>OY855909.1:13385607-13823964 GCA_963693305.1 Meandrina meandrites
AATTCACAAACAGACCTCTCATGCTGTGTGAAAATACTTGAAAGTATTAAGCAATAAAAATAGCTTTGAGTAGCCGTAGGAGATACCATCAAACTTATGTACCCAGTTCGGCTTCCTATTGGTTTGATCACTGGATTGAAGAACACCCCGGGCGATTCGTCTTTCTCGATCGACTGGTTTCTTTGAAGGATTGCGATGTATGACAATGCTTTCAAACCTGTGCACCGTTTGAGAAACACGCAAATAATGCCAGGATGTAGTTTCAGGGTGAAACATTTTGGTTTGGTTCCCTGATTTGCAATTTCAAATTACTGGAGCAGATGTCAACTGTCAAATGCCACAGGATCGATTCGCTTGCTCGCCCACTAAGGGGACGCTGAAGCGTAACATTTATTCATAACTATAAAAACAAGTATAAAATAGCTATTAGGTCAGCTTATGTGGACTTTTAAATCCACGGAACAACAGCCGCTTTCGCGAATCGATAAATCAATCAATACCGTGTGCAGTACAAGCAAATGACACGTCTAAGTTTTAAAAGAGATTGGAGAAGTTGCTACTAGCTAGACGATCAAACAAATGAAAAAGATTGTTTTACTCAAAATATGCTTTCATATCATTAAAAGACTAGTTCGACAAGCGCCAGCGACAAAATCATCAATTTATTGCATTCCCCTCTAACTTGGGCCATCGAGTGAGCATATGTTTGCTTTCTCTCGCAGAGCGAAATAACTGAAACACTTTGCCGTGTCAAGTAATGTTTTATGTGCGAAAATCTTTTGGCCTGCAAAGGCTACGGCCTTTCATAACCTGGAATAACTTTACATTTACTGTGTATCCGAAGAAAAGTTGAGCGTATAGACATTATGTCAAAGACATCGCTTGATTTATAGCTGTCAATGTTCATTTTTCGGCGGTCGATTACTTTGTACACGTAGCTGTCAGTCACATTTTGTCCCAGGAAGGGGGACTCGCATTTTTGACATGAAAGCGAGAATTAATTATTCTTTAAAATTTTTACTTCCCATTTTACATCTTTCACTCCACTACACGCTTTGAAAATTGAGTCGACTGGCCTACACGACGACCATCTTTTACAATATTCTATTCAAGTTGAGTGAAGTGAGATAATACTGCGAATTGTTTAAACAGAGACTGAACTTACCTCCTGGAGATGTTGCCACTAGCCGAAGAGGCAAATGAAATGAATTGTTATTCCTAAAAAATGCTTTCATATCATTGAAAAAACTATTAGACATGTACCAACGACAAAATTGTGACGTATGTTTCTTGCTTTTGTGTATATCTTTGATCATCATGTGAGAACCTTTTTGGTTTTTCCAGCAGGGCGGGATTGTCGCGACTAGTAATCGGTTTGTGATGTAATATAATTATACCTTGAGGGAAACTTGTATCTGAACGTATATCTTGGCATATCTTGCACGATTTTGTTCTTCTCGAATTCACAAACAGACCTCTCATACTGTGTGAAAATACTTGAAACTATTTAGCAATTAAATATTGCTTTGAGTAGCCGTAGGAGATAAAATCAAACTTATGTACCCAGTTCGGCTTCCTACTGGTTTGATCACTGGATTGAAGACCTCCTCAGTCGGGCAATTCGTCTTTCTCGCTCGACTGGTTCCTTTGAAAGATTGCGATGTATGACAATGCCTTCAAACCTGTTCACCGTTTGAGAAACACGCAAATAATGCTAGAATGTAGTTTCAAGGTAAAACATTTTGGTTTTGTTCTCTGATTTGCAATTTCAAATCACTGGAGCAATTATTAACTGTCAAATGCCACAGGATCGACTCGCTCGGACGCTCGGTCGCTCGCTCGTCCTTTAAGGGGACGCTGAAGCGTAACATTTATTCATAACTATAGAAACAAGTATAAAATATTTGTTAGGTCAGCTTTTGTGGACTTTTAAATCCATGGAACATCACCCGCTTTTGAGAATCAATAAATCAATCAATCAATTCCGTATGTAGTAGCGACAAATGACACTTCTAAGTTTTAACAGAGATTGGAGAAGTTGCGACTAGCTAGACGATCAAACAAATGAAATAGATTGTTTAGGTCAAAATATGCTTTCATATCATTAAAAGATTAGTTCGACAAGTGCCAGTGACAAAATTATCAATTTATATACATTCTCCTCTAGCTTGGGCCATCGAGTGGGCATAGTTTTGATTTCAGTCCCAGAGCAAAATAACTTTAACACTTTTCCGCCTTTGTCGTGCCAAGTAATGTTGCATGTGCGAACATCTTTTTGGCTGTAAAGGCAACGGCCTTTCATAACCTGGAATAACTTTACATTTATTGTGTATCTGAAGAAACGTTTAGCGTATAGACATGTCAAAGACATGGATCTATTTGTAGCTCTCAATGTTCATTTTTCGGCGTTCGATCACTTTGTACACATAGCTTTTATCTACAGTTTGTCCTGGGAAAGGGGGACTCGCATTTTTGACATCAAAGCGAGAATTGATTATTCATTAAAACTGATTGTTACTTCCCATTTTTACATCTTCCACTCCACTACACGCTTTGAAAATCGAGTCCACTGGTCTACACGACGACCATCTTTTACAATATTCTATTCAAATTGACTTAAGTGAGAATAATACTGCGAATTGTTTAAACAGAGACTGAACTTACCTTCTGGAGATGCTGCCACTAGCTGATCAAGCAAATGAAATGAATTGTTATGCCTAAAAATGCTTTCATATAATTGAAAGAACCATTAGATATGCACCAGCGACAAAATTGTGACATATCATATTAGTAAAGACATGTCAAAGACATCGATCCATTTATAGCATTTGCATTGCTTTGTGTATAAGTTTGATCATCATGTAAGAACCTTTTTGGTTTTTCCAGCAGGGCGGACTAGTAATCAGTTTTTGGTGTAGTATAATTATCCCTTGAGGGAAAGTGGTATCTGAACGTATATCTTGGCATATCTTGCACGATTTTGTTCTTCTCTAATTCACAAACAGACCTCTCATTCTGTGTGAAACTACTTGAAAGTATTTAGCAATTAAATATTGCTTTGACTAGCCGTAGGAGATACCATCAAACTTATGTACCCAGTTCGGCTTCCTATTGGTTTGATCACTGGATTGAAGAACACCCCGGGCGATTCGTCTTTCTCGATCGACTGGTTTCTTTGAAGGATTGCGATGTATGACAATGCTTTCAAACCTGTGCACCGTTTGAGAAACACGCAAATAATGCCAGGATGTAGTTTCAGGGTGAAACATTTTGGTTTTGTTCTCTGATTTGCAATTTCAAATTACTGGAGCACATGTCAACTGTCAAATGCCACAGGATCGACTCGCTCGTTCGTCCTCTAAGGGGACGCTGAAGCGTAACATTTATTCATAACCATAGAAACAAGTATAAAATATTTGTTAGGTCAGCTTATGTGGACTTTTAAATCCACGGAACAACAGCCGCTTTTGAGAATCGATATATCAATCAATGCCGTATAGAAATACAGTAGAAGCAAATGACTGAGTAGAAATCACATAATCATAAATCAAATTGCACACTCACTCACTCATACGTTTGGCCGTGGGCAAAAGGGGAAAATGCAATCAATACAGTAATTTATCTATTCTTTTATTGCGCAATCATTTAAATTGACTGACAATATCACTTCTAAGTTTTAACTGGGATTGGAGATGTTACCAATAGACGATCAAGCAAATGAAATGAATTGTTTTGCTCAAAAAATGCTTTCATATCATTGAAAGATTCGTACGACATGAGCCAGCCACAAAATTATCAATTCAATTGCATTCCCCACTAACTTGGGTTCTCTTGTGGGCATATTTTTGCAACACTGAGACCCTGAAAGTTTTTTAATTCAATTATTTCAAATAGTGTAATCGTATAATGCGTTATTATATCAGCTCGCGAAATTGTCCAAAGTAACTGTTAATTATCGATTCGTATATTGAAATTAATTTGGACTGTTTTAAAAATTAACTAATAACCATGGACACGCTCGTATGAGTTTTTCTTGGCTGACGATACAATTATTAAAATAACTCTGTAGTGACTTCTCGATAAAGCGTTCTCCTTTCCAGGAATCACGATCAGCACATTGAGTGAAGAAATTGCGGGCAGGACAGGCATAAATATTTAAGGTATTAATGTGACATAAGTTGAAGAAATGTTTCGGTATGTTTATGATGTTGACTTAATTATTACGCGTCCTGTTAGTATAGCAACTGCCTTTACCACAACACTTATGTTTGTACCTGGTAAATATCGGTCAAAGTTTAACTTTAAAAGCAGTGCAGCTTCCATTTGAAGGATTGTACTGCGCCTATTTAGAAAAACTTACAGTATGTTAGCTATTTGAGAAAGTAAGTGGAATCTGTGGAATCTCCTAATCAAATGAGATCTTGATTTAGTCTACCTTGTAAATACTATAGATGAGTCACTGTAGTTATGCTTAAGTCTCGATCCGCAAAATTCTAGAATATTTACCATCTATAAAATGTTAAAGATATACGATAAAATATGTTTAATGATAGAGATAATTTATATAGATGACTGAATTATTATAAAAGGTTTTTGTTTTCGCCTTGTTTTGCACTTCTTGAATATGCTCGACAACGGTGTTTAGGACCGTTGTTTAGGACCTCGACCGACAAGAGAGTTTGCTGTCGTCAACCTTTTCGACTACACCCGCGGCGAAAGGTATTGATAACTAAATTTTTATGCGAGATCTTGGTAACTATAGCCTTCGTTGGGCAGAGTTTATGTCCATGCTTTTTTGGGGGATCAAGCCGCTGACAACTCACGATGGCTTGGTAGTCGACAGCTGTACCACAGACTGGGAAAAGCTACGTGTCATCATTAGTGTTTACTCAGTGCCTCGCACAAAAATTTAGTTATCGATAATTTTGGCCGCTGGTGTGTGGAAAAGCTTTTTCAAGTACTAACATTATTTTGTCGACTCGTAGTTGCCGACAACTAACTCTGTAGAGTGTTTATCCCAAAAGGTCTTTGAGTCTGTCAAATAACTGTCTTTAAATTCAAACAGATACTACATGAAGGAATGTGTTGCTCTTTGCTGGGATCCCATACATGGCCCCAAATTGTGGTTCTCCCCGGTTTAAAATCTCAAAAACGTTTGCCCTCGCCCAGTTTGAGTCCAAAAAATTGTGGCCCTCTTCAACAAACAAGGAACAGACGGAACATGTTAGAGAAAAACAGTAGATTAAAAACAAAGCACACTCTTACTGTCCTACATTTTTCTTTCCGGTAGCTAAAGCGTCACTGTCGCGTATGTTGGCCGACCCACGTTGATAGAATAACAGCGTATTCAAAGTATATATAAGTCTAAAAAGGATAAATCTTGTTGGAAATAATTTCCATTACATAAAACAGGGTAACATATAGTCCTAAAAAGCAAATACCAGATCTTTTTGATACAGCTTATTGTATCTGTTGTTTCCATTGTTCCACATCACAGGTCAAGTTGTTGAATATCAAGAACTGCAAAATAACAAAAGAAACCACAAAACAACAAACACAAGTGCTTGCTTGCATACGTCAGTGTAAACTGTAAACCAGTTTAATTCATCGATGGAACCATAATCTCGTCAATTATCTGGTAATCTCAGGTCAACAGCGCTAACATTCTAGAGATACGAATGATTTATATAAGAGCATTTATGGAACACGGACATACAGAAAATGTCTTGCCATAACTACGGCTACCAACAAAATGATCAAAGCAAGACACAACGCCAGATGTACTGAGATATTAAGCTTTCAGTGAAGTCTAAATTGAAAGGTCTAATATTTCAGATATTTGAGTTGTAACGAGTTACGATGTTATCTCATTTCGTAAAATTCATATCTTGCTTATGTTCACCGCCGAGAAGAGACCGATCGCGAGGGTGAAGTAAATATTTTTTTACGCCTTATATTTACTGACGTTATGAATGCTTGGACGTGTTCGGTGGTGAACACAATGTGTATAGTCATGTGCTATTGTCCCTTATATCTCTAAATTTAAAACGCCTGTAAGAAATCCTTTTAGCTCTTAAAACATTTGCAGTTAAAAAGGGGGGCTTTCTACGAGATTATAACTTTAGTGTAACCGTGACTAAATGGTGTAGCTCTGCCTGGAACTGAACCGCTAAAGAAAGAAGTTAATACTTAATTAATACTTAATTGTATGACCAATTTAGTGCTTGCTCTGAGGCGGTTCTAGTTCGATGATAACGAATGCTGATGCAGTACGTTTGTCTGTCCTTATACGCAGCTATAAACTTATTTTTATGTTCATTTCAGGTCTGAAAAATGCGCTGAGATGAAAACATGTCCTATTTGTAGACAATCGATAAGGGAAGTTGTAAAATTATATTTTTAAAGTAGGTAACGGTTTTCAAATATAGTAAAAACCCGTGAGTAAGAAACTAACATTTAATAACATGTTGGGTGAAATTTGCAAATTAGATCCCATTTCTATAAGAAACTATTTAGCCTCAAGTACAGCTTTTGCCGATGAACTGACTTCCTTTGTAAGTGACATCCCGTCTTTTAAAATACAGAGATTTGGAACCTGTTCCGGGTTAAAGCTAAATGACGATAAGACGGAAGCTCTCTGGCTCGGTGACAATGCCATTAATGGTCAACTCCCTAATATAGACGTAGACAAAGTTAACAAACCTATGAAAATCTTGGGTATTTACTTTACTTACGACTGGCATAAGAAACAGGAACTAATTTATGATGCAATCTTAACATCTTTAAGAAAGACTTTAAACAGTTGGCAATGGAGAAATCTTTCCCTGTACGGGAAAATTCAAATAGTCAAAACGTTTGCTATTCCGAAATTTATGTTTCTTGCATCTATAATTCCTTTAAACAAATATATCTTAAAGCCAGCTAACTCTGTTATATATAAATTTGTTTGGAAAAGCAAGGACAAAATTAAGCGCCTAGCCTAATTTAGCGATTACGAATATGGAGGCCTACGAATGCCTCATATAGAATCAATGATCGATACACAACGTATCCTTTGTCTCAAAAAGTACGTTGACAAATACCCTAGTCCATGGAAACACTTTCTCAACTATATCGAAAAGAACCAGTGAGGAAAATTCATCATGCATTGCAATTTTAGTGTGACGGACTTACCGAGGGACTTACCTAAAATGTATTTTGAATGCTTCGCTGCTTGGTGTAAGTTAGCACACAACAATATTTTAATTGAGAAACAAGTTCGCAGCGAAATCATATGGAATAATCGTTTTTTGCGAATCAACAAAGACTGACGGTCTTCAGTGAACAATTGATTTCTAAAGGTATTCTCTGTATTGGCGATATCCTTTCAGCGCAAGGCAAGCTTCAGCCATGGCTGTTTTTTTTTAAAATAAAGGGCTCGTGTTGAATGACTACTTACTATTGCTTGGCATTTATAATGCTGTCCCCGTCCCTTGGAAAAACATCTTAAAGTCTTCCGATTCCACTCTAACTTGGTAAAGCATCGACACAAAAG
Organism: Meandrina meandrites; assembly: GCA_963693305.1. Taxonomy (NCBI): domain Eukaryota; kingdom Metazoa; phylum Cnidaria; class Anthozoa; order Scleractinia; family Meandrinidae; genus Meandrina; species Meandrina meandrites. The sequence goes on from OY855909.1 coordinate 13,393,142, forward strand.
ATCTGGATTACAACATATACATAGATGGCGATAACGTGAAACTAGAACACCTCACAACGAAAAAACTTTACTGGACACTGGTAACAAATATTCAAGTTCCCCCTTCTTAATGGCCATGTTCGTGGCTGGAAAAAAATTTACATGGTTCAAAAACAAAAAGTTTTCAATATAAATTACCCAATCGCATTGTTTATACCACAAGATGAAATTAGTCAATTCTCCTATGTGTACTTTTTGCAATCTCTTAGAGGAATCCCTCGAGCATCTCTTTTGTAACTGCAATTGTAGCAAAGAATTTTGGATGTCTGTTGTTTCCTGGCTAAATGGTATAGGAATAAATTTAGGTCCGTTAAATGAATGTGATATTCTTTTTGGTCTGTTACATACAAGATCGCACTGGCTTCTTTTTAATCACATTATTATTATTATTATGGGAAAACAACTAATATATCAAAGTCGTCTCAAAAAATGTAAACCTTTTCTAACTCATTTAAACAAATAAACTTAAGAGTATAGAAAGAATTGAATGTAACATTGCCGTAAGAAACAATAGACAAGAAATACTCTCTCTCTCTCTCCGATTTGGATGAAACTTTGCCAGATTGAAGAACTTACCCAATAACTCTGAAATACAGAGTGGGTCGGCTTTGCAATTTTTCCCTTGGGAGTTAGACCACCCCCCTCGTTTTTGCTACAAAACCCACAAATTTCACTAAAATAAGCATCAATTTTAAACATCTCTCCTCGCTACAGAACAGGACGAATTTTATTGTTATTTGACACACGTAAAGATTAGTCCTATGTTAGTCTTCACTGCAAGTTTCATGTCATTGGGGTTGGCAAGTGCCAATCAAGAATTGTCAAACTCTACCCACGTCACGCAACATTTATCAGTTATGCAAATTAGCTCAAAGTCTGATCCAAATATCGTCAAAGTCCAACTTCCTTTTTCCAAACAGTTTTTAACAACGTTTCAGGTTAGTCCTTGTCCTTTTAAAATCGCGAATAAAATTTTTCGCATCTGTTAAATTTTAGCGACAACAGCTGTTAAAATAACGTGACCAGCGACTGGTTCTAACAAAGCGAAAAAGGGCCAAATTCAAGAACATAAAGCACTTACAGATCAGTTCATGTGCACACTTTCTAGGTTATTGAAATTAACAGTGTCTGTAAACACTATTTTTAGCAGTAAACTCTAGCGAAAGATAAAATTCAGTGCAATATCCCTTTAAGTTGTAGTAAATAGCACCTAAATTCTGTTCTTATTTATTGAGTGTAAGGAACGGTCACAATGTTTTTTTAATTCTAAGACATCGAGATACTAGATATAACTTTTCTTGGGCATTACGTGGTTGTTAAGACAGCTCATGGATATCTATAAAATTATCACAACTCTCACCCTTGACCTTACTGACCTTCAATCAGTTATCGTCAACACTCCCTTCTCACACTGCATATGAACACATCAATCTGTACTCGGCGTAAGCATCCCTAAAATTATTATTTGTCTTGACTGATTACGTCCTGAGCTCGCTTTTGTTTTGTTTTGTTTGTTTGTTTTTTTTAATTCCACTGCGGGTTCAAACAACCTCTGAGTAACGGCCTCTGGCTCGCCGTGCATGGGGGCAACGGCAAACGGCAAACGCCAGCTTGCCTTTGATGTTGTCACCTTTTTATCGAATTCTAAAATAAATCTGTCAACAAAATAGGGAAAAATCACACATTCACAATAAACACTAACCTACTCATTTCCGCGTACAATCGCCAAACTGCAGACGACAGAAGTGGAATTTTCGCCGTTCGCGGGAAAAACAAACATCATGCTTAACCTCTCTACATTGCAAAGTGTTCGATTGTGTTTGATTAGCGGTTACTGCAAATGCAGAAAATACTGCCCAATGATCCCCAATGATAAAAAATGGACCTGTGTTTTTTTACTACACTGGGAACAGGTCAGAAAGGTGTGTTCAATACTTATTTTAATGTAATTAAAATATATTTTGCCTTTACCTTTCTTCAGGCGATTAATTCTAACTCAACGAGCGACGGTAAATGAGCCTACAAAACGAACCCAGCTTTGAAGTACGCTAACACAGCTAAGAAAATATATGGTGACGCCATGACTACGCGATGCTTTGAATTTTCGTTTTAAAGAATGGCTATTGGATTACAAGCAGGCTCATAATTCTAGTGAGAATACAAGTAGAAGAGGACTCGAAGCATCTTTTACTCATTCCAACTAGCTTCTCGCAGGGGTAGGGACGGGGTGGGGTATTTCCATATTTTAGCTATTCAGGTACAATTCACTTTAAGTTGTCTTAGCAGATTTGTGATATGTGGAGTTTTCTTTTTGAAATTTGAAGTTCCAATCCCATCATTCTATCCATGGGTTGACTAACACATTACCTAAAAAACGCGCTTCTATCGCTCGGGAGAAGGCGGGGTACTCCCATCAATATAGCACGTTAGTGTGTACACTGTTCACAGCCCCCTGTTTTCTACAATCATTGAGCGCGTGATATGTGCTCGTTGATGGCACGGCCGCTTGCTTTGCTCAATGTCGCATCCTTTTGCATTTAATAATAGAGAGGCTGTGCACTGGAGAGGTTACCGGTGGGGCATTTGCGATTTTTTTGTATTAAACAGAGATGTGGTATCAAATATTTTGCAGTACTCCTCCATTTAAACTTCATTCTGGCGTCTTTTGCCCCCTCACCCCAAAAGCAACGATCCTACCACCGGTAAACAACTGGAATTTACAACTTATGAAGCATTCAATGTCATACAATAATAAAATTACAGCTCCAGCTGTCTTCGTACTCGAAATCTTGTGGCTATCTCCTCTGCCTCTGCAACGAAGTCTTCCTCTTCTTCTTCGGTAGGACTCGGATCAGCCTGGTCTATGGCTAGTCGACCACTTCTGTGCATGACAGAAAGTCTGCTGAAGTACCTCGCTATTTGCTCAGCAGTCAACCAATCTTCTTTGTTGAACACTTTCTTACCACTCTCGTCACGTAAAGTTCTTAGTTTACTGCAGACATCTATATCTACCGCACTTGCCTTTCTTCCTGTCTCCTCGCCTTCCAGGAAGATCCTTTTAAGGTGGGTCTTCACCTTCTCTGAAAAGCGGATTGCTTTTCGGGACGTTTTTAGCGCCCATCCCTTTAGGACTGGACTGGTGGAACTCGTGGTAACGGCTGTTTGGGAGCCCGACCTTGCTTCGGTGTTTAAGTAGCTACCAGAGACCTCTTGACACGTCTCGGCCCATTTTCTCGTGATGGTATCATAGGTTGTTTCTCTCTCTAGCCTAACAAGGTGCTTTCCTACGTCCAGGTGCTTCTGTAAACTCATAAAAGACTGGTATGTCTTTGTACATCCCTCCTCCGGGAATGAGAAATACACCTTCGAAGCTTCTTCAGCTGGTGGCTCTTCCTCAACAGTTTGTCCGGACGTGCTAGGCTGAGGCTGTTGGGAGTCTTGAGTCGTGGATCGAAAAGCACCAACCTCCTCTCGCGGTACCTTGAAGGGCTGCTCTACGCATAGGTCTGTGGGTCCCTGAGGGTTCCCAAACCTTTTCACCTGAGTTGGCGTAAAACGTTTACCGGGGCCCGCATTGTAAGCCTTCCGCACTCGCAGACTGCCAGATTCGAAACTAAAGTTGTTTATGGACTGGATCCCGGACATTGTGTGATTAGTCATGGTCTGCTTGGACTCCTGAACCTTAACAACTGCTGCCTGGTACCCTTTTACTCCACCATAGGAATCAATCGCAGCCTTCATATCACTAGCGCTTTTGATGTCGTGACCTTCATTTATGTATCGACGCATATGACTCTTCACGGTGGTGATTCGTCTGTCACAGACGTCTTTTCCAGCATGTGGATCACTGTAGTCATATCTGACGATTTTAATGCCTGCGCGCCATCCAAGGCTTGGAAGTGAGAGGATGATATAAGCACAGTGGTAACATCCGGCATTGTCGCTCTGCAAGAAGGCCTCTTGAATGTTAGGGTTTGATGCTTTGAGTGTTTTGAGTGTGTGCTATATGATTGAAGCCACTGCAAACCAATCTTGATTGCACTCGTTTGTATCTCTTTTGCAATATTCTGTCTTACAATGTGGTTATGCATAGACCAAGCATAAAGAAACTTAAAATAAAATTTTAAAACAGCAGCATACAAGCGTAGACAATTTCTCCCCACTTTACCTGCTCCGACTGGAACGAGCACGCTCCACTTTTCCATTATCTCTTTGCTCATTTCTAAATTAGCTCCTCTCTCCGGCTTGCCCTTACGATTTCCATGAAGAGGATGTGCACATTTTCTACTTGGTCTCCAAAACGTGCCCACCTCAGCTCGGTGCCTTGGACATATTGTCATGACTTTTACTGCCCTTAGATGCGTTCGGATATCTTTTTGACAAGAGGTCAAGGGAAAAAATTCCGTTACCCCCGGATAACGAACAGATATGTCACACTTGTTCTCCGAATTATTCAGAAACGAACAAGAAAGAGAGGCCATGCTCAACTTTGGGATGCATACATAACCAACTCTGTAAGTGAGGATCTATAAATAGAGCCCTTGCGCAACATCACGCAACTTGATCAAGTAGGTGTCACGCATTTCTCCTTACGATGTGACTTATAATTATACGTGGCATTCTAATTGCTGAACACCGAATTGCAAGATACTTGTTGGATCTGAATAGTACGCGAAAGAAATATTCACTCTTCAGACAAGGGATAAAATACAGGATAAAAATACAAACGACATATTTCCTTTGGTGGTATTTTTTTACCGCTGACCATGGTCTTGGGCTCGATTTTCCACGCGTTCAGTTTGCTTTCGTTGGAAACTTTGTTTACATAAGATACAGCGCATTTCTCCTTACGATGTGACTTATAATTATACGTGGCATTCTAATTGCTGAACACCGAATTGCAAGATACTTGTTGGATCTGAATAGTACGCGAAAGAAATATTCACTCTTCAGACAAGGGATAAAATACAGGATAAAAATACAAACGACATATTTCCTTTGGTGGTATTTTTTTACCGCTGACCATGGTCTTGGGCTCGATTTTCCACGCATTCAGTTTGCTTTCGTTGGAAACTTTGTTTACATAAGATACAGCGAAAAATAATTCAAAATTTGGTGAACCCTCAGTGAATAGACGATCGATAGAGTTAGATTATGACTAATTCAGTTAGAGCAAACAATAATTTTAGGGATGCTTACGCCGAGTACAGATTGATGTGTTCATTCATATGCAGCGTGAGAAGGCAGTGTTGATGATAACTGATTGAAGGTAAGTAAGGTCAAGTGTGAGAGTTGTGATAATTTTATAGATATTCGTGAGCTGTCTTAACAACCACGTAATGCCCAGGAAAACTTATATCTAGCATCTCGATGCCTTGGAATTAAAAAGCGCCGTGACCGTTCCTTACACTCAATAAATAAGAACAGAATTTAGGTGCTTTTTACTATAACTTAAAGGGATATTGCACTGAATTTTATCTTTCGCTAGAGTTTACTGCTATAAATAGTGTTTAAAGACACTGTTAGTTTCGATAACCTAGAAATTGTGCTCATGAACTGATCTGTTGTGCTTTATTTTCTTGAATTTGGCCCTTTTCGCTTTGTTAGAACCAGTCGCTGGTCACGTTATTTTAACAGCTGTTGTCGCCAAAATTTAACAGATGCGAAAAATTTTATTCGCGATTTTAATAGAACTAGGACAAATCTGAAACGTGGTTAAAACTGTTTGGAGAAAGGAAGTTGGACTTTGACGATATTTGGATCAGAACTTGAGCTAATTTGCATAACTGATAAATGTTGCGTGACGTGGGTAGAATTTGACAATTTTTGATTGGCACCTGTCAATCCAAATGACATGAAACTTGCAGTAAAGACTAAAACAGGACTAATCTTTACGTGTGTCAAATAACAATAAAATTCGTCATATTCTGTAGCGAGGAGAGATGTTTAAAATTGATGCTTATTTAAGTGAAATTTGTGGGTTTTGGAGGCAAAAACGAGGAGGGGTGGTCTAACCCCCAAGGGAAAAATCGCAAAGCCGACCCACTCTGTATTTTAGAGTTATTGGGTAAGTTCTTCAATCTGGCAAAGTTTCATCCAAATCGGAGAGATGGCATGTATCACCTCTGCCTGGTCGTCTCGTAAACTCGCTCTTAATTATCAGCTGTCAGCATTTTGGCTGCTTATTGGGTGACAAATGACGACTGGTAACCAGATGGCTAACACCATTGCCAAAAGAAAAACCCGGTAACATTGTAACAAGCAGCGTCCCCTCCCCGGAGATATCGACAATGGCAAACAATTAAGGTTTTTTTTTCTGCTTATTAAAATACGTGTATTCACTGAGTTCGAAGGGTGAACTTATGCGAATCGACATTGCTGTTGAGGGAAATCTTCAAGTAGCCAGCTCACTTTACAAGCGATAACACTATGACTGTGGTCGCTTGGACGACAATTAATTAAGTGATAGTTTCGTTACAAAATCCAAGCCACAATTAAGTTCTGAAAAGAATGGATAAGGCATCGTACCTCTGTTTTGCTCTGTTGCTGGCAAGAATGTCTCCAGTACAAGCCAAAGGTAATAGTATCATAACATTTAATTCTGAAAGAAAAAGATCTTTTGCTCTGCCATCTAGTTTTCTTCTTTATTAGCGTACTGAGTAGCTCCTCCAACGGCTGCGAAAATAGTCGTTGCTCCGTGAGCTGCACTCTGGGCTAATGCAAATACACTTCCAGAAGCCACATACCCTCCGTAAAAGGTGGACTGGACCCATGCTGCGAAAGATCCCGCAGCAACTCCTGCAGACGTGAACCCCGGTGCTCTTGCCCAGGCAATGTCTGTTCAGCTCCACCCTGTTATGTAGTGGACAAAAAGGTTTATGCCAGTAAGTTGGTTCAGTAATCATACGAGTATTCGTCCGAAAACGATTATATGAAACTTTCAAAGTGTGTTAATTTTGAAAAAACAACACGTAAGGACACGGAAGTCACGGATTACCGGCAGGCTAAAATGAAAAAGACCTTTCATTGAAAACACAGATATACAACAAGACTAGTGAAGAAAGAGACTAATTGCCGAAAGTGGTAAAGGCTCTATTCCCGCCGCTATCTCGAGTGCCGTCTTTGTTCCAGTGCAGGCTCATTTCATTTCGGCTGGTAATCAAGCTTTCTCGATTTGCTTGCGTACTGGGAGATTTTACTTCCGCTTAGAACTTAGAACATGCGCAATCAAAACCGGAAGACCAGAATTTCTAGCCAGATAACGACCTGGTCAATTCCATTTTCCCCAATCTCGTGCGCAGAGTCCGCCAGCTCCTCGGCCAGCGGTTGGTCGCTGGGACAAACTCTGGGAAAATGAAAAAAAGAAAAATGTTTTTCCAGGGTTTCTGGTTTAGTTAACTCCCGGGGATGGACAAAGCAATTGTCACTTTTTACAATAGACATGAATCCAGATGACACAAAAGAATGCGTAGAGGTAACTGACAGGTCAAGTCTTACAGAATTCGAGATCAGTGCAGTAATGAGTTCAATTATATTTATCAATGCAATATTTGAAATATGCCTACCTTTCATGACGCGTAAAGAAACTGCAAAGCATTTAAATTTGCGGTTTTTCGCTTTGATCCAATCGATCGAGCAAGTCAATATAATAATGTATGCAAAATTACTGTGGGGCGCAAACATGAAAGCCGCTGAAGTTGGATGTCCGGGATGTGAGGACTGTGTGATGTGAGGACTTCTAGCGCATTCTCCGCCTACCAGGAGACCAAATGAAGTGAAAAGTCCCCGTAATTCTCCTCTAAAGCCCGGGGGTTTCAACGGTGATGTTTTACGAACTGTATGTGGCAGCGTTAGAACGCTGTGTTGTGATATTAAGTGGCGTTCTGTGAAACTTGAATATTTCGTTCTTAGAAATGCTTGCACTATTTTTGTCCGCTCGAACGAACGTCAGACAGAAAAATGTAGTCGGCGGCTCTTCCAATTCAGTATTTATGTATAGTTAAATCGATCACACTACCTATCGGCAAGTTCGCAGGCATTCCGGTGGCACTTGACAGCCATTTAGCACTGAGGTAGCCCAAGCTCGCACAAGTTTGGTGGACTATAGTTATAAGGATGCATATGGCAATAACGGTGCTTGTCGATGCTTGCACACAGGGACACGATGCTGGGAGATGTCAGAGATTTTTGTGACAAAATCACAACGTGTATACATAAGCGAATGTAGCGGCACGTTGCATGTAAATTTGAACAAGCCCCTACAGATATATAATTTGCTGTCAAAATAACTCCTTTAACTGAACGCTCGAATAGTCGAGTACGCTTGGCTGCCTGATTACATTCTCTATTTTGCATACATAATTAATCGTTTCTCGGAAACCGAGCGTTGAGTTCCAAGAAAACGAGTTCAGATGTGCAGATCTCAGAATTTTATGTTCGCCTTCCACATAACCCGAATTAAAAAGGCTTTTCGGGGATACCATTTGATTTTTGTCATATCCTTTATCGAATATTTTCATTTATCTAATTAACTCCGTACATTAGATCTGAAAAGCCCTTATTGGGAGACTAAATGAAGTTTAAAAACTCAGGTCTCAGCAGTTTCTCACTGAAATATCGGACGAATAGCTGTTTGAGAGGTCAAAATTAAAGCTCTTACCTTTGACTTGTAATGGACAAATGCTTGCCAGCAACATAGCAAAACAGAGGTATGATGACTTATCCATTCTCTCCTGAACTTAATCGTCGTTTGAAATTAGACAAAGAAAGTGATGAGATAAAATATCGATACGTAATAGGCTGACATAATAGACTAAAACAAACATAGCTAAAAAAACTAGAAATTACATGTAGATATGAACATAAAAGATATTAAGTTTCAAAACGTCTATTCATGCCGCTAGGTTCAAATGTTTTTCCTATGGAAATCAAGAGTGCTTCTCTCGCTTTACGAATGCTGTCTCTGTGTGAGGTTATGAGTTCGAGGAGGATGAATTCGAGATTCTTCAGTGAGTGTCCGGCGATAGCGAAGTGGTCTGAGACGGCGGTGGGTTGATCTAGTGGCTGTTTCTGGATGGCTTTTACAACGGCGCGTCGGTGTTCGCCAAAACGATCGCTTGCTAGTCGCTTTGTTTCCCCAATGTATTGTGTCCTGCACTTGTTACATTGGATCATGTATACCAAGTTAGAAGAAGAACATGCGAGGTGATGCCGTATCTGTCGCTCTTCGTTTGTGGAGAAGAAGGTGTACGATGTGGTTCCTTCTTTAATGAAAGGGCACGTCTTACACCTACTTCTATTACAACGAAAGACTCCGGGTGGTTTAGAGGGTGGTCCGCGGTGTTTCGCTCTGACAAGGATGTCACGTAAGTTCTTTGATCTGCGGTAGGATATTAAAGGACGAGACGGGAAAGCTGTTTTGCATTTTGGGGAAGAGTGAAGAATGTTGATATTTCTTTGAATGATTTTGGATATGCTAGGAAGGCTTTGGTTAAATGTTACAACAAATGGGACTCTGTCTTCCTCTCTTGATATGGGCGTTTTTTCTAGGGCTGTGCTTCTGGGGATTTGTTTGACCGTGTCTATTTGTTCTTGAACAAAGCGGTGGTCGTATCCTCTGTTGACTAGGAGACCAATTTATGTCCTCATAAATTTAAGTTAATGGGACAACCATGAGCGATTACGTGCTGGTTGCGTGACATGCTATAAGCTAGAGGGTAGGGTTTCACAGTGTAAAGTTTAGAGTGGTCACATGCATAAGTAATGCAAACGGTTGGCTGAGCCAATCAGAATTGACTGGTATTTTACTGTCAATCGATCCCTAGGCATCGAGCACAAGTTAAGTGTGTTCATTCATTCCTTTGCTGCGAGAAAGCAAACTGTATTTGTCTTGTTCTACGACGTGTTTTTTGAAGGTTGCTTCGTCAATAAGTCTCGCAGCCGTTCAACTTGTTTCTTCGCTCTCTTCTGAGACGGTGTCTCTACCCTTTGAGGCGATTTTACGTTTCAAGACTGCAAATCAGGCCGCCACGAGCACGCCGGTCGACTTCCCGCCCACGCGCACAAATGTATATCGACCCGGCCACGTTTGGAGCCTTATCCATCGCCAACCTTTGCTCTCTTTGCGTTCAACATGGGATACAGTCGACAGGAGTCCGAAAGACCCTCGAACGTCGGCTCCGGGAGCTGAACAATCCACCACCAACTCAGCAAAACATCAATGAACATGGATCAACAGCTTCAAACATTGACGACACGACAGCACAAAGGCAAGAGCGCCCTGAGTTCACAGAAGGCCAGATGCAGACAATCCAGCAATTAATCACGGACACTGTGAGACAATCTGCCAGGGAGATAGCGACCGAAGCTGCTAGGCCGCTGTGAATGCTTCGTCGAGTATCCTTCCCCAAAGGCCCGCGTCGCTTGTGCCTGGCACAGCGCCCGACACGATAGTTCGCACGAACACTGCGGCGGTAAGCTTCGCATCGCCCTTCCAAGACATCCCAGGACAGTATATTAAAGACATCCAAAGTGGTGAGTTTTTTGATCTTTCAAAATTACTTCCTGAGAACCTGTCCCTGCACGACGAGGATGATAATCTTGCCCTATCGTTAGAGAATTCCGTTGCTAAGGTGTCGAAGAAATCAAAGCCGACGGCTTCCTCGTCAATCACCGACATTGAACAGTGGACCACTGCCTTCACGTCCTACATGAGCGTACTAATCGCCAAGTTTCCATCAAGATCGCAGGAACTCTTGCAATACATTAGTTTAATTAGATATGCGGCCCGTGTGCACAAAGGATTAGGCTGGGCCATTTATGATTTTAAGTTTCGCCAGAAAGCTAGTGTAAATAAGTCTCTTAATTGGTCAGTGGTTGACACTCAGCTTTGGTTAACTATTTTTACCGTCTCACCAGCGGTTCTCAAGGAAGAGTATCCGCTTTTTTCTAATGGACCCCAGCGAAGTGTCTCTACATCGGGGGCGCAAACAGAGGCACATGCAACTTCTACAATAGGAGTGGCACATGTACTAGAGACCCCTGCTATTTTAGACATGTCTGCAACAGATGTAGCGGATCGCACCCACGGGTTGACTGTCCTGCCCACCCTGTGCGGCAACCAGAGCGGGAAGGGGGGAGGAATAGAGATGGTGACCATGGAAACGCAAAGGCAAGTTCCTCCCACCGAAAGTGAGAGCACTACTTGCCCCCTCCCGACCCCTATTAATGTACAACAACTTCAGGAAACATTGACTAATCATCCGGATCAGGAATTTGTCTCGCAATTGTGTAACAATCTTAGGTATGGGGCCGATGTGGGCTTTACTGGGAGACATGTCGCTAGATTCTCTAGGAATCTGCCCACTGCCCTTTCCCAACCAAATATTGTTTCAGAAAACCTTTCCAGGGAGGTGGCCCTGGGGCGAGTTGCAGGCCCTTTCCCCACCCCACCCCTCCCCAATTTCCAAGTGTCACCCATCGGATTGGTTCCTAAAAAACATTCTACAAAGTTTAGGACGATCTTTCACTTATCTTTCCCAAAATCTGGAGAGACGAGTATCAACTCTTCAATTCCCAAGGAGGATTTCAGCCTCCAGTATATAACAATCGACAATGCTATTCAAGGGATTTTGAGCCTCGGCCAGGGGTGCTTTCTCGCGAAAACCGACATCGAGTCAGCGTTTCGCCTCATCCCTCTCAGGCCTTCAGATTACGAGCTATTCGGCATGTATTGGGAGGGGAGCTACTACTATGACAAAGTTCTTCCCTTTGGCTTAAGGAGTGCCCCTTACCTGTTCAATTTACTGTCCGATGCAATAGAGTGGATCCTCCTCAATCATTGCCTTATTTCGTTTGTTTGTCATATCCTCGATGATTTCTTGATCATCGAACCAGCCTCATCCTCCCCTCTTCTAAATCTGCTATGCCAGCAGAGCTTGAATAGCGTGCTCTTGACCTTCAGGAATCTGGGCATCCCCATTGCAGCCAACAAAACAGAAGGCCCTTCTACTACCCTTGAGTTCATGGGAATTATCCTGGACACTCTCCGGATGGAGGCCAGACTCCCAGCAGATAAGGTAGAACGGATACAGGCCTCCCTTTCCCTCTTTCAAACAAAAAGGACATGCACCCTTAAGGAATTACAGTCACTCATTGGGACTTTGAACTTTGCGTGCAAAGTTATCCCTCCTGGGAGACCCTTTCTCCAACGTATGATTGAGCTAACTCGTAAAGTCGTTAAACCTCACCACCACATTAAATTAAGCAAGGGTTTCTTCAAGGATCTCACTATGTGGCAACAGTTTATTCACACTTGGAATGGGGCCGGGTTTTTCCTCCCTACTTCATGGCTAGACTCTGACTCCTTAGAACTCCATACTGATGCCTCAGGCACACTTGGGTAAGGTGGGATATTAGGTCAGAAATGGTTTCAGGGTAGGTGGGAGACTCACCACCAGCTCAATGCCCCAGGTATAAGCATTGCCTGGCAAGAGCTATTCGCGTTAGTGGTAGCATGCCACCTATGGGGGCATGAGCTCGCTAATAAGCGTATTATTTTCTATTGTGACAACAAATCGGTCGTCAGTATAGTTAACTCCAAACGATCCCACATTCCTAGGGTTATGGACCTGGTTCGCCACTTTACCCTCCTTACTTTAAGACATAACTTCTATCCAAGGGCAGAACACATTGAAGGCAAGAAAAATGAAATCGCGGATTCCCTCTCTCGATTTCAAATGGAGCGATTTCGCAGACTGGCCCCTCATGCAGACCCAGACCCATGTCCCGTACCCCCGGCCATGTTGGTGATCTGAGTGCCGACATCCAGAAGTACTTAAGTCTCTCTGTTGCTGCCTCTACTAAACAAACATATACATCTGGTGAACGAAGATTTTTGGACTTTTGCACCCTCCACAGCCCAGACAAATCAACTCATTTGCCAACCAATGAAGAGACTCTTATTCAGTATGTTGCATTTTTAGCCAAAACAATTAAGCACTCATCCATTAAGGGTTACCTGGCCGCAGTTAGACACCTGCATATCCGCTCAGGATATGACCTGGACCTTAAGAAATTCTTGCGCCTGCAGTTGATTTGCCGGGGCATCAAGCGTTCCCAGGGCGATTCTACCCGCATTCGACTCCCTATTACAATAAACCACCTAAAATTGCTTTTCCAACTCCTTGCAATCCCAACTACCAATAACTATGACTCTATTATGATATGGGCAGCTATGACCTTAGCCTTTTTCGGTTTCCTCCGCTTGGGAGAAATGACCTGCAACTCACCCTATTCATGTACAATTCACTTGTCTCCAGGGGACGTAACCTTTTCCCCTAGTTTTCAAAACCCTGAACATATGTCAGTTAGGATAAAAATATCCAAAACCGACCCTTTTCGCTCGGGTCAGACTATTGTTATTGGCAAGACTGACCAGAGGGTCTGCCCTGTTTTGGCTATGAAAAATTATTTGTCCTACCGGGGGAACACAACAGGTCCACTCTTTAAGCACTTGTCTGGGGCTCCCCTCACAAAAGCGGGTCTTACCTCTGAAACCAGGCAGCTTCTCTCTATGTCAGGTTTTCAGCCCTCTCAGTATGCGGGACATAGCTATAGAATTGGGGCTGCCACAACCTCTGCTTCTGTGGGCCTTCCCCCTTGGCTAATAAAAACACTTGGACGGTGGTCCTCTGACTGCTACGAAAGATATGTTCAGTGCCCACATTCCCTTCTCTCTGGGGTTTCTCGCCAATTGTTAGGTGATACCTTTAATTAGTTTATTAGCTACCTATTTTAAAGGTTGGGGTTGTTTCGTCTATGGGGAATACACTTCGTGTATTTGTGGGGATGAAGTGCTCCCATACAGGCACTCTTGGCCCCATAGACTCACAGAATTGATGGGTTGCCATGGTAACCATGAGTCTAAACTCCCTTAGGACTAGGAACCTCTTTCAGGGTATTGTGACCTGCAGCCCTGAGAGGGAGTAGGGACCTTTTCAGGGTATTGTGACCTGCAGCCCTGAAAGGGAGTAAGGACCTCTTTCGGGGTATTGTGACTGCAGCCCCGAAGAGGATTAGGAACCTCTCCCAGGGGTTTGTGACCTGCATCCCCGGAGAGGAGGGGGCTTTGACCCCCTTACCAAGCCAGATCAGTGATTCATTCATTTATGGCTTTTAGTTCCACTGGCCTGCTATTGGAGTACTTCATTCCGAACCCCTTACCCCACATAATTGTTGTGTTCTCGTTTCTCATGGGTTGGGAGCATTAAAGACCAATTTATGTCCTCATAAATTTAAGTTAATGGGACAACCATGAGCGATTACGTGCTGGTTGCGTGACATGCTATAAGCTAGAGGGTAGGGTTTCACAGTGTAAAGTTTAGAGTGATCACATGCATAAGTAATGCAAACGGTTGGCTGAGCCAATCAGAATTGACTGGTATTTTACTGTCAATCGATCCCTAGGCATCGAGCACAAGTTAAGTGTGTTCATTCATTCCTTTGCTGCGAGAAAGCAAACTGTATTTGTCTTGTTCTACGACGTGTTTTTTCCCTCCCACCCACCCTATGGTTTAAGCATGTCTCACAACTTAAAAATATATATTCAAAACTAAATAAATAAATACATAAATAAATAATATATACATATATATATATATATATATATATATATATATATATATATATATATATATATATATATATATATATATATATATATATATATATATATATATATAAGAAAAAAAAAGAATAGTTCTAATATATCCTACTTAAGCTGCTAAGCTGGGCCTTTGGCCTCCATATTACAAGATCATTGACTAGCTTTACTATGTACAGCTAATGTACACGTATCTAATTCTCAGATACACAGCAGTATGCATTGCGATCTCTCTATACAAAATTTTACAGTTAGGAGCTATTTTTGTTACTGTTAGCAACCAAGGCTGATGGTACTTTTGCAGTTTATCTGCATCAAAGACACTGAATGAACTGATTAGCCTTGCCTAATCTCAAGGACTGCATAATTGTAGTAAAGAGTTAGTATATAATTTAGAATCGTCTAATTAAATTACAACAAAGAAATAATAAACTTTGGGTTGGGATGAAGTGCTCCCATACAGGCACTCTTGGCCCCATAGACTCACAGAATTGATGGGTTGCCATGGTAACCATGAGTCTAAACTCCCTTAGGACTAGGAACCTCTTTCAGGGTATTGTGACCTGCAGCCCTGAGAGGGAGTAGGGACCTTTTCAGGGTATTGTGACCTGCAGCCCTGAAAGGGAGTAAGGACCTCTTTCGGGGTATTGTGACTGCAGCCCCGAAGAGGATTAGGAACCTCTCCCAGGGGTTTGTGACCTGCATCCCCGGAGAGGAGGGGGCTTTGACCCCCTTACCAAGCCAGATTAGTGATTCATTCATTTATGGCTTTTAGTTCCACTGGTCTGCTATTGGAGTACTTCATTCTGAACCCCTTACCCCACATAATTGTTGTGTTCTCGTTTCTCATGGGTTGGGAGCATTAATGGCCTTTAAGAGCCATGGTTCGTTTGTGAAAAAACTCTGCTGTGGAACAGATTATACGTTAGGGTAGTCGAAGAACCATGCTGTAGGGGATAGAATGCTTGGTGTGGGAGGGGTGGCAGGATGATTTCAGGAGGTACTGGTGCTTGTCCGTAGGTTTGATGTAAAGGTCGGTTTCTAAGTTTCCGTTATTGAGGAGAACGCGGACGTCTAGGAATGGAATTTCAGTAGTTGAATAAGAGCTAGTAAACCTGATAGATGGATGTAGACCATTTAAATACGTGATAAACTCTATCAGTTTTTCTTCACCATAAGACCAGAGAATAAATATGTCGTCGATATATCGCCACCAAATAAGGGGAGAATAGGAAGCGGATATCAGTGCTTTCTTTTTGTTCGAATTTGCCCATGAAGAGGTTGGCATATGACGGTGCCATTTTAGTTCCCATTGCTGTGCCGTTTATTTGTCTGCAGTGTTGATCGTTGAAAGTAAATACGTGTTATTTGTAAGAATTACATCTAGAGTAACAACTAAGACGCCATCAGGGAGTTGGCCGATGCTGTTTAGTCTCTTAAGAAAGTGTGTGGTGTCTTTAATGTAGGACGGAAGTTTCGAAACTAGTTGTTGAAGATGACACACATATAAAGTACTGGTTCTAGCACAAATTTTATAACACATATATAACAAAGCTTTTTTCACAAGAAACTCGGCTCCCTTGCTCGCCTCGTTTCTTGCGAAAAGCTTTGTTATATATGTGTTATAAAATTTGTGCCAGAACTTCAGTACTTTATATGTGTGTGGTGGTATTTGAGAGAAAATAAGCAAGCAAGGAAGTAAACAAAGAGCGTGACCCCAAACCGAGCGGATGTGTCACACAAAAAAAATATTTTCTTTTGAAGAAATGTATGCACTGTCTATATACAAAAGTGTGCCAGAATTATTTTCCATTTGAACAATTATCTGCTCTTGTATATACGTCGAGATGGGAAGAGGTAGAAAAGGAACTATCGATCAAAGCGCGAAAAAACCAAAAATTAGCAAAAACAAAATAAGGGGAGGCAATTATGGAGTAATTCCCCGACCCCGAAACAATAAACAAAATTATCCATTACTTTTATCAGAAGACGTTATTGCAGATATGAAAAAAATGAGACCGCAAGATTTAATGAATATTCTTATTGATGATCAAGAAATTGCTGATAAATTCTCAGAAGGGACAAGAGAATCAGTCCAAAGTTGTAAGTGTCCAAGACAATATTTTGGTTGGGGAGAAATGAAAAAAATGAAACAAATAGAATTAATGGAAAAACTTTTGGAAATAAATAAATGTCAGGGGTGCCACTAGGTAATAAAACAGCCACCACAATGACTTAAACAATTGTTTTTATAAGTATATAATGGCAGACACGTTGGAACTAATAAAAACACTTCCACCTGAACTTCGAGAAGAAATCTACAAAGAGTTTATTAAAATAAAACTCAAGCAGCGAGTAGCTCTTGGCTGGGCCGAAGTACACAAAGGGTTAGAAAAAATCCCATTCTGTAAAAGGAGGGAAAGTTTTGTAAAAGCGATGTTTTGTGTAGAGCATTTAGATTGCGGAGTTGATGGTATTTGTGTACCGTGCATTCGAAAAGAAAATATAAATCATTACGTAACCCCAGACATAGACGAATACAGAAATGACATAAACTGTATTGAGATATGCAATGATGATCCAGAACATGAATGGATCGTATGTAAGTTAAAGGGTTTAGACCCAATGCGAGAAATCATAATGAAATTTTACTGATCGGTCGATACCTTAGTTGCGTGACATTTTTTCTCAGAAAGATACCGGAAACCAATATTTATATTGAGCGAAGTTTATATAACAAATGACTGAAGCGAGACTGTTTAATTTTTTTCTGCCTCTCGCATCGCCTCCACTACTTGATAGGTTATCTGTTTGACCTCATTCTGCCAAACGGGTGTAGAAAGGTCTTTAAAAGCATATATAAGAGCATGAAATAGTAAAATCATTTTGCCTGTCTTCCCGTGTAATTATATTCTAGAAAGTTCTTGAACTTTACTTGTTTACATAATTTTACTAACGTCTAAATATTAAGCTGACAGGTCTTAATTTGTTTTTAAGATCTTTTATCTAAAATAAGCAGACCAGCACGAAAGAACAATATATTAATTGGTTTCTTTTGTTCTGAAAAATTCTTTTGGGCTACGCTTAATTTTAGCCCAAAGGAATGTGAAAACAAAAGATTTGCGTGGGTGGTAAAACCACAGAATGAGAATTGTTTGACAGCGCACGGGCGGGTATTGTTTTGATTTCAAAGCATATTTTGAAATAGCATTCATCTGTTAATTTGTGCTGTAACGGCTATCATTCTTTAATAAAGTGAAAGAGTGTGCGCTTAGACTGAATTTTTATTTCGAAACGTCGCCGATGCTGCCGAGGAGTTTTTTCTGCATGCGGATCCTTTCTTCGTGCATGGCCTCTTGTCGTATTTTTTCAATGTCAGGGCTGCTTTGTTTATTTTTTTCCTTTGGAAGTGTGCCTTTCCGAAGAATCTCCTTCTGAATTCTATAGCTTTCTCTTTCATCAAGGATGCTTTGAAACTCAACATCGCTGATTTTGCCGTCAATAAGTGATTTTGACAGTATGCGGTTGACTGTATCACATTTTGACAAAGCCAGCGTCATGATTTTGCAGTGTTTGATAAGTTTGGGCTCTAGCTTTTTGTAAAAACCTGTTAGCCCAGCAGCTGTTAGCCCAAATAAAGAAGCAATACAGCCAATTGGTATTGCCGCTGGAATCCCAATGCCTGTAAACGCAGCTGCTACTCCACCTGCGGATAAAAAACCAGAAACACCGCCAGCAGAAAAGCTAGCGTAGTTGATAATGGTTTTAGTTCGTTTATATTTTTTGGCAACAAGCCTATAATGTGAAACTTCGTCACTTAAATATTTTAAAACTTCGTTTGCTTTCTGCATACGAAAATTGTTATCAGGCTGAGTCGGTAGAACTGGATAGAGTGTTGTCTGAGTTTCTGTTTCTCGATACTCTGGAGCGCTTGGTAATACGTTGGATGACATGGTTATATTTACAAAATTATTTTTTGTTTAATTTATTTCAATTAGAAACTGAAGAGGCATGCCGTTGAAATCGAACAGGTCATTAGTTTCATTTGTCACTGATATTGTCATATTTGTGATATGTTTATCAGCAGAAACTTCGCGTAAGACATGTTGTGGGCTGCTTTGATAAAATAATTTTTCATATGCTTTCCCTTTAATGTCAAAAGTTTGTAAAACAGTAGACGGTTTTCCATTTAACAGATTCTGTTCTTTGTCAACTAAATTGCAATGTATGAAATAAGTCGTGGGTGAATTAAGCTTTTTTATGAACGTTATTAATCCCAATGTAAAAGAGTTCAAATTGAGTAAATTACCTAAATCGGAATCAAAAACAATCTTTTTTTGATTTGGATTTGTGATTACAAGCTGGCCAGTGGAGGTATAAATATCTGTTAGCAATGGGACCTTATGTTTGGATAAACTGTGTTTGATTTCACTCGCCAACGCATCGAGTGTATAATGTCCCTGCAAAAAAGTAACTTTGAAAGGCTTTTCGACATCATCTAACAAAGTAATTGCCCCCTCTTTCTTTAAGTTAAACCACGAATTGTAAAGAGAACAACTTAACAGCCGTATATAGCTTGGTTTTTGAATGGGCTGGTCAAAATAGACCGTGTGTGGATTTTCTGTTGTAGTTACTGTTAGAATGACCATTTTATAATTAGAGGAAAATATTTTGTTTAAATATGAAACATGGCTTCTCTTCTTCAATGGATTCAAACGCCACAAGCTATCAGAATTGCCAAAGTGGAAGAACAGAAGGCATGGAAAACCTTTTTTGCAAAATACCCAAAGGCCGATAAATCTAAGTTTGAGCCACAGACCGATTTCGCCCAAGACCACACAGCAACCTCAGAAATATATTTCAAAGCAGGGCCAGGCCACTTGATAAACGTTTTAGGTTCAGACAGCAAATATTGGAGCCCTGAAATGAAAAGTGCGCTGGGTGTTGGCCAATCATCAGAAGGGTTCCCGCAACAGCTGACACCAAGTGGTTTAAAAGGAGACTCTTTGCCCATTCCTGCTGTTGCCTTTCACGATGCCGCCCCGAGTTTGAAAAAAATATTAAATGACCAACAAAATATTTACGTAACACCGGACCAGTATTTCACAACAAAGTTCAGAGAGATATTTCAAAAAACCAAACTCACCCACCATTCAGGGAAAGAGTCCAAAACATGGCTAGCCGGCCCAAATATGAAATATTGGCCACAGCAGCTGAATTTTGCTGTGTGGTGCGCGACAACGGGCTGTGGTATAAGTCGTGAAATTTTCGATGACAACTCTGCTATCCCTTTGCCACCGAATGTGCGAGCTTTTTACAAGTTCCATATATATTTTACTGTCAGGCGAATATTGTTTCAGATGGGAGGAATACAAAGCATAAGCGCTTTACCTGGCGACCCTACTTTTGACCAGTTTAACAACAAATACGACGTGGCTTCATACAAAAGAATATGCGCTGAGTTCGGAGTCGACCCGTCGAGTGATTTTCGTTTTAAAGGAGGCGCAAACCACGGCCTGGGAAGCATTTACATATATGCCACAAACTTAGGACCAGTTAAACAGACAAATTTAGGCAGTTACCCTGGTGGTTTCTTTAAATTTTCAGACGAAGGCGGTAAAGCCAAAGATGGTAGCTTGATTTATTATGTCGAGCCGGATGACGTTGCTAACAGGCAGGCAGACTGGTTTTGTTCCAATGTAGCAGAAGGTCTGACCCAGGCGGGTTTGGCGCGAATAAACCAGTCGATGGAGGCGTTCGTTTACTGTGTTTTGGGTTCACAGGTGAACATTAGAAGCAGCATACTTGGGTCAGGAGGGCGCGCAAAGGAGGCCCAAAGTGAGTTCCTTGTGCTAGTGGAAGACTCAATAAGGCAACCCGATCTGGCAAAGTCAGTTCAAAGGTACCAACTTGCTGTCGACGAGGCAAAGGTGAGGCTTAACCTTGCTGTGTGTCCGGGGGCCTGGCTGATGCCTGCGCGGATGGTAATAAATATGGGAACTGTGACAGGTTACAACAACCAGCTCAAACAATCTGTGCCAGGCATGAAGCTCGGGGTTAACGATGAAGTAAATAAGAGCACAAAAAAATCAGGACTAAAGCTGATGGCAGGAGGGCCAACAAAGATAAACCCACCAAACAGCCACCCCTCAAACCCGATACACAAGGAAGCAACGCAAAAAAAGGGGCCCTCGACTGAAGAGGGTCAATCGCCTGAAGAGAAAACACCTGATGCAGGTGGAACTGGGGTGTGGGGTTTACCCCACTCTGAAACACATGAAAATAACAAAGTAGCTGTTGCTATTGGTGCTGCCGGGGTTGCGGCTTTTATTTACTTTATGCGCTAACGCTTCTTGATGTATTTTTCTACAAGAAAGGCAACAACAGCCAAAATCAGCAGCCATGTGTGCTCAGCAAGAAAGCCGATAACTTGACCGGCTGCTTTGAAAAGAAAGCTCACAATTGAGCCAATAAAACCGGGCAGAGCTGATGCAAGCTTAGAGCCAATATCTTTCAGACCTTTTCCCAACGCTTTACCGGTGGCTCTCAAAGCGTTTGTAATAGCCCCAATGACTGCACCAATTGTGACCCCAGCAGCAAGAACGATTGCTGTAACTGTCACACCATATTTTTTGAATATCTCCTTTACCCTCTCACGAAGTGGAAGCGCTCTTTCTCTTTCATCCATCTGTGTTTGCAAACGAGCAAGCTCCTCTTGTCTTTCTTCAACGCGACCTTCGGCAGCTAGTCTATCAGAAGGTGATGTGTCTGTATTGTCGATAATAGCCTGATCTTCCTCATTTTGGCGCTGCAGTTCTGCTTCTTGTTCTTTCAGCTCATCCAACGTTCTTGTGTCGTTGAGCCTCGCTTCCATTGTGTTTCTTTCTCTCTCTTTGGCTGTCAGGCTTGCTCTAAGTTGGTCGACCCTGGTTTGTTCTTTGGCTTTGGTTTTTGCTTGTTTCTCGAGAGCCGCCACCTCTTTTTTTGCTTTTTCAAAATCCTCTTTATAATTTTTTTTCAGTTGCTGCAGTCTCCGCAGTTCTGATTCACTTTCAATGTTTGACCCAAGTTGATCAATCTTGGCTTGATTTTCTTCTATTTTGTTTCTCAGTTTTTGAACTTCTTGTGCGGCTTTTTCTCTTTCAGAGGCAAGTTTTTCTGCATCTCTGAGTTCTTTTTCAGCTTCTCTTAATCTCTGCTGGTTTTCTCTTATTTCTTCATTGTCTTGAGCAATCAGAGATTCAGCTTCTGGACCAAGGGATGTTTTGAACTTGTCTGTGAATTTTTTGTAAAGACCTCTCCCATCTTTTTTGAAAATTTCAGTCTCGCCACCTTTTGTTCTAAATGAAACGATTGTAGTCTCATTGCCAGGCCTTTTGCTGAAACCGATTGGGCCTAATTTCCCGAAGTCAACTCTTGGAAACCTCCTTTTAATAAAATCTCGTGCTCTTTCAAGAAGAGCTGGTTTATCGTCTTGATGAATAAAGCTACCCAACAAAGGTATTTCATCAAATGATGTTTCTGGTAGCCCGCTCTGTTCGTGCTGCATAGTTTGCATTTCATGTTGTTCACCACCATGGTAAGGGGTGGAAACCGTGCCAGGCTGAAATGGCTGGGTTCTGTTGGCCTCTTGTTCATCATCATCGTCGTCGTCATCATGGTCAATATCGTGATCAAGATCTGGTTGGTCTATACCAAATTTGCCACCTCCTGCCATCGAATATCAACAAAGTTGATAATATCAACAAAGTTGATGAAGTTATTTTATATTTACAATTGAAATTTTTTAATTGAATATTTTATATTCTTTACAATAATGGACGGTGTACAGGAAAACCTTCGGCCAACACGCAGTGAAAAAACTCTCGGCGCTCTAAAAGCTGAGCGCGCGGTAAAACGAATCACTTTCGAGCGCACAGAAGCCAATCCGTAGGAAACGCTTTATGTTTCGGTGCCCAAGCTGAATGAAAACGAGGTCATTGTTCCCGGCTCACTTGCGCTGCGCTTCAACATCGATTTGAGCGGAGGCCACGCCAACAACTTTCTTGTCGACAATGTTGGACGGGCGCTAGTTGACAAACTTGCTGTGAAGCACTCTGGTGAAATCCTGCAGGACACAGTTGGTTATGACATTTACAAGATATTCGAGGATCTCTTCCTATCGCAGGAGGAGCGCGACAACATGCTGCAAGATGGAATCCAGAGTGAGGACCTCAACAAAATTCGCTCAAACGCGGGTGATAAGAAAACCTCAAGTGTCGATGCAGAGAAAAAACTGAACGGGATTTACGGATCCAAATACAGGATCCGCCTTGACCACCAGATTTTGAACGACCACGGGACCTTTTATCCGCAGGCTCTATACAACGATCTTGTGTTCGAACTGACACTTGCGCCAGCCTCTCAGGTCGTCAGAGGTTCAGACTCCTCGAAGCTGAAATATAAGCTTACAAACATCCAGCTGGAGTACGAGATGATAAGAAGCAAAACACTGGCAGATGAAGCCCTCGACGAGTACACAAATGGAAAAGAATTTGCATATGACCACATCCAGCGTGACAAAGTGGTTATGTTTGCCAAAGGAACAGACACTAGGCTAAATCTCAGAGTTAACCCGCAGAGAAGGTCACTCAAAGGCATCTTGCTACTGTTTGTCGAGCCCTATATTGCTGGCGCAAGGTATGCAGAAACTTACTTAAACCCAGACCTGACGAAAGTCAGTGTCACGGTGAACGGCTCCCCCAACAGGGTGTACAACAACGGCCTTGAAGGAATTGATATTTGGGAGGAGGTCAAACGCTTCTTTTTCAAAGCTGAAAACAAAACACAGCACATGAATGCGACAAAGTTTTATACAGAAAACAAGTTCGGGCTTATGATCGATCTGCGTTCCATGGCTGACCACTCGATGCACGGAAGCGGCAGGCGACTTGTAAACACAAAGGATGGTGTACAGCTGGAGCTCGAGAGGAATGCAAGTGGCTCGGGCAATGTGAACTGCCACATTTACTTAATCAGTGATGCGCAGATGAATATATTAGGAAGGCAATTAGAATCTTTTCAGTTATAATAGAAATGGATGCGAGCAAGATACCCTTTAACGCTCTGATTGTAGGCCCGACGAATTTAGACAAATCGAAATATGTGGTTGACCAGATCTACGGCCCTTTCCGTGGCAAGTTCGACTACATTGTGCTTATCTGCCCAACATTCGCGCACAACAAGACCTACCACAGAATTGGTGAAAATGATCCAAGAATGTTTGTAATAATATGCAAGCAGCACGAGGTTGAAATTTGGTTGAAACTCGTGAGCTGGCTGTTTGAGGGCACCAACACGCTCATAATCCTAGATGAATGCGCAGCCTCCAAAGATGTGAAAGGGCGCACAGGCCAGCTGGTAAATCTTGGCTTTTCCGCTCGACATATCGGCATCAGCGTTTGGGTGCTGACCCAGAAAATAACCAGCATCACACCTTCTTTCCGGGAGAACGTGGCGGCTATCGTTCTATTTTACACTCCCTCGGCAAAAACCACGAAGGCAATCTTTGATGATTACGCCGGCGAACTCTCCCACGATGAGTACAAATCTCTGATCTCAAAGCTGAAAGAGCGGAAGTTCTCTTATCTCGTGTTCTCGCTTCGCTACCCCTACGGTATTCATTTTGAATTAAAAAAATAAAAGTTGTATATAGTGACAATGGCTGAACAAGAGTTCGCAGAAGTTATAAACCTACTGGAAGCTGAGCCATCAAGCAGCTCAGCTGGTAGTAGCATTGTGCCAGACTTAACAAGTTTAACCGTCCCCGGACCTAACATTCCTGCTCTTCGTGAGCAGCTGGCCGTGCTTGTATCAACAGGCAAATCCAAAGAGGCCATCGGAGTGCAATTAACACATGAGCAGTTGAAACGCTTAACTGATAAAGAAGTTGAAAAGTACTACAAGAGATATGAAACCTTCGTTGGCAGCAAGACAACCGAAAGCATGGTTGACAGCCTGCTTACGCTTCTGACAAGAGGCCTGCAAATGGTTATTGAAATAGATGACGTTGATGCAATGAAAAAAGAACTAAAAGAAGACTTCATTATTAACAAAGAAATGACAGATTTTGTCGGCGGTCTCTCTTTGAAATATGGAAAATTTCTTGCTCCTATTTCTGCTGCTTTGATAACGGCGAAGCACATTGATTTTAACTCGCATTTGCAGAGAAAGGATGAAACAAAATTAGAAGAAATTTCTGAGCATACCTCACCAACTGCTGAACAATTACAGACAAATTCTGAGTAATTTCTAAGTATTATTTTATTTGCTTAACATATACGCTTTGTTTCAAAATGTCAACCGAACAATCCGAGGCTTTTAAAGCAAGTGCAAATTCACAGGGCGAGACACCTCAGGTCGATATCACACAGCAAGCAACAACTCCAACTCCAACTACTGCCCCGAAGCGTGCAAAAAATCCCAAGCGTGTGGCTGCTGGCAAAGCGGTTGCTGAAAGAACGCGGCTGGCCCGTGAACAACAGAAAAAAGCAGCAGCTGAGGCTGCTATTATAATCGCAAACAACAAGGCAAAGGCAACCGCCCCGCCTAGCAACACAGTTGCTGTACCTGAGTCAGACCCGCCTATAGCAGACGAAAGCCCAAAGAGTACCAAAGTTGATAATAGCAGTCTCAGCACCACCCAATGGATTGGTGTTATCAGCATAGTCGTTTCACTGATTGGGATTTATTACAAACGTGAAGAGCTCAAAGCCGCATTCAGCAAAAAAAAGACACCTGAGCCCGCACGTGTTGAGCTACAACCCAGAGGTGTAAAACATTTAGATTAATATTTATGAATTAATATTATACCTGTATCAATATCATGAAGAAAGTTGGTATTCCCCAAGTTCTTATCTCAACCGCGGCCATTTTTGGAATTGGACTAATATGGTACGACTTTAACGTGAAGGTTTTTCATACAGTCCGCGATCTTATGAAGGCCACATTATTTGACCCGGACGAATCAACAAAGTTGATATCTGAAGAGACAAATAATTAATTTTGATTTAAACTTTTGTATGTTTCCATTTCTATACTTACAAAATAATGTCAGACAACAAGCTTGTTAAAACAATCACAGACGCGGCTACACTCACTGGTTTAGTTGCCGGCATAGGCTGGGTAGCAAAAAAGGTTGTGAAAGAGAATTTTACTTCTGACCCCAGCAGCAGTGCAATGAACTACGTGAAGTTCACAGCCGTCATGGCGGGGAGCATTGCGCTCAAACAGTACCTCGAGGACCAAAAAATCCTTCCCACCAGCGTGTAAAAGTGGGGGTACCCCACACCACAAGATTTTTATTTGAAAAAAACTCTGCTCTGATATATAACAATGGCAAGTATCGCGATTATGGCTGGTGGGGCTATATTGAATGCTGCGGCTTTTATCGGTGGTAATTATCTTGCGAAGGCATTTGGCGGAGGTGACGCTGCACTTGATGAAAAAGTACGACATGATAAAGCTCTCGAGGCGTATCAAGCGGCTTACGCCAAATACTCCCGTGACCGCACCAAACTTCTCGACTGGATTGCGACTAACACGCAAATAAAGGAGCAGGCCAAGCAGAACTTTACTAACACTGACTACGCCTTCAAACTGTATAACAAAGCGCACCCTGACAAACAACTGATACCCCCCAAAGAACCCAAGTTCTCAGATTTCTATCAACCAAGCCAGCAGCAGAAAAATGGTGAACTCATGTTCGTGGGTGCCGGGACTCTTGCTCTGGGCTACGCTGCATTCCGGTTCCTTTAGTGGTGGGGTAAACCCCACACCCCTTGAGTTATCAACAAAGTTGACCAGAGTTTTAAACTTTTTTAATTTATTACTAATAGATGGATGCCAAACTCGCAAAGACATACTATAGTCCTGCGGGCTACTGGAAAGGTTTTGCTGCAATCAAAAAATTAGCCGAAGCTGCCAATATACCAGAAGAAACCGCAAAAAAGTGGCTGTTCAAGCAAGCACTCTGGCAGATATTCCTCCCAGCACCGAAGCGCATTCCTCGTCCGAAATTCGACGTTCCTACACCAAACAAAGTGCATCAGGCGGATCTTCTTTTTTTGCCGCATGACAAACTACCCCGCGGGCGCAAAGTTTTCAAATATGCACTCACAGTTGTTGATGTTGCCAGTAGATACAAAGAAGCTGAACCCTTGACATCGAAAAACTCTGATGAAGTTGCCCTGGCTTTTAAGAGAATTTACAAACGCTCACCTCTGAAATGGCCTGAACTTCTGCAGGTTGACCCTGGGCGTGAATTCATGGGCGCTGTTAGAAAAGAAATGGAAAATCACAAAACATATATTAGGCGTGGGCGAGTTGACATTCACCGTGATCAGGCCATTGTTGAACGTTTTAACCGCACCCTGGCTGAGCGCTTGTTTGGGCACCAGTACGCAGTTGAAATGCGAAAGCCTGAGGGCCAGCGGTCTACGGCGTGGGTAAAAAGACTTCCTGAAGTTGTGGCCGCTCTGAACAATGAAGTAACAAGCCTTATCGGCAAGAAACCTGTAGTTGCCATCAAAGAAAAAAATATTTATGCAAAGCCATCGACACCTTATTTGAGGCCTGTTGGAGAAAGGGAAAAAAAGCTCCCCTCTCTTGTGAATGTTAGGTATTTGTACCAACCTGGCGAGCTTGAAGGTGGTGTGAAAAGAGCCACTGATCCAATCTGGTCTTTGAAAGTTTACAACATTGAACGTTCTTTTACCAAACCGAATCAGCCCGTTCTCTACTATTTGTATGACGGGCCCAAGCGCGGCTTCGTGCGTGAAGAACTGCTCGTTGTGCCTCCAAACACACAATTACCCCCAGTGGGGTAAACCCCATACCCCTAGGGTAAACCCTTTCAGCGCTTCTTCTATTTCTTTCATTTCTGTATTTGTTAATTCTATTTCTTCCATTTCTGTAGTAGCTAATAAAGCTTCCATTTCTTCCATTGCACTGTTGTACCCGTAAGCTTTTGTATTTACCCCGTCGTCAGCTATCCAGCGCTTTGAATCAAATGGGGACAGTGAAATTTTATTTACATGCATGCCGTAGATTTCGTGCCCCTCGCTTCGCAAAATGTTCATTCCGTGCCACAGCTGCTCTTTGCTGAACAGCACCTGCTTGTACTGCTCGTGCTTTATTTGTTTCTTAACAACGTTCTTTTTCACGCCTTTCGCTTTTCTTACGTTTATTTCGTCGACTTTTATCATGTTACAGCATTGCGACACTCTTGCTTTCGGATGTTTCTTATTTATTTTTTTGACCAACTCTGCGTCTTTTGCCATTATTGCCTGCACTTTTTTTCCTTCGCAGGTGCACTCTTTTATTTCCGTCTCAGGGAAGTCTTTCTTTATTTTGTCTATTCCCTTTTTGCTTTCACCTTCCGTCATGATTGAGTACATCTTTGACCTCAGTCCCGCATACTCCGATATTGGAGTCCCCGCGCACTCATCTTTCATTTTTCCCAAAACCTTTTTGTTCACTGTTGAGTGGAGCGGATGCTCCTTCGGGTAGTCTGATGTATCATAGAAGTTTTCGTTTGCTTTTATGTCTTTGTAGACGTCCTCTGTTTCTATCTTCAGCAGCAGGCTGTCCGTGTCAGTGTACAGGAGCTCGCATTTCTCGCCGTACTGCTTTTTCAGGTGGTTGTAAAAGAAGTCGTACATCAGTATCTTGCTTTTGTCAAGGATTGTCATTCCTGTGTAGACCGGCTTGTTGAGCAGCAGGCGGCTTTTGTGCATGTCAATGCCCACCAGGTCGTTTGTAAATATTACGTGCCTTGCGTACAGAGGGCTTGCGACCAATTTCCTTATTTTGTCTTTCTCATTGCTGCGGACTATTTTTATATCTACTCGGTTGCGCAGGTTTTCCATGGTTTTGCCGAAAACTGAGTTATTCATCAGCTTGTAAAAGTTCTTTTCAAAGTCATTCTTTGCTTGCTTTCTGAATTCTGTGTTCATCCGAATGTACGGCTCCATCCAACACTCTTGTTCGAACTCCAGCGCCCTTTTTACGCGCTTCAGTTTCATCCCCTGCTTCAGATAGAACTTCAAGTTTTCGTAATGAACCACGTAGTCTTTTTTGTCCTCAAGTGTCAGCAGCAGCTTTTTGCTGTTTGGGATTTTCAGGTCCAATTCTTTTATCAGTTTATTTTGGTAGTCCGACATGTTTTCTTTTTTCACGACCTTTTTCTCTGGCGCCAGCGGGTAGCTGTTGTGTTCTTTATGCAGCTCCCCCGGGTACTCCAGGTCTACTTCAAGGATCCAGCCTTTCTTGGCGTTTTCTTTTTTGTTCAGGATTTCCTCCTCTGTCGGCATCACTCGTTTCCATTTGAATCCGCTTTTGGGGAGAGGCTTACTCATTGCCCAGCCGTACAGGTTGTTCGCGTCCAGATACATAATGTAACTGTTTGGTTGGCTTTCGTCATAGTCTGTTACCAAAGGATTGTTTGCCTTTGCGTGCCTTTTGCTTACCATCGAGATTCCTCCGCGAATTCCTCGTTCCACGAACATATGCATTTCATGGTCTGTAAACAGCTCAAGCTCGACACCCGTCTTTTTCAAGAGTGCGTCCCATGAGAGGCCTGGTGATGTGAAATAGTGCGCCGGGTCAAGACCGTACTGCTGCAAACACAATTTACGGAAATTTTCAAATACATCTGCCAACAGTGCTACATCCGTTTTCACGTAAAGGTCATGGTAATCCCCCAATGTTTTACAATCAAAAGTCTCCCATACTGTCTTCGCGTGATCGTACTCATCTTCTGTAATGTGTTCATCGTTGAGTTTGCTGTAGAAGTATTCTTTTTTGGGCAGACTTGTTTCGCTGAATTTCGCCCATGAATCCATGTACTCGTATGGGTAAATTCCCTTTTTGTACAGCAGATCTCTGCCTTTTGATAATGTTGATGTGATTTTTAGTGCCTCCTTTGGTGTTGCTTCTACCAGCGAGTCCAATCTTCCTTGCAGAAAGTTCAAGCTGTCTATGAATCGCAGACCATCGACCGAAATGGTTATGTACTTCTCCATGTTGTTTGCGACGCATTTCACCTCTTTTTGCAAATTTGCCATCGCTTGCATTAAATGGTGCGCGTCGTAGCCCCTCAGGTTGTGAAATACAACTGGTATCTGGTCCGTCTTGGGATTTATTCTCATTTTAAGATTACATTGGTTGTGCGCCGCTCCTCGGTAGTTGCCCGTTAAGTGGCAATTGTCTTTTACCGCGTCTCTGTAGTTCTTTTGGAGCAGTGGCTTTTTGCATAAATAACAGTCAGTTTGTTGTTTTGCTTTCCGCTTGTCCTTTTGCTCCGGCTTTTTCAGTATTATAATTTCAAATTCTTCATCTTCTTCTGTTCCATAACAGCCCAATTGTTCAAATTCTTTCCTTTGATGTTTTTGCTCTTGAAAAAAGCACCTCTTGTGATATTGGCCCTAGTATTTTTCTTTTTCTGATATAAGACCTTTAGTGTATACCGGCAATGAATCCCAATAGTTTTCTTTTACCAGTTTCTTTTCACAGATATGGCAGTTATATGCGTTTTTGAAGTCATACCAGTCTTCGTGTGTCATTGTTATAGGTTTCGGTTCGGCGAGCATTTCTCTTATTTTTTCCTTTTCCTGCATTATGCTTTCCAGAAATGACTTTTCCGCATTTTCGCCCCTGTAAACTTTTTTGGCTGTTACTTCTCCGTCGCTTTTCACCACAATGTATAAATACCCGCACGCTTCATGCCACTCGGTCTTTTCTGTGTAACTTTTGTTTTTTTCCGGGTCGCGCTCACAGCCTTGTATCTTTTTTTCCAGTGCCTCAAAGTCCGCGTATATCACGTAGGGCGCTTTCATCTGTTTCTTATGATTTTGAAAAGCGAGGATGTTTTCCCCCTCTTCCGGCATATCTATTTTTGTTGGTCTGCCATTCACCCCATTGCAGTACTTTTCGTGTTCCACCAGAGTGTGCGCTCTTGTGAAACGTGTTAAGCACCTCATGCAGTAGAAAGTTTTATTGTTTATTGCCTTATCGAACAACAAGGCACTTTCTCTTTTTACTAAACAATAGTGCTGTATCTCGCCTTTTTCAAGCAGCATAAGGTTGATTCTTTCCACGCTTTTTTCTTTACTGCTTATTCTGTGCACAATCACGGTGTCTTTTTCCCATCCGAACACGTTTATTGCCAGGTTTGGGTTTTGTTTTTCAAGCTTGTCGATTTGTTTTACCGGTGTTGGAAAATCTATCCCCCCATAATTTATCCCGTCATTTTTGGGGTATTTGCTTGGTCTTTGCGGGTTCTTTCCATCTTTTGGAGGAAATAATGCTGCTCTTAGAGCCCACTTCAGGCATTCGTTGTCTTTGTTTTTTACGTTTATTATTGCCTTCTTTTTTGCCAGATCGGCTGGAAGTGGCAAATAGGTTCCTCCGCGCAGTGGCTGATATTTTGCGACATTCACGTATGCTAGCTCTATACTTTCTATCTCCCATCCTGATCCTTGCAATGACCAGTTTTCTATTTCTCCCTTTATTCTTCCCATGAATTCTTCATATTTTTGTTCTACCTGGTAAAAACGTGCGGCTGGTCCTCTTTAAAATAGTGCGACATTTCTTGCGTTTTTCCGTTTCTTTCTATTTCAAAATTTACTTTTAGCCCGAAGCTCACCTTTACGCTTCCCAACTTTAGAATTTCCTGTTCTATCAAGTTAGTATACTTTTCTTTATTTGCATTTTCAAACATTTAAATATCTTTGTTGTTTGGATTTGTTTGAGATACGTTCATTATCCATACACGAAGCCATTCCTGGAAATTAGTCTGACTTATTTTAAACACATCACGTACAGGAACACGTTGAGGTTGTAATGGTTGAGGAAGATTTCTATTTTGCTCCCTTGCTATTGGACTGTAAAAAGTTTGCAGAACATTAGACGAAAATCTTGCGGCTGCCATCTCGACGTATATACAAGAGCAGATAATTGTTCAAATGGAAAATAATTCTGGCACACTTTTGTATATAGACAGTGCATACATTTCTTCAAAAGAAAATATTTTTTTTGTGTGACACATCCGCTCGGTTTGGGGTCACGCTCTTTGTTTACTTCCTTGGTTGCTTATTTTCTCTCAAATACCACCACACACATATAAAGTACTGAAGTTCTGGCACAAATTTTATAACACATATATAACAAAGCTTTTCGCAAGAAACGAGGCGAGCAAGGGAGCCGAGTTTCTTGTGAAAAAAGCTTTGTTATATATGTGTTATAAAATTTGTGCTAGAACCAGTACTTTATATGTGTGTAGATGAAAGTCCACGAATTGGGATATACGCTCGGTAGGATGGCTATTGCTTGAGACTATAGGGCATCCAGGGTTGCCTTCGTTTTGTATTTTTGGGATAGTGTAGAAGCGTCCTGGTTTGGGTGTGTTTTCTTTAAGGTATTTTGCAGTTTCGTTGTTGATCATCTTGTCAGATTGTAGGCCATGAACGTATCTTTTGACTCGTTCGTGGGTTAGGGCGTTAAGTCTTTGTCAAATTTCTCGTAAAACTGTGTGTCGTTTAGTTGTCGGAGGTATTCGTTTTCGCCAGATTAGTAATATAATTTGAAAGTTTTTCCAAAAGAAAAACAAAGGTCGATGTAGAGCAAAGAGATTTCATTTCATTTTGTAGTACAAGTTCGTCTTTCATGAGGTCCTTTATTTTGATCTTCCTTTCTTTGATCAGGAGTTTCAATTGTTGGACGGCAAAACGGTACATGGTTGTGTTTCCACAAGCGGAGAAAACGTGTATTAGGGCTATCAAACGCTGGGTCAATTTTCGGTAATAAGCCAGACGGAATAATCTTTTTTCTAATGAAGAACGAGTAGTTTTTGAGGTGATGTTGATAACGCGTTAGCTTTTGTTTAATACGGTTTAGCCGATTGAAAGTGTTCTTGACATCTGATGGCAAATCGTAGAGTTCTTATGATGGCCCTGGGTTAGGATGTATATCCATACACAATGGAATAATCGATGTCGCTGGCTGAAGTAGGCTGAAAGGTATTACATCAGAGTGGGCTGGTTGTGTTGATTTAAGAGCACATCGTGAGTGTGCTAGTGATCCTTCATTCTCCAAAGGAAGTAAGGCGGCGATGGACAAAAGAACACGTCAAAACAAATAATGTAGTAAATAGCAGGGTGAATGAACTTGGTAGTTTTGGCAGAACCGAGGGCAGCTGTCAGATTTGAGGTTTGATTTAGCTTGATTTAATTTAGCTTGCGCGCCTAATATCAAAAAGTAAATTCCCCCTCGCTTTGTTCTTTCCGAGAGTTAAAAACAGTGTACTGGTTGCGCCTTACAATAATAGGCGAAGCCTGAATTTGAACACTTAGAGACGGACAATTTAATTTTTGGGGGTTGGGGGGGGGGGGGGGGGGGGGGTGTCAATTACGAAAAAAATTGTTGCACGAGAAAAGCAGGAGAAAAAAGTTATGTACAATTAAGCAAAAGTGTGATTTTGTTGGGAACAAATTCTTGCAAATACCAATGCTGAAAAGAAATTTTACTCAGAAAAAAATACCCAACTCCCTCCACACTCAAAAATTATATGATCCGTTCCTAACTAACAAAGCTTTTTTCGCTGTCGTCAATCATAACAACGACGACAATAAACGAACCTTGAAAAAAAAAATACAACAACGACAGCAAAATGGATCAAAGTCTACTTATCACAACTCACGTACGTGACCTTTTCAACTACTATTTCCTGCAGCAAAAACGGATCCGTTGCAGTTGAGCTGAGTTCTCATGTCATTGAAAGGCGCAGTAAAAGATAATGGCAACAGTGAGCTGAAGCTCAACTCAACTTAACTAATAAATAATTGTACTTTTATGATTTTATATATATGTCTAGTGGAATTTCAGAGCTTTATTGACTATCAACAACTGCCGCTGCCTTGTGTCACGAGGAGATAAGATAATGACCGAGTTAGGGGTTGAGTTGAGTTTGAGTTGAGTTAAGATTTAGTTTTCCATTTGTTTTTACTAAGTGTTTAATTTGAGTTGCAAATCACTTCGTAGATAATTTAACCTTATAAGGCAGGAAAACTGACACTTTTTTTATTTTAGAGAATTGTATTATCCTCGTTTTGTGCTGTAGCATTACACGAGCGAACCACGAGCCTGAGTCAACCTCGAGTCAAGAGTCAGCCTCGAGTCAAGCCAAAAATGTTTTTTTTTGGTAGGAAAAAAAATATTTGAATATATATTGTAGGAAAAAAATACATCAATCTATAAAAAACAATATTATGAAATGGAAACGGGATCCTAACAGACAAATCTACCCAACAAGACGCTTAAAAACAATCACACGGAATGTCTTTCCCTCGATTCTCGATGTTTCCCTCGACTTCGTCTCGGGAAACATCGAGACTCTCGGGAAAACAAAACTTACTGTTTCCCTCGGGACCAGACATTAAGTGTATACTATTCACCTCCACTTCGGTGAATAATTGTTAAAAATTACCTGACTATATCTATAAATACCGCATATGCACGAGCGCGTGCAGGTACGAAATAACAACAATCAAAATTACCGGCATTCATAGGTGTCACAAGTTTATTGCATTACAATCCTGTAGCAACTACGATGACGTCAAAACACATTCTCTACATTCTCGCTATTGACACACAAACAGCGCGAGCAGTTACATTTTGGAACTGACGACTGGTAGCATAAATTACCTGACTATATCTATAAATACCGCATATGCACGAGCGCGTGCAGGTACGAAATAACAACAATCATAATTACGGGCATTCCTAGGTGTCACAAGTTTATTGCATTACAATCCTGTAGCAACTACGATGACGTCAAAACACTTTATTCTCTACACTCTCGCTATCTAGCTTTTCTGGTTTCCACTCGAGTTTATAGCCGTCACTGCAATTACAGTAAGGCACGCCATGCCAGCGACTCCTAAAACAAGCCAGGGATTTGTGGTTACCAAGGTAACGACAACTTTCGTGCCCACAATTTTCATGGTCAGAGAATGACTGTCTTCTCCCATTGTTTCCTGACAAGAACAATAAAAAGTGAAGTATTGTAAACTATAAACTTCAATGCATTTTAGATATGTTACGGAAATTATGTGCAATAAAGATAGACCTCTTCAGCTTCGTATGTTAATTTAAAAAATTAACGAGACTTACCTGTAAGTTGAAGTTTGATTGTGATTGTACCGAGTAACAGGATGCTGAGAGATTACATGAGATAGCAAGCGCATGCGCCAATCAGGTTTTAAAGACTAAATGTACGTGTTACCCAACAGCACAGGGGTGGGTAGGGAAATTGGGCATGTATGTAACTCGGTAGAATCACAATCAATCAATCCTGTAACTCGGTAGAATCACAATCAAACTTCAACTTACAGGTAAGTCGTGTTTAATTTTTAAATTCTACCTCGTTACCATGCTGAGAGATTCCATGGCACTTCAAAGCAACACGGACATGAAGAAACAACACGCCTGTTTAATGGTAATATATAAATCATACATTTTACATAGACGACAGGACTGATCTTGCATAGCTTGAAACCTTAGCTATAGGTTTGTTGTAAAAACGAGAAAAGCAGCATTTAGATGACCACCCTGTAGTCTGGAGAATGTCATCTAGATTTGCATTAGCCCTGCTGGTTGTTGAAACAGACGCAGCTCTGGTACAGGTGGTTGAAGATTATAGATTTTCCTTTTGTCACAAAATGCTGTCCATTTTTTGATGTACCCGGAGTACTGTTTCTTAGTACCTCCTCGCCTGGAGGCCATGAGCAGTCCAACAGCTGACTTCAATACTCCTCTTGTTTCATAGTATTGCCTGACAACAGACATGCCATCACTCTCATTTGGTTTCTTAGAGGATGTATAGTCCCTGATTGTGGAAGGGTGAACAGGTCATTGTCTTGTTGGAGCATCAATGGATTTGCCAAATGAATGCCTAGTAGCCTGGGCCACCAAACCTGTGTCGGCCAGACGGGAGCTATCAACAGTGCTAAAGTCTTATCGTTCTTCAATTTCTGCAGACATCTATAAAGCAGAGAAAAGGGAGGAAAAATGTAAACAAGCTTTCCAATCCAGGAAAAAGAAAAAGCATCCACGTGGCAGGCCCCGGGGTCAGGTTTCCAAGAAACATATTTTGGTAGCTGGTTGTTTAGTCTGCATGCACACAGGTGAATCTCAGGAATGTCAAGTATGTCAGTAATCTTAGGAAATATACCAGGTTAGCTCAGGTTGAAGCTGCCACTCAATTCTCTCATCACACTGTCTGGAGCTTTTGTCTGCCGCAAAATTGAGGACACCAGGCAAATGGCATGCAGTCAACCAATCTCATTTTGCACACAGCACATCCAAACACTTTTGGCAAGTTTGTTGCACAGGGGGGATTTAGTGCCCCCCATTGCACTGAGATAGCAGACGGTTGTAGAGTTGTCCCTTTTTATGTACACATGCTTCCCTTTCAATGAGAACAGAAAGGATTTCAAACCAAACTATACTGCTAATGTTCATGCATCTGTCTCCATTTCTATAGCTGGGTTGCCCATGGTGATATTTTTGCATACTGTAGGTAGGCTAGTCACCCACCAGCTAAGGTCACTGACATTCTGATTCTGAGGAGAGGGTCATAGTAGCTTCATAGTTGCCATTATGTTGTCGTAAAGCTGTATTTTTATCAATTTCAAGAGTCCTATAATAAAGAGGTCCATATTGGACAGTAGGCAGACTAGAGACCAGAGGTCCAATGACTTGGGAAACTTCTCTTATGAAAATTACACTTTTCTCAAAAGTTGTTTGCCAAAATTATTTTCTCTCTTTTTTCTACTGTAAGAAATACTTTCATGTTGACAGAATATAGAACAAAGCCAAGAAAAGCCAACTTCTGACATGGTTGTAACACGGACTCCTAGAATAGACTCGAATAGGTTTAGGGTAGTTAGAATATTACCTCTGCACTCTGTCTTCGAGTCCCCCTGCAAATACGAGTCATCAATATACCCAACATTCAAGTTGCCTTGGCTTCGCAATGTGCTGTACAATGGTTTCAAGAGTTTTGTAAAATATCTTGGTGCCGACGCTGGACCATTAGGTAGGCATGTTTATTGAAACAACCTATTTCTACAGAAAAACCTTAAATATTTCCTGTGTTCAACAGCCACAGGAACAGTGCAATATGCATCTGTTAGATATATAGATGCCATATAACAGTTTTTCTTCATTAACTGAATAGCACATGTTAAGCTTTCCATCTTAAAATGTTGATACTCTATGGATGCATTCAGTCCTTTTAGATTCAACATTAATCTGTAAGAACCATTTTTCTTTTTCCTGAGAAAAATGGTAGACAATAATAGCAGCCTCTTCAGAATTTAATTTAATTTGAGGCTTGGGATATTGTTGGTAGGGGTTTTCAGTGAACCCAAGATGACAGTGTTCAACCATGTCAAGAATTTTTCTGTCTGACGTTATGTCCATCCAGACAGACAGAAAATATTTAAATCTGACAGCAACTTGTAACTCTCTGTCCCTTACCTCAATATTTTGGTCATGGTTCAGTTTTGGTTTTTCTGAACAGCCTTCTCCCTCCTCCTTCTTTTTGAAAGGGGCGGCGGTAGTTTTATGACGGCCTTGCCTTGGTATCTGTCTGAGTGGGCATCATTCCTAGATCTTTTGAAGCTCTGCTTAGTTTCTCTTTTAAGCTTAGAAGTGATTTGGTTGGTATCAACAATGTCTTTTACCGCTTTAGGTAGGCCATCTCCAAAAAGCTCAGTTGTTACCGGGTTTAATGGAGAACAAAGATAGCGGTAGCTTGTGTGGAGCCCAGGTTTTAGAGCCTCTCTTCGTCTCAGATTTAACTCTATGTTGGCATTAGCCATTCATCAACAGAACACCATCCATGAGTTGGTTAACTATCTGACCCTTTGATGGCATATCTTGCTTGCTGATCAGGTCATTTACAACCTGGACCACTGCAGTCGAACCTTTAAGGGCTTTTTGCACCTTCTGGAGTTTGAGATCTGAGGTACGTGCCCTCTCTGAAAGATTGTTCCAGATTGCTAGATTAACCCTGGGTTCAGCCAGCATTTTGCAGTTTTTTGGCCTGAGGTACCGTTTTTTGATTTCATTCAGCTTATCTTCCTCAGGTTTGTCTTCAATACCTTCTGGACAATGGTAGCTAAGTTTCCGTGAATTTCAGCGCCATCTTGTTCAGAGACATTAAACGCCTTTTCGAGTTTATCAAGTATATCACTAATAATTGTCTTTACTCAGAGAAACCGCATCATCAGTTTTTTTACGAGCGGGTTCCTCAGGTTCTTTGTCTGATCCGCCGTCATTGTCATCCGACTCGGGGTCGGAAAGTGCCGGAGCGTCATCATCGCCTTTGGCGTCGTTTTTTGCCTTCAGCAACGCGCCCAAACTGCTAACTCCCTTGTTCATTTCTACTGCAAGGCCGGAAAAAGCCTCCTCGAGGAGGTCAGCCACGTCTGTGGTTGAGCTTTGGCCCGGAGTACCAGATTGCTGTAAGTTGCTACGTCGCTCTTTTGGCGCTTTTTTCCCTTTGAGGAATGGCTGGGTTTTGTTGCAGGTTTTGTGACCACTGCCTTCTTTGAAGCGTCAGAGCCAGTAGAAGGTGCTTTTTCACCCTTCTTTTACTATTTTGCATCACACTCAAGTGATTTTGTGGGATCTTTAGTTCCAGGGATGGGCTCTTCGTCTGTTTACAGCGAGGCCATGCTCCTCCGCACGTGTTTTACTTGATCCTGCGGAAAGTTCTTCGTTCCAGTCGTTCAAACTGGAGTCCAACACTGAGCCGAGCTCTAGCAAATTCTCTGTGGTAGTTGCGTTTGTTACTTGCAATGGTTCGTCCATTCTAAGTGCTGAATAAAGCTGTATTTTTGAAAAAAAAAATCCTCGTATACAGCAGTAAAAAGCCAACCTGATCGGCGACAAACGTTGCACTGATTGGCACGTGCGCTTGCTATCTCATGGAATCTCTCCGCATGGTAACGAGGTAGAATGGCCATTTGCGGCTAACTGTCGCATCAGTGCAGGTACAAAGCTGCGCACTGGGCCATTAAAAAACAAGAAAAGTTTATTTCCTTATTTCAAGGTATGTATACGAGTTAAAAAAACAACAGAACTTATGAATACATATATACATGAAGAAAGGAAAAAAGAAAAAAAAATATATGTACAGTGATTAGGACACATATTTTGTATGTGAAGTGGCGAAGAGACCTCCTTGGACTGTGAGGCTTGTAAGTGGAAACTCGCGTCTTAAAGGGTCTGTATTGTAGATGTCTAAGTTTTAGTGTAAACTACGATAGAATTATAAAGTTGTACTCAGTGATCAACAAAATAACCCTTAACTTCAAATTCTATGTGCCAGTGCTTAAGATTGTAAAACCGACTTACAATGAATAAAAAATAGAGCGGTATCGTGTCATTTACTTTTGCAAAAATGTGACCAAAATGGGGGCTTTAACTCGTATTTGAAGTTAACAACAAGACGCGTTAAAAGTATCGCAAGTTGAAAAACTTGCATCTACTTGCGTCTTCGTTCATCCAGGCCTTTAATTTATAAGCCCTTTTGGAAATAAGTTCCCAATTCCAAAGGGATTTTTTGAATCAAGTTATTTTCAAATTGGACAAGTAGGTAGTCCTGTTACCTATTAATTATATAGCATTAAAAACTAAATGAATATGGCAAATTTTTGACCCCACAAATTGGAGAAAAAATGAAAATACGCAACATTTTGATTAGTTGATGGAAAGTGTCCAGATTTTTCTCAAATTGACTGCTTTTTCAAAAAGTATCCAATTTTGTTTTAAAATGTGTCTGTTGACAATATTGGATTAACTGACAACTCTTAAATTAAAATCCAAAAAGATTTTAAACCCACGACCCTCGCTCCCCCCACACACAGAAAAAAATAACAAAAAGAGTCTTTTAAACCAACATATAATTACAAGCCCAGGGCTTAACATCGGAATTTTATGGGGACCTTGGTCATTCACAAAGCAACAAGAAGCGTGAATGACAAAACGAAATGAAAAAAAAAAAACACAATGAAAGAAGACCGGTACGGCAATGGACATGGAGGAAAGTCTTCCCCCGTCTGAAAATAAAGCGTGTCAAAATTTCAGCGACCACACTCCTGCATATGGAAATAAAAGTGGGTCCGCAATGCGTACATATGTGAACTTTCATTAGTTTTTGATAATAAATGAGTGAATGAGCCAATGTACAGTGTCGGTTTGACCTTCTAAAAGTCGTTTGCTTCTCGTTTTTCAGTTTGGCAGTAGACCCCGGCGCTCTCGCGCTTCGCGCTCTGTGAGCTGGACTGTATGTAAGTCTAAGTATCAGTCAATTATGAGTCGACAGTCACTTGAAACTCGAGATGCTAAAAAAAACGTTTCAATCAACTTTTCTTATGATCATGAAAGAAAAACTGCCTTTTCGTTTTGAAGAACGCACCTTGCAATTTACCCTGAAGATAGCCTTGAACATTAAAATGCAGTCCAATTTAAATTGCGTCAGAGAAGCGGAAAACCTGGGACAAGGCCCGACAGTATCTCTATATGATTATATGAAAAGGACGGGGATGTTCGTCGGAAAATTTGATCTACTATTCTACTCCTGCAAAGGATAACATAACAAATAATACAGCAAGACAGACACTAAGTGAAAAAGTACACTTTGTTTCTCGAAAGCCCCGGAAACCTTTTCGGGACCGCAAAGCCATTTTTAGTTATCTGTATCTTTAAAACAGAGAAGTGTATAGGCCTGAAACTTCGTTGAAGAGAACTTCTGTTCATATTAAAAAAAATATCATGGAATTAAACAGCTCTGTAACCATATCATAAGGTTTGAGATTTTGCTTCGAGAAACGGTCCCCAGAATTGATATAGCATGGCTGCAACCGTGGACAGCTGTCGTGTTGGTGTCTCAGATGTCTCTGAAAGTTTACCTTTTCACGTAGTATTAGCCTACTGTATTATTTGTAATGTTATTTTATTTTTTTCGGCTGATAGAATCTTTTGTATATCCTTCATTAACAACATCATCGTTGGCGCTCCCTTGCTGTTTTGAGTTTCACTTTTCCAGTAAAGGATGGCCATCTGGGCGTGGCTCAACTTTTTTTTTTTTATCAAAAACACACACAATTCAAATAAGAGCTACAGTCACTTTAAATGGATAAAAACATTGGCAATCTGTCCTCAAAACCAAAAGAAGATGTCTGTTGAAAAATCGAAATTCGTAATTTACACCCCTAAGGGACACGACGATGATATCCGTCCCATTCATATGGCAGTCTCTTGGGGGGGGGGGGGAGGGGGGGGGTTCCACGGGAAATAGACAAATAAACAAATAAGGTCTTTAAATGAAAATAAGAACAAGAAAATTATTTATTAAGAGCAAAGTCAAAATCTTACGACTATATATCGGGGATACTAATTTCAGTTCATTCATAAAGAAATATTTCGCGGAGTATGTAGACTGTCTTTGTTTGCCTGACATTTCATCTGAACGCTTGTGTAAACAACAGCTGAACTCATTAATTAACTCATTTTCTTTCAATGCGTTGTTTTTATATATAACTTCTCCGGAATGGCTTTTATCGCCTTTTAGCAAGATGTCACTAATAATTTCTTGATGCAAGAAGGCAGATGAATACTTTTTTCAACCTAAAATTATCATCGTTCTTGAATTAATTTTCGAGCGAAGTCGGCGATTCGCGAACGACAAGTTTTCAATCAGTAATTTAGTTTACCGCACGGTTTCAATACATTCATTTTTCGCTTCAAAATAAGTTTTATGCGATTTACACTAACTTTTTACCAGCAGTTTTGAATTCAACATCAGTCAAATTGCGAGAAATAAACGCGAGAAAGCCCGGGAAAACAAGTTGATTACTGAACTTGTTTTGTTTTGACTCGTTGTGTATCCATACTTCCATTCTAAAGATTCTGTGTGGCAAAGCAGAAACAAAACAACAAATATCCAGATGTTTGCTAAATAATGCTTTTCAACTATTTTCAATTATATGCAAATCAAGCGAAGACAGCAAATGAGGTCCAGTCGAACACAAACAGTGCGCGAAAAGTGTGAAAAATAGCGAGACCTTTGCTCGCAGTTCATTCGAACGCCATGCAAATATAAAAGCCGCCACGATTGTTTTTCTTTTGATGTGCACGTATACCACTGGCATCTTTAATGTGGTCCTCGATGTACTGCACTTGACAAATTTTAGGTTTCAATTACTGAAATTCAAGTATTTAGCCTGTGTGATGCTTTTTTTTGCGTCTCGTGGGCAGTTCGTTTCCAGGGTTTACATTACCTAGCTTCTTTGAGCGTCGTGGCACATTAGGTTTCGGATTCTCCGAACACCCTCGAAAGCTTAGACGGCCAATTTGGGCATGAAAACAGTGACTAACAGCCGATTTCAGTGCAGTGTG
The DNA here is from genome assembly GCA_963693305.1 of Meandrina meandrites. Lineage (NCBI taxonomy): Eukaryota > Metazoa > Cnidaria > Anthozoa > Scleractinia > Meandrinidae > Meandrina > Meandrina meandrites. The sequence continues at coordinate 13,435,350 of OY855909.1, forward strand.
TAGACCCTTGTTTTTCAAAACATCAGCCGTCCGTCGAGTCGATTTTATTCAGCGGCCAAACTAATAACTCTTTACAGTATTTTTAACTGGTGCAGATACAACTCTTACGAAGTTAAGTTGCCAGAAATGGCTTTGCTTTGCTAAACCATAGAATAAAACACCAAAAAAATAAAACTAAAGGTACATAAATAATTTGATGCGCAGTGAGCCGCCTAATATACATATGGCGTGACTATTGTCTGGCTACCTTGGCATCGCATGAAATTAATTTTCTGTAAAGTTCTGTAAATCGTTCGGTTTTATCCGCTTGGCAAACGCAGAAGGCTTTTGAATTTTGAAAAGTTAAATTTGACTAAATTTGTGCAGGCATAACATTTTTTTGTCGCTTTGATGAATAATGGACGGTCGAATTATGTTTTGCAAAACCCGGGTCTACACACAGTCGCTACACTGAGATCGGCTGTAAATATAATGAATTTAGCTGTATATTTCAATACATATTCGAATGTCGTAGCTCAGTATATACAGATGTGATTTCCCTTCAAACAAACTTTTTTACATAGAGAAAGTGAAATATTGGTTCATACTTGCTTGCGTCTGGGTTCCGAATAAATACAGCTTGAATGGTTTCACTTCTCAGAAGTTTGGCCGCGCAGTGGTACTTTAACCTTCCAGAACCTTCAAACGACTGTTATCTTCCTAGGAAAACAACGAAGACAAGTTATACGTCCATGATTGGCTTTTTTGTTTCGCATTTTTGTTTAATTCAACGAGAAATTTACAAACCTATCAGCCTTCCGAGTGTCCATATTTACTCAGTGTCGAAGGCAGAAAATCTGTCATACCCCCAACTGGAATGCAGTTTCCTATTGGACGAGAACGTATCACGTGACCCCGTCACCAAGAAATACCAAGGGCAAACAAAACTGGGGCGGACCATTTGATTTTTAATGGGGTGTTTGCATAAATCTTAGCTGCTCGATGTTTTTATATTCACCTAGCGGTGCAGGATATTTTTTTTGTTCTGCACATCCTCGCACGATACTTTTTGGTTGGAAAGTTTTAATGCAAGCTAACCATTGATAGTGCTAAATGACCAAGACCTTTCAAGGTATATTTAAAAACAGTATAACCACTGAAATTCACCTCAAACCTTGTTAACATGTAATTTCGAAAAATATTTCGCCACAATCTCTTCCATTAACATCGGCAAACAAAAAATAACGCCATAAAATGTGCAAAGCAGGTTGAAGAACTGTTTGGATACATTATACAATCACAACTGCAAAGTAAACTCGCAGTGCCAAGACTCACACTTGCGATACCCGAGGGAAATGGCAGGTGATACTGAACACAAAGCGGATGTATCGAAAACCAGATCTAATAAACGGTAGCCGACTGGCTTAATTCATGAGCTTCTATGTTGGTAATCCAGCATGTTTGTGTATTCAACAGGAATGGGCGCGCGATTCGACAATGGAGTGATTTTGCATGACTTGCGAGCGAAGTTGCGAGGCATATCCAATTTTCGTGGTCAGAGAATGACTGTCTCACATTGTTTCCTGACAAGAAAAATTAAAAATAAAAAAATTAAAAATAAAGTATATGTTACGGAAATTATGTGTGCAATAAAAATAGACCTATTCAGCTCCGTATGTTTATGGCGGTTTGTAGCTAACTGTCACATCAGTCCATGTAAGCACTGGGGCATTCAAAACCAAGAAAAGTTTATTTTCTTATTTTTGGAGCTTGCTAGAAGCATTTAAGATCTGTAAATATGGGTTATTGACCAAGCTTGTTCGGTCAAGATGGCGGGATCATTTTTGGCCAAGTCCTTTTTTGCGTGTTTATGGACCGAGACGAAGTCGAGGTCCATAAACACTATTATATGACTTTTTTCGAGCACTGAAAAGAAAGCCAGGTGCATGCACAATCAATGGCGCACGCTAAATCATTTCATTGGTTTAAACGTTTAATGAGTGACAGTCAAATTCTTGAATTAATCAAGACGAAGTAAAACAGCGAAATTCACCTCATTTTAACCGTCAAAAGGATATTGAAATGGCTTAAATTTGCGAATCAACGTTGAGTTTGAAGCCTTAAAAGAAGAATGTCCATTCCATCTGGCCGCCAGCTTTTGATTACTGCAAAGTATTTGCTCGCTTCTAGCGCTTTAGTGGTGCAAACCTGCGGTGACATACACGAGCTGAATATTGAAATTGTGATTGTTGAAAGCGTTTGGGACTTAACACTTCACGGGAAAAGCTTGAACTTTTCTATATCATTAATTAAAATGCTCGACCCACCCTTACTCGACGTGAACGTTAGAGGCTTCGGTGAAAAGATGTTAGGTTCGCCATGCCGTCCGCTTTCTTCCATTTTTGAAGATGTTACACAAAAAAGTTTGCAGAGTGCTTTAATTATTCTTCAGGTGTGTCATTGACTTCAGTCTCTCCCTTTTCCGCCAAACAAAGCTGATATGATGTCTTCAAGACGCTTTGCGTTTTAATTTTTGTATTAGCCGGTTTTTGCGGCAAATAAAATTCACGACTGACTCGTTAATTAACACAAATGATTTGTAGTTTAATTTGTTTGCTCTCATTCGCTTCAAGACCTATTTCTTTGTTGTCGGACTTCCTTTCGCTAGAAATAGACAGGAAATCTTTGTGTTATTTTGGAAAATGTGTTATTTTTGACTCGTATGAAGTGGCAGTATTGGAAAACGGGGATAATATTACGTATAAACACAAAAAATGTGGCAGGGACATGGGCGCAATTTGCACAAACCCCTATGCTCGAATATTCGAGTAGGCTTGACTGGCTAACGTAAACATGCTGTATTTTGCATATGTTTGCATGCATAATTAATCGTTTCTCGGAAATTGAGCGTCGAGTTCCACGAAAACGCGTTTAGTTGCAGAACAGATGAAAGGCTGAGAATTTTTATAACAGATTTGAAAAGGCTTTTCTATGAATACTATTTAATTTTTGCCACTCTACGAAATTTACTCAGTTATTATAATTAGCTGTCAGCAGTTTTGGTAAAAAAATAGAAATGAAGAATATCGCAATAACGCCAGCGCTGTCAGAGAACAAACTCTGGGTGGTTTCATTTCACTGCACTGAAACTGGACAATTAGCTGTTGGAGAGAACATATAAAAGCCTTTGAGATATCGATAACCGACAGAAAATTTATAAAGACAAACACATCGAAATGCTGGTTCTGTATGGAGAAATGTATGCAGTATGGATGTTTTTGCCCGAAGTCCGGCGGAATGAAATATTTTAATTTTGATACATGTCTTACTTTTGGCTTGTACTGCAGACATGCTTGCCGAACAACACTGCAAAACGGAGGTATGATGTCTTAACCATTCTCTTCAGAACTTAAGACTTGGTTTCAGTAAATATGAACCGGTGAGGTGCAATAGTGAAAAATCAAAAAATCTGAAAAAAATTCACAGTATAGCCCTTGGTGAACTATTACTAGAAATATAGTTTTTATTTTGATCCGATTATTATTTTGGGCGTACGGAGGTCATCTTGATTTCGCTGCTCTCGAGCGGTGTTTCAAGGGCTCTCATACCGCACATCGCAAAGACCTCCATTCCAAAATCAAAACAACTTTCCCCAGAGCAACAAATAGATAATAAGAAAGAATAGATAATAATAGTCATTTTGAGTGGTTATTTTCTTTGTTTGGATTAACAAAGAATTTTTAGAAGATTTTCAATTATTTACATTTAGTTTGAGCGATTTCTCACAAGTTAAAATTGACAAAATTCAACGACTAAAATCGTTGACTGGGACATGAGCTAAGATACAGAAACTTATACCACGTGAAAGAGCATTCTTTCTTCTTGTAAAATCCGTTTTCAAAACCTTGGGCTACTCAAAAGATGATTTTTGAGGTCGCAAAATATAAATGGCACTTTCGTGAAATTTGAGCTTTGCCGTAACGGCCTCCAGTCGATGAAAACATATCATGTAAACACTTCTAAACAATAAAGCTTCAAATACATTCATTATCAAGCACCATCACAAATTTACAAGACTATTATGAGTGTTTAATTATCGTTCTTAAGAAAAAAGTAAAATAATTTAGCAGATTTGTGCCTTTTATTTGACCTCGCGTTCCAAAGTTTACACGGCTCACGTGCCATTTGTCAAGGTCAAAAGCGGTCTTTATCAGATCAAATCGGTTTCAAATCATCCAGAATTTGCTTTCTTAATTTAACACTCGTAAAAAAGGATAAAAAGAAGTTCGTACCTTTCACTGAGCTTTCTGTATGTTGAGAGATCAAAAGAGAGCAAAATCTTCCGGACTGTTTCGAGTCAGAGAACGGCAACATTGCGTTACACTTTTCTGGATATACCGCTGACAAGTAATCTCAATCGCAGTCTTATCTTTGAGAAATGTTTCGTTACATTGGGCAGGAACACTGGCCGACAAACTCTATTCAGACTGCGGATGAAAAGGCAAGTGACATGATTTTATTTTTAATACATAAGCTTTTCTATAGCATGACTGGTAACGTCGATTTCACAGGTTCCAATCTTGTTGAATCCTTTAAACACTGGTGATTTTTTTTTAGGTTGAATTGATTCTGGCCCAATTTCTTGAATTGAAAAGTCAGAAATCCACTGCAGAAATCGATTCAGTCTTTTACTCATGTTTGTTGTAAGCGATCCCTTTTCCTCTTTATTTTTCATGTAAACTAACAAGTGAGCTGATCCTACTTGGTCTACTTTTTTTTGTATGTTTTCCTACCTTTCTATTTCAATACCTGTGTATCTAATTCATTTCAATAAAGCCTTGTGTTTTACCCGAAAATAACAGCTAAACAAGAGTTCCAGATTGCAATGCGAGAGGGAACTTGCCAAAGTCAAGGCATACAAAAACGTTCAATTTATTTAAAACCATCTTACTAGGTTTTTAATTTCATAGCATTTTTTTTTGCACTTTCGAGCAATAGCTAGAGCCGAGAAAGTCTGAAATAAAATTTATGTAAGGCCTGGTTTAAACGTCGAATTTTACATGCGCCGAATCAAATTGCCAAATTAAGCGCATGTAAAATGCGACGTTTAATAAAAACAATTAAATTCGGCAGATCTGAATTAAATGTGAGTTCAGTCGAATATTCGACTGTTCCAGTTTCATTGCTGTTCATGGCCGTTCTTTGCGGAACAACAACGTGACATGACCAAATTTTGCGTATTGTGGACACCCTGAACCACGACGGATAATTTTTGGTTTTTTATTTTATTTTGCATGTTTAAGGATAATCGTAGAAAAAAACTTTGTATGTGTAACAATTTCCGAAAGAATAATTTTAGTTGTTGCTTATTGGAAACGCCAACAAATCACGTGACTACAATTTTGAAAATTAGTGCTGCCGCAGAGTAAAAACTCACGAGTAAGAATCTAAAGCAGTTAGGCTTAAATTTGCCAGGTAGATCCTCTTTACATAAGGACCGCTTCAGCCTAAAATTAACCCAATTTTAGCCTAAATTTGTACTAATTACCATTTATGTAAGAACCTGTTTAGGTTAGTTGAGAAAGTGCAGATTCCTACATGCGGGTTTCCACTGTAATATTATCACCAGAAACTAAGGTGATGTTACACGGGACAACTTGTGACAACGATTTTTCGCGCAACACCGCGTCAACTTTTCGTGCTATGTTACACGAGTCAACTTTTCGCGCAACATCGTACAAAATGAACTTGGCAACATGCATGTTATACGAGACGATTTTTCACGCAACCCGACACGCAACATTTTGCGTATCCAAGCAACGCGCGTCCTGGTCATGTAAACAAAGATGGCGGCCGATGGACGTTGTCGGTGGCGGCGTCAAAACTTTGTTAATTTGCTTCTTTTAGTTGATGGCGTAGACTGTGATGAAGAGGAGAGAAAGGTAAAGAGAGAGAGAGAGAGAGAGAGAGAGAGAGAGAGAGAGAGAGAGAGAGAGAGAGAGAGAGAGAGAGAGAGAGAGAGAGAGAGAGAGAGAGAGAGAGAGAGAGAGAGAGAGAGAGAGAGAGAGAGAGAGAGAGAGAGAGAGAGAGAGAGAGGAGAGAGAGAGAGAGAGAGAGAGAGAGAGAGAGAGAGAGAGAGAGAGAGATTACTACAATTAGCTCCATCCTCTCAGCGTCGTTTTTATGTCACATTACTCTCGGGTGCTTCTAAAATCTGCATCTCTTCGTCGCCACAATCAACAGCAGACACCATTTTGTTTGTTTTCAAGGCAAGTCCCTTGGGACTTCCCTGGGCTCGTTAAATTTCGCGCGAGATCGGAAGCGGCAAGAATTCTGGGAAGGCGTTGCGCAAAAAATCGACGGCGGCCCTGTTACACGAGCCAAATTTCTGAATATTCGTCATCTTGCGTTGCGAGTTTTTGACTTGGTTTCAAAAACTCGCAACGTGTTGCCGAGTAAAATGTTGCGCAAAAAATTGTCCCCGGTACCATGTTACACGGTAAACGATATTCCATCCACGTAACGACACACGCAACAAGATTTTCGGTTTTGCGGTAAGTTAGTTGAATTTTTTCCTAAACGCCGTAAATTTCTTACAGAAACTAAAGAAATTCATTAAGTGTATCGAAGTAAACCTCTCCAGACTGCTAAAAGCCAGGCTTGTTCAAAACCAAGATAACGCCATTTAGCGCGAGCTAGCGCGCGCTGTGAATTTAATCCAAATATTGCAATTTTGATTGGTTGATTTTTTCTCGTGATTTTCCAAATATGGTTCTTAGTGGAAACGAATGTGCAAACGCTTTGTACAATACGAATCATAGGGAGTTACACGTTTCAACCCTTATGGGTTTCTGTTATCAACTCATCACTTTCACCTCAATTATGGTCCCTGAACTATCCCTTCTCGTGCCCTACAAAGGGGCTGAACCCAGGCGCGCGAAGAGGAAGTTTAGGATATCTTGAATGCGCATGCACAGAAATCCGCCATTTTTTCACCCTAAACTGGGCAGAAAATGACCGATGGAAATTTCTTGAAAGGCGCGCATGCACGTGTGCGAATGACGAATTTCACTTCGCAGGCATTGGTAAAATAGGAGCACAATAAACATTAATTTTATACTAGAAGTAATCATAGAAAATTGAGCGCGTTCGAGTTAACTAACAAAAACAACTGGAAAAAGCATTTGAAAGCCGGAGACCGTTTAAAACAACTCACCAAGTTTTCCGCAAAGAATAGTACATCAACGCGCGAGCGTGAAGAACGTTCTTCTAACGTCGAACTAAACTAGGGACTTTTCCCTAAAAACGAACGGTTAAACCGATAAACGATAGTTGCGACTCAGATAATTTGTTTCATGCTGAAAAATCCTCATTTCTACTCTACTTTCACGAAAATGACGAAATCTTGAACTACGCCATTTTCAGTAATGCTAACACAAGCGCGCGTATTCAGTTTTTTGATTGGTTCATTGTGAGCACGCGCCTGGTTTCAACCCCCATATCGCGAGTGGAAGAGAGAGTTCAGGGACTGGACTAGGTGATTATAGCAAGACTGCAAGATCGCGTATCTCTATGATCACCTGAGCAATTATACAAATGAATGATGATAATAATAACGATAATAACATTGGTTATAATCAGTGATAATGTTAATGATAATTACACCAATTAGAATTAATACAAGCGATAGATCTGGCTAAAAGAAGTTCTGCCTCAGTTGTTATGTTTGAGTCGGCAGAGCCAGACATAAAAGTCGGGAGATATTCCTGTTATCAGTTGATGCATTTTGATACTGTAAAGCATCGAGGACTGGCTGGATTTTCAGCACATATTCACTGAATGGCATTTAACTAAAAATTTCTCAACGTTGTGTTCAAATCTAAAAAAAATGAGTAACTTAAATCGTCTTGTCGACGGTATGTAGAAATCACTGAGTGCAAATAAATTGAGCAATGAAATAATTGATAGTGTAAACAAATGGGCCAAAGTTCTCTTGCAATGTTTGCTCAAGAGAACAAATTCGTATATCACAGCCAAATAAGGCCATTCTTATAAAAAGGCTTATTTCTTATCGTCTGACGGACTCAAGTCCCTGATTCATTTTCTGCTTACTTCGGGCAACTCCAATGAAGAAGTGTTTTGCGAAGAAGAATTACTTACAAGAACTTATTCTGTATGTGGTAGTAACATATGCCAAATAGCATTCACAAATCGACGCAAATATTCTAAAAAATAATCAAGGGTCAAACAAGCGTTTCATCTAGTTTCTTTTTTTCTTTTTCTTGTTATGATTTATATCGATCACTATCTGCGATCGATCGAATGACGACTGAGAGGTTGCAACAATACCTTTGACAAGCGGTGTCGCTTTCTAGTAACGTAACAACTATCGTCGGATCCACGGAACTTGGAGCTGTTTTTTAGCTAATCTCTCCGATTGCTTTTATATCCATGACACTTACAACAAGGTATGACCAATATTTCGTTTAAGGTACTATTATGTGTGTTAGAAAGCAAATTCTGAATGACTTGATACCGATTTGATCTGATAAAGACCGCTTTTGACTTTTGCAAATCACACGAGCCGTGTAAATTTGGAACCATTCTCGTCCCCAGAGGCCGCGATCCTTCTGGTCTGCGCCAGGAATCAAGACCTCTGGCCGCCTCCAAAACCGGAAGTCCGCGATTCACGGACTCATTGTCAAATATGACAAATCTGATTGGCTGAAAAACGCCGAACGGGTACTCTGCGCATGCTCAGAAATTGGGAGCGGCCAGAGGTCTCGATTCCTGGCGCAGACCAGAAGGATCGCGGCCTCTGGGGACGAGAATGATTTGGAACGCGAGATCAAATGAAACACAGGCAGCCCCAAGCTCTCTATCAGATTACCTTCGGATGTGATTCTTTCTTATAAGCGGTGTTATGTTACAAAGATTCGATTTGTAGGGTTTGTATGGGTACGCAACGGTTGTGCTTTTAAAATAAAAAAAATCGCATATTTTGTGAATAAAATTTACCCTGATTTTGTGTTTCATTCTTTGTTGTTAGCCAGCTGCTCAGGTCGTTCTAACGCGATTTCGGCGAGTTATCGTTATTTCTGTTTCCACTGCCGCCGAAATCGCGTTAGAACGACCTGAGAAGCTGGCAAACAACAAAGAATGAAACACAAAATCAGGGTAAGTCAATTTAGTGTTCCTGCCCAATGTAACGAAACATTTCTCAAAGATAAGACTGCGATTGAGATTACTTGTCAGCGGTATATCCAGAAAAGTGTAACGCAATGTTGCCGTTCTCTGACTCGAAACAGTCCGGAAGATTTTGCTCTCTTTTGATCTCTTGGATTTTTCTCAACATACAGAAAGCTCAGTGAATGGTACGAACTTCTTTTTATCCTATTTTACGAGTGCTAAATTAAGAAAGCAAATTCTGGATGATTTGAAACCGATTTGATCTGATAAAGACCGCTTTTGACCTTGACAAATGGCACGTGAGCCGTGTAAACTTTGGAACACGAGGTCAAATAAAAGGCACAAATCTGCTAAATTATTTTACTTTTTTCTTAAGAACGATAATTAAACACTCATAATAGTCTTGTAAATGTGTGATGATGCTTGATAAGAAATGTATTTGAAGCTTTATTGTTCAGAAGTGTTGACATGATATGTTTTCATCGACTGGAGGCCGTTACGGCAAAGCTCAAATTTCACGAAAGTGCCATTTACATTTTGCAACCTCAAAAATCATCTTTTGAGTAGCCCAAGGTTTTGAAAACGGATTTTATAAGAAGAAAGAATGCTCTTTCACGTGGTATAAGTTTCTTTACCTTAGCTCATGTCCCAGTCAACGATTTTAGTCGTAGAATTTTGTCAATTTTAACTTGTGAGAAATAGCTGAAAGAAAATGTAAATAATTGAAAATCTTCTAAAAATTCTTTATTAATCCAAACAAAGAAAATAACCACTCAAAATGACTATCATTATCTATTCTTTCTTATTATCTATTTGTTGTTCTGGGGAAAGGTTTTTTGATTTTGAAATGGAGGTCTTTGCGATGTGCGGTATGAGAGCCCTTGAAATACCGCTCGAGAGCGGCGAAATCAAGATGATCTCCCTACGGCCAAAATAATAATCGGATCAAAATAAAAACTATATTTCTAGTAATAGTTCACCAAGAGCTATACTGTGAATTTTTTTCAGATTTTTTGATTTTTCACTATTGCACCTCACCGGTTCATATTTACTGAAACCAAGTCTTAAATGTAAGTTTTATCCATTTTCTTTAGAGGGGTGGGCAGTTTTTTAGAGCTTTTATGTTAGCTATTAGAAGATTGAGTTTATTTTTGTGATGTTTACTTGAAATAATGTGCCAATCATTGTTTTTGTTATACATTATATTGCACACTGCTGTTTAGAAGAAAGTAGACAGGAAACTCATGATCTCCACAAAAATATAATCAATCCCAAAGGACTCTTAATGCATTTTCAAGACACCTCAAAGTACTGTGGATAGGACACATCATGGTACTTTAGGACAATAATTGACTTCTTACATGTACATGTATCTTTTGTAGGTATGTGTTCCAAGCAGCTCAACTTATGACATTTTATGGTATTCACAAGCTCGATGCATTTCCGCCAACAATGGAAACAATATTTGTTTTTATTATATGGCCGAGTCTCACTAGGACTGGGAACTACCAAATTCGCGAATTTGATTGGCTAAAATGGATATTGACCGCGGTCTAGATTTTAATTCCCATCTAGACCGGTTGCACTTACGTTGAGAAGTTTACAAACAAAATGCAAAGACGTTGATTTGTTTATGCTAAAAAGTATTATAAATGGAAGAACCAAAAGCTTGACACGAAAAAATGTAACAAGAACAAGCAAACTTTGGCAAATTTTCGTTCAGTTCACAGGCACAAAATCAAAACACCAGCTAGAAAAAAATTTGCGAGGTAATTTCAAGGTCAGAAGTTAAAAGCACTAAACGCGATAAAAAGCGACTGAAATACCCATAAGAATATTCTATCAGTCGATTAAAGAGAGAAGTTAAAAACATAACTGCCGATGATATCGACCTCATCTTGTTCTAATTTTTCTGAGATCGCCTTTTACTAGCAAAATGTCAGCGAGTGCGGCAAACCAAAGCGAATTTTTATGCTGAAATGTTTTCTAGTTTAGCTATGTAATAAACATCTTATTAACCGAGCTTCGTCGGTCTGTATGGAAGAATCTTGACCTCGGTCATGAGTACAGACCTCACTGCGTTCGGTCTGTACTCACGACCTTGGTCAAGATTCTCCCATACAGACCTTCTGCTCGGTTAATAAGAGCTAAATGGAAGTCATTCTTCATGGTCTAGATTTGTATTCAACTGAGTTCCAGAAACAGGACTTTGAATGCGGCTGTCACTCTAAACATGCTGCTTAACATGTATCTTTCGTACCTATTTGTTCCATACAGCTCAACTTATGTCATTTTATGGTATGCACAAGCTCAATGCTTTTCCAACAATAATGGAAACAAGATTCGTTTATGGAAGTCAGTCTTCATGGTCTACATTTGTTTGTAGTAAACTGAGTTCAAGAAACAGGACTTTACATGTAATCTAGCTGTCACTCTAAATATGCTGCTCAAGTCACTGGAACAAAGACACGTATGCGCAATCGGAAACAACTTATATCAATTCATCAGACACTACAAATTGTACTCTGAATATACATATGCATCTTATGATTATGGATAATGACCCTTAACGGTCCTACAAAAACACCAAGGATGTTACTCAAAAACTGAAGTCATAGTCTTCTTCAATTAAGAACAACCTTGTTCATCTTGTAATTAAACATACTGTACACCATGTGGACTTCAAGAAGAACAGACCCAAGTGACCAAGTTACTGTCATCATGGTCTGGGCTACACAGCCCAAGAACTACTGCACAGTGTGTTTATGTGTCTTTTGTAATCGCCAAACTATATTAAACTTCAAAAGTAAGAATATATTTTTGTGTTAAAATATGCTTCATCAGACTTTAGTGCCTGGAATGTAAATACACAGTGACACAGCCACACGCTGCTAAGATTATGACTTTTAAACAAGGTTATTATTAGCTTTTATCAACTTTTTATTCGAATAAGACCAAAACCTAATCAATTAAATTTCATCAATGTTTTAAACTGATGTTTAGGTTGTTCCAATAATATTCCAATGCAACGAACTATTATATTCACTCTATTACCGTTTACAATATTGGTGAAACAGAACCCAAATGATGAATGCTTTACTGGTTCAACCTGAATAAGCTATTTTTGGTGACCCTTGTCGTCTCTACAGCAATGTCTCTATTGTCTTGCAGTCCCATTCAACTGTTTCTATGTCTTTTGAGGATTATACAGCGAAGAAACAACTGCCAACTCACCCCCCCTTCCCCGAAAACAGAGCAACGGTTTTTTATTGACCCATTTGTGGGCAGTCTTTGCCCTTTTACCAACCACATGTCAACCCATGTAAGAGGTAGTGAGGAGCGAGGAAGCGGGACCTATATGACAAGTTCGAAGTGTATTATTTTTGGTGTTTCATCGTCTTACTGGAAATAAAATGAATGTAGCAAATATAACACAGAACGAAATGACAAGTCAACTTACTTGACCTAACCTCCAGCGAAATTTATATTATACTGTTAATTGATTGGCCGTATTACATTCTGCACTACCGTTTGAGTCTCTGTGGTATATTTTGTTTTGCCTCGAGATTGTCAGATATTCAGTTTAACAGTGAACGATTATAATTTATCTTGTACCTATATGTGCCACAATATACGCTTAGAAATAGTGTAGATACTAATTTGGAAACACTGAAAACTTGAGCAAGGAATTATTAAATGGGAGCTCCGCTTTTAGGCCTGCCTAAATCTATATATTACACAAATGTGTTTACTGAACTTAATCGAGCCCAATCGCTGGGTATCCTTGACTCTCATTAACTAAAAGTGTTATTGTACCATTATTATTAAGATCCCTGAAGCAATTATCTCACACCAGAGAGACATATTAGTTTTCTCTTTATCATATTTAGTTAACGGAGTCTTAACGATGAATCAATTTCTGCAAGAGATCAAATGCCAATGTAAAAACCCCACTTTCACTTTCACTTCGATCGATAACTATTCGAAAACAAACATTCATTATTAATGCAAACTGTTGCGACGACATATACTTTGTTTGGAAGGTCTTTCCTAAAATTCTTTGCTTGCTAGCTTAAATTAAGTTTCCGAGAACGGTCAGTCAATAGAAAACGAAATGCTGATAAAGGCAAACTTTTGATGCCCCTTCAAATAGTAGAAGGCTTTCCTAGAATATTTTTCCTTGACCACCAGGCAATGCAAGGTCTATTTTGGCACAAACAGTGACAAACATTACAAATTTATCTTTCAAAACTTATTGCAACACCAAAGTCTTTTGAAATTCTTGACTGTATTCAGAAATGAACTTCCAAACACGCTTTTGCTATAGCGGAATTAAAATTTGGTGCATACTGGCGTCTGGGTTCCAAATACGTCTCACAACTATTAGTTTTACTTCCGCTCTCAGACGTTTCGCTGCGGAAAACACCGGCACTTGTACCTTCCACAGGGGCGTAGCGTCCATATACGCACGTACGCCCGTGCGTACAGCTGACATCTGAGAAAAATATTTTTTTTTTGGAATTGCCTAAAAACGTTTTTCTCATTAAATTTGCTGGCTGATAATTTCATATTTGGGCGTTTTTTATTATTTTCGTTTATCCAAGCATTAATCATTCAGTGCTGGCTACTAATGGCAAGATGCATTTGAGTGGTAATTAAAAATAGAAAAAAAAAACGCCTCGTGCACCCCTCCCTCAAGGTCAGCCAGACTCACCAGTTTCCCCAGCATCAGAGGTATTTATGTTTGAAGGAGAGGTTACAATGCCATGACGTGTGGCTTCAGAACAAAACGTATTTGCCGCCAATGGAGATTAGGAATATAGGTCAAACGGTGAAGCCCTAGTGTTAGAGAATCCAATGAATATCTCCTCGACTTGAGCTACTTCATATACATAAACACAAGAACGTGGATATTGACAGTTTGGTAACGGAGTTTGCCCGTCTTAAGGGTCGACGCCTCGCCCTTTGCTTTTGACCTGTCTCCGTTGTTTTTTATTTTTTTTTTATTTTCATAACACTGTAGCTTACAGAAAACAATAGAGAAATGGTTAAAATAAACAACTTTCTACTGCATTTTTGCCGCATTATTTATTGAAAATGCCCCGCAGAAAAACCAGGAGATGGCATTTCCGAGACCCTAAATTTCAAAATTTTCTGGGGGAGCATGCCCCCAGTCCCCCCTAATTGCAAGCGCCTTCGGCGTTTGAACAAAAAATTCTTTATCGTGCTTACATCTTCAAAAAACCACGCTACGCCCCTGCTTCCAGTCTACTTCAAGCCACTGTAAACGTCTTGGGAAAACTATGAAGACAAGTTAAACGTCCATGGTTTTTTTTTCGTTTCACATTTTTGTGAGATTTCACGATAACAGTTCATAAAATGACTATCTTCTACCTTCCGACTTACTTTCACTAAATCGCCTTCAAATTGACTAACATCGAATCACACGAAAGTCATGAAGTGAATACCTCACATTTCATTTACTAAATGACACTATTCACCACTATTATATCTACACGTTCGCTAGACTGAATTTAATTTTTGACAAATTTATGGAAATGATCAAGTAAACAGCTTCCTCGTTCATTTTCATCGAAGAAGTGTAGTTTACATCGTTTGCAATGTCTTTGCTAGAATGTTTTGCTTGCTAATTTGAGTTTCCGAGAACGGTCAGTCGATGGCAATTTAAATTCTGAGAACAAGCGTTTGTAAAGTAGCGATTTGGTAAAAAATAATTTGCAGTAAAAATTTGCGATAAAATATTCGGTAAAAACATCATAACCTCCGTTTAAAAATTTGAATAAACGATGACGACGACGTTTCGACGTTTAGTTGGCTTAACGTCATTATCAAGTCAAGAAAGTTGGGAGATAAAAGGTATAGACACTAAAATTTCATTTGCAACAAACATTTGATTCTCGTTTTAACTTTAAAAGTAGTAGAAAGCTTTCCAAAAATGTTTTGCTATCAGCGAAGGCCAATTTGGGCATGAAAACAGTGACAAACATAATAAATTCAGCTAGTATATTTCAATACAGATTACAACTCCAGGGTCTTTCGAAAGTCGTTAGTCGTTACAGAATTGATTTCTTTTCAAACGCGCTTTTTATATGGAAATTGAAATAATGTTACATACTTGCGTCTGGTTTCCGAATAAAAACAGCTTTGATGGTTACACCTCCGCTCTCAGAAGTTTTGCCTCGGAAAACACTCGCACTTTCACCTTTTAGTCAACTTCAAGCGACTGTGAACCTGCTAGGAAAACAACGAAGACAAGGTAAAATTCCATGATTGGCTTTTCGTTTCGCATTTTCGATGAATTCAACGAGAAATTTACAAGCCTCTCTGACTTCTGGCTACCTTCACCGCGTCAAAGGCAGAAACTCAAACCCCCAGCAAAACTGCAGTTTCCTGGTGGACGAGAACGTGTCACGTGACGCGCGTCAAAACATAAAAAACAACAGCGTGAACCTTGGACCTGCTGACGTGATCAGGACGTGCGACTCGACAACACAGTATGAATGCAAAGCAATTAAAAGTTTGTTCGTACTAGGGAGTGCCACAGTATACGCTTAGAAATATTGTAGATGCTAATTTGGAAACACTGAAAACTCGAGCAAGAAATTATTAAATGGGAGCTCCGCTTTTTCACTTTCACTTCGATCGATAACTATTCGAAAACAAACATTCATTATTAATGCAAACTGTTGCGACGACATATACTTTATTTGGAAGGTCTTTCCTAAAATTCTTTGCTTGCTAGCTTAAATTAAGTTTCCGAGAACGGTCAGTCAATAGAAAACGAAATGCTGATAAAGGCAAACTTTTGATGCCCCTTCAAATAGTAGAAGTTAAAAGCACTAAACGCGATAAAAAGCGACTGAAATACCCATAAGAATATTCTATCAGTCGATTAAAGAGAGAAGTTAAAAACATAACTGCCGATGATATCGACCTCATCTTGTTCTAATTTTTCTGAGATCGCCTTTTACTAGCAAAATGTCAGCGAGTGCGGCAAACCAAAGCGAATTTTTATGCTGAAATGTTTTCTAGTTTAGCTATGTAATAAACATCTTATTAACCGAGCTTCGTCGGTCTGTATGGAAGAATCTTGACCTCGGTCATGAGTACAGACCTCACTGCGTTCGGTCTGTACTCACGACCTTGGTCAAGATTCTCCCATACAGACCTTCTGCTCGGTTAATAAGAGCTAAATGGAAGTCATTCTTCATGGTCTAGATTTGTATTCAACTGAGTTCCAGAAACAGGACTTTGAATGCGGCTGTCACTCTAAACATGCTGCTTAACATGTATCTTTCGTACCTATTTGTTCCATACAGCTCAACTTATGTCATTTTATGGTATGCACAAGCTCAATGCTTTTCCAACAATAATGGAAACAAGATTCGTTTATGGAAGTCAGTCTTCATGGTCTACATTTGTTTGTAGTAAACTGAGTTCAAGAAACAGGACTTTACATGTAATCTAGCTGTCACTCTAAATATGCTGCTCAAGTCACTGGAACAAAGACACGTATGCGCAATCGGAAACAACTTATATCAATTCATCAGACACTACAAATTGTACTCTGAATATACATATGCATCTTATGATTATGGATAATGACCCTTAACGGTCCTACAAAAACACCAAGGATGTTACTCAAAAACTGAAGTCATAGTCTTCTTCAATTAAGAACAACCTTGTTCATCTTGTAATTAAACATACTGTACACCATGTGGACTTCAAGAAGAACAGACCCAAGTGACCAAGTTACTGTCATCATGGTCTGGGCTACACAGCCCAAGAACTACTGCACAGTGTGTTTATGTGTCTTTTGTAATCGCCAAACTATATTAAACTTCAAAAGTAAGAATATATTTTTGTGTTAAAATATGCTTCATCAGACTTTAGTGCCTGGAATGTAAATACACAGTGACACAGCCACACGCTGCTAAGATTATGACTTTTAAACAAGGTTATTATTAGCTTTTATCAACTTTTTATTCGAATAAGACCAAAACCTAATCAATTAAATTTGATTCTCGTTTTAACTTTAAAAGTAGTAGAAAGCTTTCCAAAAATGTTTTGCTATCAGCGAAGGCCAATTTGGGCATGAAAACAGTGACAAACATAATAAATTCAGCTAGTATATTTCAATACAGATTACAACTCCAGGGTCTTTCGAAAGTCGTTAGTCGTTACAGAATTGATTTCTTTTCAAACGCGCTTTTTATATGGAAATTGAAATAATGTTACATACTTGCGTCTGGTTTCCGAATAAAAACAGCTTTGATGGTTACACCTCCGCTCTCAGAAGTTTTGCCTCGGAAAACACTCGCACTTTCACCTTTTAGTCAACTTCAAGCGACTGTGAACCTGCTAGGAAAACAACGAAGACAAGGTAAAATTCCATGATTGGCTTTTCGTTTCGCATTTTCGATGAATTCAACGAGAAATTTACAAGCCTCTCTGACTTCTGGCTACCTTCACCGCGTCAAAGGCAGAAACTCAAACCCCCAGCAAAACTGCAGTTTCCTGGTGGACGAGAACGTATCACGTGACGCGCGTCAAAACATAAAAAACAACAGCGTGAACCTTGGACCTGCTGACGTGATCAGGACGTGCGACTCGACAACACAGTATGAATGCAAAGCAATTAAAAGTTTGTTCGTACTAGGGAGTGCCACAGTATACGCTTAGAAATATTGTAGATGCTAATTTGGAAACACTGAAAACTCGAGCAAGAAATTATTAAATGGGAGCTCCGCTTTTTCACTTTCACTTCGATCGATAACTATTCGAAAACAAACATTCATTATTAATGCAAACTGTTGCGACGACATATACTTTATTTGGAAGGTCTTTCCTAAAATTCTTTGCTTGCTAGCTTAAATTAAGTTTCCGAGAACGGTCAGTCAATAGAAAACGAAATGCTGATAAAGGCAAACTTTTGATCCTCGTTCAAATAGTAGAAGGCTTTCTTAGAATATTTTTCCTTGACCACTAGACAATGCAAGGTCTATTTTGGCACAAACAGTGACAAACATTACAAATTTATCTTTCAAAACTTATTGCAACACCAAAGTCTTTTGAAATTCTTGACTGTATTCAGAAATGAACTTCCAAACACGCTTTTGCTATAGCGGAATTAAAATTTGGTGCATACTGGCGTCTGGGTTCCAAATAAATCTCACAGCTATTAGTTTTACTTCCGCTCTCAGACGTTTCGCTGCGGAAAACACCGGCACTTGTACCTTCCACTCTACTTCAAGCCACTGTAAACGTCTTGGGAAAACTATGAAGACAAGTTAAATGTCCATGGGTTGTGTTTTTTTTCGTTTCACATTTTTGTGAGATTTCACGATAACAGGTCATAAAATGACTAACTTCTACCTTCCGACTTACTTTCACTAAATCGCCTTCAAATTGACTAACATCGAATCACACCAAAATCATGAAGCGAATACCTCACATTTCATTTACTAAATGACACTATTATATCTAGACGTTCGCCAGACTAAATTTAATTGTTGATAAATTTATGGCAATGATCAAGTAAACAGCTTCCTCGTTCATTTTCATCGAAGAAGTGTAGTTTACATCGTTTGCAATGTCTTTGCTAGAATGTTTTGCTTGCTAATTTGAGTTTCCGAGAACGGTCAGTCGATGGCAATTTAAATTCTGAGAACAAACATTTGTAAAGTAGCGATTTGGTAAAACATTTTACAGTAAAAATTTGCGATAAAATATTCGGTAAAAACATCATAACCTCCGTTTAAAAATTTGAATAAACGATGACGACGACGTTTCGACGTTTAGTTGGCTTAACGTCATTATCAAGTCAAGAAAGTTGGGAGATAAAAGGTATAGACACTAAAATTTCATTTGCAACAAACATTTGATTCGCGTTTTAACTTTAAAAGTAGTAAAAAGCTTTCCAAAAATGTTTTGCTATCAGCGAAGGCCAATTTGGGCATGAAAACAGTGACAAACATAATAAATTCAGCTAGTGTATTTCAATACAGATTACAACTCCAGGGTCTTTCGAAAGTCGTTATTCGTTACAGAATTGATTTCTTTTCAAACGCGCTTTTTATATGGAAATTGAAATAATGTTACATACTTGCGTCTGGTTTCCGAATAAAAACAGCTTTGATGGTTACACCTCCGCTCTCAGAAGTTTCGCCTCGGAAAACACTGGCACTTTCACCTTTTTGTCAACTTCAAGCGACTGTGAACCTCCTAGGAAAACAACGAAGACAAGGTAAAATTCCATGATTGGCTTTTCGTTTCGCATTTTCGATGAATTCAACGAGAAATTTACAAACCTCTCTGTCGCAGAAACTCAAACCCCCAGCAAAACTGCAGTTTCCTGGTGAACGAGAACGTATCACGCGACGCGCGTCAAAAACATACAAAACAACAGCCTGAACCCACAGGTAGCCAAAGCTTAGGATACGACTGAAAATAAATAAAATGATCTAAAATTGTCAAATGTTCATTGTTTTATCAATCTTATATTACATATTCATGTGAGCTTTGAAAATTAGCATAATATGCTAATTCTAAAATTGCTCCCTACTGGTCTAAGCGAAGCGAAAGGTAGCACACTCGAACCGCCAGAATGCCGACCCGTGTTCATGAAATGAGCTGTAATTCTCAAAGTTTGCTATCTTCCCCTCAAAACGCCTCAAATTCAAAGGCTTCGATAGTCATTAGTAGTATAGTGACTCAGATTGTAAATCAATATCTACATCTATTCGCATCTAAATCAAAGGAAATCTAAACAAATGTTGTAAAGAAATTGAAGATATAATAACGCATACCCAAGCCACAAAAGAGGCAAAGAAGATTGAGAAAAAGGAGAAGATAAAGACACTGTTGAAGAAATTTAATGACAAGACGTTTTTGGATAAATCATATGAAGGATTGGTTCATGAATTTGCGGCAAATGAAGATGAACTTATTGAAGTTATTAACAAACTGTCGAAAGCCATAACCGATTGTAAGAAGAAGATGCTATCATTTGCTTCAAGACAAGGATTACTACTGAAGGAAGCTAAACAAACATTAGAACCACATAATGAAAAGAATCGGAAGTCAATTATTTTGCCGTTCACTGGAATATGGTCGCAAACAAGGATGCAAGCAAAGCTCACAAATAACAGGTCTGCAAGCAAGGTACAGCAAGGACAAAATAATTGAAAAAAATGCCTAGTTCGATCAAACACGCGACGAAATATTGATGACACTAAATTAAATGAAAAGTATCG
Organism: Meandrina meandrites; assembly: GCA_963693305.1. Lineage (NCBI taxonomy): Eukaryota > Metazoa > Cnidaria > Anthozoa > Scleractinia > Meandrinidae > Meandrina > Meandrina meandrites. Next base: position 13,455,794 of record OY855909.1, read on the forward strand.
GAAATCAATTATTTTGCCGTTCCCTGGAATATGGTCGCAAACAAGGATGCAAGCAAAGCTCGCAAATAACAGGTCTGCAAGCAAGGTACAGCAAGGACAAAATAATTGAAAAAAAAATCCTAGTTCGATCAAACCCGCGACGAAAATATTGATGACACTAAATTAAATGAAAAGAATCGGAAATCAATTATTTTGCCGTTCACTGGAATATGGTCGCAAACAAGGATGCAAGCAAAGCTCGCAAATAACAGGTCTGCAAGCAAGGTGCAGCAAGGACAAAATAATTGAAAAAAAATCCTAGTTCGATCAAACCCGCGACGAAATATTGATGACACTAAATTAAATGAAAAGAATCGGAAGTCAATTATTTTGCCGTTCACTGGAATATGGTCGCAAACAAGGATGCAAGCAAAGCTCGCAAATAACAGGTCTGCAAGCAAGGTGCAGCAAGGACAAAATAATTGAAAAAAATGCCTAGTTCGATCAAACACGCGACGAAATATTGATGACACTAAATTAAATGAAAAGTATCGGAAATCAATTATTTTGCCGTTCACTGGAATATGGTCGCAAACAAGGATGCAAGCAAAGCTCGCAAATAACAGGTCTGCAAGCAAGGTGCAGCAAGGACAAAATAATTGAAAAAAAAATCCTAGTTCGATCAAACCCGCGACGAAATATTGATGACACTAAATTAAATGAAAAGAATCGGAAGTCAATTATTTTGCCGTTCACTGGAATATGGTCGCAAACAAGGATGCAAGCAAAGCTCGCAAATAACAGGTCTGCAAGCAAGGTACAGCAAGGACAAAATAATTGAAAAAAATGCCTAGTTCGATCAAACACGCGACGAAATATTGATGACACTAAATTAAATGAAAAGTATCGGAAATCAATTATTTTGCCGTTCACTGGAATATGGTCGCAAACAAGGATGCAAGCAAAGCCCGCAAATAACAGGTCTGCAAGCAAGGTACAGCAAGGACAAAATAATTGAAAAAAATGCCTAGTTCGATCAAACACGAGACGAAGTATTGATGACACTAAATTAAATGAAAAGTATCGGAAATCAATTATTTTGCCGGTCACTGGAATATGGTCGCAAACAAGGATTCAAGCAAAGCTCGCAAATAACAGGTCTGCAAGCAAGGTGCAGCAAGGACAAAATAATTGAAAAAAAAATCCTAGTTCGAACAAACACGCGACGAAATAGCGATGACACTAAATTAAATGAAAAGTATCGGAAATCAATTATTTTGCCGTTCACTGGAATATGGTCGCAAACAAGGATGCAAGCAAAGCTCGCAAATAACAGGTCTGCAAGCAAGGTGCAGCAAGGACAAAATAATTGAAAAAAAAATCCTAGTTCGAACAAACACGCGACGAAATAGTGATGACACTAAATTAAATGAAAAGTATCGGAAATCAATTATTTTGCCGTTCCCTGGAATATGGTCGCAAACAAGGATGCAAGCAAAGCTCACAAATAACAGGTCTGCAAGCAAGGTACAGCAAGGACAAAATAATTGAAAAAAAATGCCATGTTCGATCAAACAAGCAACGAAATATCGAGGTGATTGTCACTTAATTGAATTAAAAGAATCGGAAGTCAATTATTTTGCCGTTCAGGAAAAACATGGCCTAATTCGATCGGACAGTCTTAGAAAAATTTCGAAACTAGAAATTCAATTATTTTGTCGTTTACTAGATATAAGATCGCAAACAAGGTTGTAAGTCGAGGCTCACAACGAAAAAGTGGTCTGAAAGCAAAGGTTTAGCAAGGACAAAGTAATTGAAAAAAGAAAGCATTAATTAATTCGATCTGACAGTCTTCGAAAAATTTTATGAAATAAAAGAAGTCAAGAGAATCGAAATTCAATTATTTTGTGGTTCACTAGATGTAAGATCGCAAACAAGGATGTAACTCACAAATGACAAGTATAGTAAGAACAAAATAGTTGAAAAAAAAATGACCTAATTCGATTTGATATTCAATGGCTACCCGAGTTGTGATTGATATGCATTCTACAAATAAAGTTTCAAGAAAAAGCAAAATGAAAAGTGTAACTTACCAATGTGCTTTTGTCTTACTTTTATGACATCCTGGATAAATGACACAAACGTGCGGTTTGCGCAACCTCATATTTCCCGCCAGGTGTTCCTCTTGTTACCGCTTGTTGAAATCGCTATTTATCTGGCTACTACTCACGTCAATTTTTTTCCTCGGTCCACATGTTCATGTACAGATGTAACTAACAAGTCGACTTTGCGCTCGGCGTTGTTGCGGATAATCAATAATCACTTGTTTTTGATACAAGAATGTGGCTCAGGCTTGATAGTGTTGCCAGCAAACTTTTATGAAACTGTAATCGTAGTTTTGTGGTCTCACCAACGCCTATTGGGGCATTTTAAAGGGAAAATTTCATGAGAAGATTCACTGAATTAATTACGACCAGATGAGACCTTTTTTAAAACCGCGAACTGCAGAGAGTGCGTGACAAAATTAACAGATATTTCATGTCACATTTCCTGGCATACGGTAGAAAATCTTCTACAAGATTAAACAACCTCGCGGAGAAATTGATGAGGCTTATGCTTGTCATGTTATGCTTTTAACTGAAAGGAATGACATTAGGTAATTACCTTTCAGTAAAATGAAGCAAATGAATAGCCGGTAGTTGTTTACGGCTTCTCGGCCGTCTTCATATTTTTGTTTTGGTTGGTCAGTGCCTTGTCACGCAATCCGAAATTGTGTCACATGTCGGAGTCCCTTAGCCGGCATTGCAGCATTATTTCATGTACATGAACTTCAAAATACCGCCATTTCAGTTGACTTTACGATATATTTTCACCCCTCCAATAAATTTTTCTGTAGAAAGCGACATGAAAAGATATAAAATAATTTAACCGGAAATAATAGGATAATGTTAATTCAGCCAGATCTTTGATCCTGTTTCAGAAAAATCAGAAGAATTTTTCGTGAGACCATTTTTTTGACTGCAGTACTTAGTTTGAAAGTCCTTCAGGCCCTTTTGATTTAAAAGCATAAAATAGGTACTTTGCTAGAACGTAAGTGACATAAAAGGCCAAGAAACCTGAGAAACAGCAGCCGGAGTTTCTCTATCACGCGCGCGCCTAAATTCAAACTGAAACGTACGTTGTGTAACTTGCTAAAATTATGAAAACGGGGGCTATTATCAGTTTTTAATACGGTCGACGGCTAAAGAATTAAAATAAGAAAACTGTCTGCTATTTCAGGTCAAATAAATTGACTCTTTCAATTTCCGATTTTGTTCCGCTCGAACACAATGAAGGTGTGTTCATGACTCCTCCAGCAAACGAACATTTGTTTCACGCAGGTGATAACTACCCAAATAGCATGTTACACTGTACTTACAATTTGAAGCAGATCCATAATTACCCCATAAAATATACCGTAATACTTTCCTTGAATGACTTGAATCATCCCATCGTGCCGGCAGGCTGAAAAGTTGAACATGATATTAACGTCAAAAGCCGCTTAAACTGCTCAAAGCTACTTAATCTGCAAAGGGAGTAGACTACTAAGTACTCACCAAGAATTGTATTGGTGGAGCTGATTATCATGTGTGTAGTTATTCCATAAAACGATGGATACAACCAATACAACTGTGGATAGCCGGGTCGCAAAAACCTCGACGCATTCGTTTTAGCCGCTCGATCAACTGCCACTAAATCATACACATGCTCGTATTACACAGAAAAAGGGGACAGATCTGGTTTAACTCTTCAGTGACGGCAGAATAACAAAACAATAGAAATAAAGTAATAAATAACTTTTTTGTCGTTTTCATTTTAAAGTTAAACTGAATATTATTTATCACTGCGCGTCGTTGCATGTCTTCTGTTTTCAGTGTTTTGCCAGCAGAATGATTTTGGTTGTTATTTCCCAGCCACAGTCGATATTCTACAAATTCCCAGCAGTAGTAATATCGGAGTCGAACGAATACCACCTCGGGCGCACCCACCTAATTTTCCCTCTTTCCTAAGGTTTACACTAAGGATTTTCAACTTACCTCGCTCACAAAGCTCGCTCGGTAAGTTGAAAACTTAGTGTAAACCTTAGGAAAGAGGGAAAGGTGGGTGCTACTCGGTAGTATTCGTTCGACTCCGATATTACTACTCGCAAGAGAAGGATGAAAAGGATGCCCATTTAGAGGGATGCAACATAAATGTACAAAGTTCTAAATAATAAAAATTAAAAATATTTTTCCATATTATATACGATGGACAGCATAGACCTCAGATCATTGGAAGAAGAGCTTGCAAATCTTGATCCCGAGGATTTGCGGTTTTTATCAAAATTTATTGCAGAATATTCGCCCACAATTCAAAGAAAAATAAATACTCTGCTGGAAGAACCAATCCCAGAAGGGGTAAATAAAAAATTAAAAGCCCCATTAAAACCATCAAAACCAATACCAATACCACCGCCAAGAAACAGAAACAGAAACAGAAACAGAAAACAAGAAACCCTTTTGAAAATATTCGACCCCATCCCACCGAACAAGGTGAAAACGGTAACAGATTATCAGAATGAGATTCTGGATCTGTACGAAGACACGGAATATGCGGGGGTAGAAGAGACAAGCGGGAGACGTTACAAGAGGTGGCGTATCGTAGAGGGGCTAAATAAAGACCTCACACCAAGGTTTATGGAAAAGATAAGGGAGAACGCGGGAACATCGTTTTACATGAGGCACGTCTATTCGTATCTTCTTGAAAACATCGAAGACGGAACCAGGCTAACTTTCTACCAAAATAAAGGCTCCCCCTGGATGAAAACTTACGCAGACGCGGAGAATTGGATAAGAGAAATGGAGGCGGCGCGTCTAGAACCGGATAACACTGAAAGACCAGATACAAAGTGGACCTTTGAATCGCATTTCACCGTCGATATAAAGGTTGTGCTAGACCGCCAGCCATTGATGGGAACAGGACCATTACCATACTGGCTACATAACCTTGCAAGAGGAAATCACGCAATGGTGACGCTGGACACGTATAGAGATAACCTGTGTCTATGGCGCTGTATAGCCGTACACAGAGGAGCAAGACCGGATCGCAGCACAGAAGCAGCACGAGATCTTGCCAAGAGTTTCTACAAACTCCGAAATATGCCATCAACTTGGGAGAAAACTTCATTAGATGAATTGGAAAAGGTGGAAATGCACCTGAACAAGGGCAAGGTTTTAGCAGACTGGTTAGGAATAAGGGTTTACACGCCAGAGTTGGCTAACGCGGATGAACTCGAATTTGGTATTGAAACAGAACCCGCAATAGTTTGGCATCTAATGAGAAATCCGGCAAATTTCAAAAACGTAATGACAATAGGGCTTTATGGAGATCACGCGTTCCTGATAAAAGACATCACGAAGTTGGCCAAATCGTATGAATGCAACCACTGTCACGCAAGATTCACAAAGGCAAGCAATCTCCAACGTCACGCGGAAAGATGCAGCCAAGGCAAAACGGTGATCCACTGTCCGGGTGAAAAAGTAGAAGCGCCGCAGACAGCGTACCAGAAAGCGTTCTATCCAAAACACCAAGCCTCAAAAGAATCAATCCAGTGGCTGAGGTACGTGGAGAAGAACTGGAAAATCAAAATAGTGCATGCAATGTCGGGGCACGGGGGAGAACGGTGGATTGAAAAAAGGCCGGTAGACGGATACAACGACGAGAAAAAGGTGGTATTTCAGTATCATGGCTGTCGTTGGCACGGATGTCCAAAATGTTATCCAAATCGAGAACAAATAATCGAACACGGTGGCAAGACAGTAGAAGAGCTCTGCCAAGCCACAAAAAGGCGCACAGCCCATCTGCGAAAGGTGGGATACAAAGTGATTGAATGTTGGTCATGTCAATGGCTAGTTCCAGGAGGAGCGGACAAACACGGAGAAGAGCTGCCAAAACCCCGGACAAAAGCGTACCCACACGCGATTCTGTACGATTTTGAGGCGTACGGAGCTGCAAATCAACGAAAGGAGCCAACACAGAACCTGACGATTGAAAACAAACACATACCCATCTCAGTTAGCATCGGCGACACGCTTGAAACCGAAGTCACACAAGAAGGAAAAAAGGTGCCGAAAGTGACGCACATCTGCGCAAGAAATCCCAGAGTGTTAGTTCAAAAGTTCATGCAAGAGCTGGGGAGAAGGGAGAAAAACATAAGGAAGCAAGTGAGAGAAGAATTCATGCCAGCAGATGTGAAACTGATCCCCAAAGACCAAAGAAAAAAGATAGAAGAATGGTGCGACCAGGTGCCCACACTGGGATTCAACTCCGGGTCATACGATCTCAATTTAATCAAAAACCACTTCGCGAAAGAGCTGGCGGACACGGCAAACAAAGTGAGAGTGGCGAAAAACGGCAGCAAAATCATGTTCTTACTCACAGACAGATTGCGATTTCTGGACATAATAAACTACTTAGGCCCAGGAACGAGCTACGAAAGATGGGTAAAGGCGTACGACTGCAAGGCAACAAAATCGTGGCTGCCATACGAATGGTTCGACCGCGAAGAAAAGCTGGATTACGAGGGCTTGCCGGAATACGAGCATTGGTACTCAAAGTTGAAAAAAGAGTATGTGCTGACGCGAAAACAATGGGAAGCCTGCAAACAGACGTTCAAAGAAAAAGGGATGAAAACGTTCAAAGACTGGCTGGAATACTACAACAATCTGGATGTGGCACCCGGGCTTGAAGCGCTGGAAAAAATGAAAAAATTCTACATAGAAAAGGGGATAGACATACTGAAAGACGCGGTAAGCATACCAGGGGTGAGTTTGCACTATCTTTTAAAAGGCGCAATAGAGCGCAAAGCGGAACTCTACGCCCCACGTAAAGAAGCGTATGAGATGTTAAAAGGGGCGGTGGTAGGCGGACCAAGTCTGGTTTTCACAAGATACCATGAGGCGGGCAAAACGCGGATAAGGTCGCATCAATACCCAGACAGCAAACTGTGTGAAAACATCCAGGGGTACGATGCAAACGCGCTGTATCTATCAACCATGCTGAACTATATGCCCTGCGGGGAAGAAAAAGTGGTGCACTACACAGCCTATTCAAGAGAGCATCAAACAAACAATCCAGACCAGGCAAATTATTTAGATGGCGTAGACCATTTTACAGAACAGGTAGACGAGGAGCAAGAAGCGGCAGACTTCAGGCAAAGATTGAAAGAAAAAAGCTGGTTCGGATACGCGGAAGTAGACATAGAAATCCCGGAGCATCTGCATCAAAAGTTCGAAGAGATGTGTCCATTCTTTCACAAAAAAGAGGTACCGGCCAATGTGGTGCCAGAACATATGAAAAAATATCTGAAAGCAACAGGGAGAAAAGTGGTGGAAAGCAACAAAAAGCTGCTGGGGTCATTGTCAGCGGAAAAGATATTGCTGTACGAGCCGCTACTGCAGTGGTACATAAACCACGGCGCAGTAATCAAAAGGGTGTATCGGACAATCGATTACAAACCGAAAAAGATCTTCGAATGGTTCGTGAAAGAAGTCACAGAAGCGCGGCGAACGGGGGATGTGGACAAAAGCAAAGCGCTGCTGGCGGACATATTCAAACTGCTGGGAAACAGCGGGTATGGGAAGCTGATCGAAGCGCTGGAACGGCAAACCAACGTGATCTACACAAAGGATGAGAAAGTGGTAGACCGCGCATTGAGAAGCGCATATTTCTCAGATCTAGATGAGATAGGGCAGGCGTATGAATTAGAAAGCCGGAAGCCGCGGATAACAATCAGAAGACCGTTTCAAATCGGGATAGCGGTATATCAGCTGGCCAAGCTGCGGATGTTGCAATTTTATTACGACTTCTTGGACAGGTACTTGGACAGGAAAGATTTCGAGCTGATCCAGATGGACACTGACAGCAACTACCTGGCGATCTCGGGAAAAAAGTTAGAAGACATCGTAAAGCCAGAGATGAAAGTGGAATTTGAAGAGCAAAAAAAGAATTGGTTGGCATGGGATAAGTGGAGCGGAAGAACACCGGGGCTGTTTAAAAAAGAATTTGAAGGGGAGCGGATGATCGCGCTGTGCTCCAAATGTTACTATACAGAACATCAAATAGAAGATGGAGTGAAGCAGAAGCTAAGTACAAAAGGAATGTCGAAGAAGCAAAACGAAATAAACTGGCAACGTTTCAAAGCAGCATTGGGAGGAAGCAAAGACATGGCAACAAACAGGGGTTTCAGAATGCGAGACGGGAATATGGTAACATACGAGCAAGAAAAGCTGGGGTTGAGCGCGTATTACGACAAACGCTGGGTACTGCCAGACGGAATACATACAGAACCAATTGAATACCATGTTTAAGCGGGTACATCAACTTTGACGATAATCCACACCCTAGGTGACGTTAGCTGGAGGTAATTGTGTATTTGGCGGCACAACAAGCAGCTCTTCACGCACAAAACCACGCTTAGGACCACCGCGCAAATAGTAAAGAATTGGTTGTTTCGGTTTGATAAAAGCACGTTCAATATTGAAGATATCCAAGGACCAGATAGGATCAGTGGCTCTTTTTGTCCCACCTTCAAGCTCACCAGGTTCGTACAAATACCGAACCATAACGATGGAGGGGAGCTTTTTTTCGTTCAAACCAACGGGTCTCAAATATTTGGTTGATGGCTCCGCATAAACATGTTTTTTCTTGATTGCGGCAGCAGGTTTCATACCAATCAATCGAGTGACTTGGTTGTTCAGAGCAGAAACAACTTTGGGAAGCCTTTTTACCCACTCTGTAGATCGCTGACCCTCAGGCGAACGCATTTCAACTGCGTACTGATACCCAAACAAACGCTCAGCCAAGGTACGATTGAAACGTTCAACAATAGCTTGGTCTCTATGAATTTCAGGGTGGCCACGTCTGATAGAAGTTTTGTGATTTTCCATTTCTTTTGTAACAGCGCCCATAAATTCACGCCCAGGATCAACCTGCAACAGTTGAGGCCATTTCAAAGGTCCACGTGTATAAATTGTCTTAAAAGCTTTGGCAACCTCATCAGAGTTTTTAGAAGTTAAAGGCTGAGCTTCTTTGAATCTGCTGGCAATGTCAACAACGGTAAGCGCGTATTTGTAAGTGCTACGACCCACTTTGTCATATGGCAGAAAAAGAAGATCTGCCTGATGCACTTTGTTGGGTGAAGGCACGTCGAATTTTAGGCGAGGAATGTAGCGCGGTGCGGGGAGGTAAATCTGCCAGAGCGCTTGTTTGAACAACCATTCTTTGGCAATAACTTCAGGAGCCTTTGCAGCGACCGCTAATTTTTTAATGGCAGAGATACCTTTCCAGTAACCCTGCGGGCTGTAATAACGCCGCTCCAATTTTTTATCCATTTAAATAATTATGCGCGATCATATATACATGACAACAAAATGAGTTTCGATTTCCCTTTTCCAAAGAGGTTCGGAGGACAACAAAGCCTCCAAGAGCTTGACGAAATGTGGGTGGAAGAGCAGGAAGCGAAAATAAAAGAAATCAAACCGGAAATCAAGCTTGACTTTTACTCATGGGAACCCCCACTGCCGGATGAGCCCCATGAAGAGATGAGACACCACCTCAAATTATGGTATTTACTTGCGGTACTAAAAAAAACCGGCATTTCTGTAGATCAGGTTGGTGACAATATGGGGCTGACCTTTTTGGGTAATGTCATTCACCAATTCAGGCGGCATCAGCAACTGAGTTGCTACCCCGGATCGTGTAACTACGTTTGTTTTTTATACAACTATTTTCAAAAGGTCTCAACAAGAGATTGGCCGGCGAAAAATGCAATACTGGGAAAGCTCACGAAAAGATTGCCGAAGATGGTACAAACCAGAAATAAAGCCGAAAAAAGTTTCAACGAATGGTGGAGAGAAGAAATGTTAAAACAAATTATTTATTACAGGTATCCGGGTTCCCGCCATTAAACAGAAGTTGTCTTTGATGTTCTGTTAACCTTTACCCCGCCGTCAGTGTGGTTTGAAAAACGCAGTTTTGTCTTTGCAGTAGTAAAGCTGTTGTACTTTTTGATAATATCTTGGTACTCACTGTCTGTGATTTTACCATCTTCAAGAGCGGTCGATATGAGAGAGTTGATTGAGCTCAGCGTAGCTTCAGCCAAAGTTTGTATTTTTTCGTGTTTTTTCGCTTTACGCAGGAAAAATTTGACGGTGACGATAGAGGAGGTTGACACCAATGAAAACAAGGTGGCAGTTGCGATTAAAGGGGCTCCAACAACAACGCCAACCACAGAAAGAGAAGCGGCCAACCCAGAGCCTGTAAGAATGGTAGCAACTCCGCCTGTTAACGCACATACTGTTTGACACCGCGTGTGCCACCGTTTAAACTTGGCTGAGGTTTGGTAGTAATGCGCCAACTGGTTTTCAAGATTTTTCTTTATCATTTCTATTTCATCCCGCCTGAATTTTGTTGCAGAATCCATTTCTATATATGTGTTTAAAAAATGTGTAATTTAGTCGCAATATTGGTTATGCCATTTTCCATTTTTATATACAATCTGATTACATGGCCCAGTTGTATTTTTAGGGTGTGTCCAAAACTTTTTGCTGAACAGACCGGTTTTCTTGTTGAAGGCACCTTTTGCGATGGCACCACTCCAATACTTTTTAAACAAATCCTTATCACCACCTGTGACAGCCATGATTGCAGCAGCCACATCTTGAGCCGGTTGAAAGCCAGGAATCTTTTCGCCGATATTTTTATTGATCGTTTCACCGACACCCAATCCTACCCTTTGCTTCGAGCTGATTGCGTTTCGGGCCGCGGCATGACCCCATTGCCGTTTATTTTTGGGAATAGCGTCAAGCGCCTTTACCATTTTTTTGTCAGCAGCGTGTTTGCAGCCTTTTTCATTTTTCTTGCCCGCACAGACGGCATAATCAACATCATGCTGCATTGAAACCGCGTCCGTGGCACCTGTTGGCTGCTGATAAATCTTTAATATCTTTCCCGTCTTGGGGTCGTAAGAAAGCTGTTTTTCAAGAGGATTGTACGGCCCTGTATAGTTGTGGCCCGGAAGTGTCCACCCCTTTTTTGGCTTAGGCAGCTTGCCAATAGCTTTATGCAAATCAAAAGCCCCACCACGTTGGTAAAGAGGGTTTGTTGGGTCATCTACTCGATTACCTGCATAAATTCTCATATCATAATTACCACCACTTTGTGTTTTATTAGAAACGAATCGTGTCTTGGTAATGCCACAACTTGCGCATTTTACTTTAAGCAGCCTTCTACCATTTTTTGTGGTAGTGTTTTTTTCGCTTCCCGGTACGTTGGGTGTGAAACGCTTTTCCTTCACACAGTATACCTCCATCCTTCCTATATAATAAGCAAAAATCATTTCAACTTTGGGCCGCTGTGTGACACCCACCTTTCAACTTATTTCCCGGTATCATATCTTTTGGTCTTAATCTGTTTGAGGCTTTAGTCAACAAATCCCCAGACAAAGCATCAATTGTGTAATTAACAGCTTTTCTCGCGATTGGTTTGGCTTTATTGGCTAACTTCTTCTGATACTCTGGTTGTCTCAGAAACTCGCTTGCAAAGTATCTTCCTTGTTTCACACCTTGCTTTGCTAAATAAGGAACCCCATACTCAAAGAAAGCTTCAGCTGCTGTATTTCCAACTGTATCAAATACTCCACTTCCACTAGGGGTGTGGGGACCCCCCACTACTCCACCTCCAAACATTCTTTTTTCAGCGCGTGCAAGTTCTTCTCTCTTCTTTTTGGGTAAACCACTTCTGGTCCACTTAAATATTGGATCCAAAATATTACCTCCTTCAACTCCACTGACAAATCTTGTCTTGGTAATGCCGCAGCTGGCGCATTTTACTTTAAGCAGTCTTCTGCCGTTTTTTGTGGTTGTAATTTTTTCACTTCCCACCACATTGGGTGTGAAGCGTTTTTCTTTCACACAGTAAACATCCATCCTATATAACTTGCAAAATTTACTGGGGTGTGGGGTTTACCCCACGGATTAAAATGTCGGTTTTTGTATCAGGCCTTTGTCTTTCAACCAATTGTGCCAACTTTTACTTCCACCATTACGTTTATACTTTGCGTAATCACGTCTGTATCCAGCTACCATTTCTTTCGCAGTCTTTGTAGAAACTGGATTAGGTTTAAATGCATCTTTCAAAAGTGAAAATCCTTTAGCGAAGTCTACAACCCACGGCACTTTATTCTTCTTGACTGCATCATATGTTTCTTTTGGATTGAGATGCTTCAAGAAATCAAATAAATTACCTCCTTCTTGAGCACTGACAAAACGTGTCTTGGTAATGCCGCAGCTAGCACATTTTACTTTAAGTAGTCTTCTGCCGTTTTTTGCAGTTGTAATTTTTTCACTTCCCACCACATTGGGTGTGAAGCGCTTTTCTTTCACACAGTAAACATCCATCCTATATAAATAAGCTAAATTCACTTTAACTAACGGTTCTTCCTAAAATACTTTACGTTGTCTGTAACCCCTTTTAAAGCTTGGCTTCCGAGTATTTTGGCCGCTGCAGCGAAACTGGGGGCAGGGGTCACAAAGTTCGAGGCAACATACGCAATTTTATCAACAGTCGAAGGACCCCTTCTCGACGACAACGCGCCGCCTTTTTTGTCTCCGTTCACTGGTATGAACCTTGTCTTGGTAATGCCGCAGCTTGCGCATTTTACTTTTAACATTCTTCTATTGTTTTTTGTGGTTGTGATTTTTTCACTCCCCGTCACATTGGGTGTGAAACGCTTTTCTTTCACACAGTAAACATCCATCCTATATAACTAGCAAAAATTCATGGGGTGTGGGGTTTACCCCACTGTGTAAAATAATCCTTCACCACAGCCTCGTTGGCGTGTGTATTTTCTGAAAACATGCTCAAAATATCTCGAAACGACCGGCCTTTATTTCTTTCATTCAGGAAAAGCAAACAGTAATAGCCGCAGCGCACACTGAATTCCTCTTGAAGCTGGTTGTCATTTCGTAGAAAGGTCTGTTTACCTTCAAGAATCAACTCTATTTCCCATTCTGCGGGTGGAGGTAAACCGAAAGAGTCAAAATATTCAGTTCCATCCCAGCAGCATACCCAATGGGTGCCTGGCCCTCCAAGATCATCCATGTTGATTATACAAGGGGAGTGGTTTTTCACGTGGATCTCGTCTCTCGCAAATATACCTTTGATGGGGATTTTCAAGTATTGGCACCATCGCTGCAAGTCATAATCAGTTAAGGGGACATCAACGAAGGCGGGCTTTTTTTTGGTCACCCCAAGAACCTATAAATGGTGGAGGGCGCATATATGGTGGAGGGTTGATGCGCATTCCCTTTCCACCTGTTGGAGGTTTTACCTGCATGCCTGATCCTGTTTTCTTTTTGATAGCGTTGTCCACTTTGATAGCGTTGCGCACACGTCTGATTTGTGTCTTGCTCATGTCTATGTCCACCCCCGTTTTGTTTTTGATAGCGCGCTCTATTTTTTTGATCTGCCTGGCGGTCAAGTGCAAAGTGTCGCTACCGCCGGTTATAGCCTCATTTTTAAATCTGAGCGTAACAGCTTCTCCTCGCCCAAAGGCCCGCGCGAGGTTTACCTTCTGCCCATCTGAAAGTGAAATCTTGTGCGGATAGTAAGTCGTCATCTCTTATATTTCATACAAAATTATTTTACTTTCATTTGCTACAAAGTTGCTACACATTAACTTTTGTTATGCTAAATAAATTCTGAGTCATTAACCCATCACCAGCTCATTACCCACCTGCCTGAGAGCAAATTCGGACTCGTACAAAATTCCTGCATAAATGGTGTAGTCATGCGCGTTGGCAGCTTCGTTGAGCCTGTAGTGAAAAACCATCTGCTTCGGGTCGTTGGTCATGTTATCCTTGTTTTCACGTAGGTCGAAATAAAGTATTGGGTATAAATCTTTGAAGTTGTTGGGCTGAAGCTGCACACCGGTGTTGTAGTCGTTTTTGCGATACCGGTAGTTCATTAAGTCATTAAGAATGCGCAGTTTGAAGTTTTCGTCGTAGTCCAGCTCCGGATAGTACTGTGAAGAGCCGTACTGTAGCCGGCAAGTTGCAAGTTTTGCTGAATTGTCTCCATCAATGTCAAAGGTGTCAAAGAAGTAGGGGTTTTCGGTCAAGGCGTCCTTCTTCCCTGACCGTTGAATGAAAATGAAAACATGTTTGGCATCCTTTATACCAGGATTTATCTGCCACGAACCAAAAGCGTCACGCCGGCTACTGCTGGGTTGGATCATTTCATTAAGGTACGTCCATTTCTGAGGTTTCAAAAAGTTTTCATTTGCGAGCTTCTGTCCTTCGCTGGTGAAACGCAGCAATGGAACCCACAGCTCGAAGTTTCTCACCACTACCCTGCGATTGGTGCCATCGTTTTGCCAAATCAGCTCTGCATCCGATTGTAGCTCAATTTCAAGCTCAATCTGCATGGGGGGGAGAAGCTTGTCATTCAGCTCTTCGAAGAATGAGTACCTGTTAAGCGGAATGAGGGTTTCAACCGTTTTTTGGGGGTCGCCGAGGGCAAGCAAGCCCCTTGCTCTGATTCCTTGGTTGGTGGCAGCGGCGGCTGTTACAACGCTAGCCGTTGTGTCCAAATACCAAAACTGATTTTTTGCCGCGCTCCTCGCATAGTCATCTGAAAAGTCCAACAAGTTTTTGATAAATATGAGCTTGTGAATGTTGTCTACGTTGTAAATGTTTTTGCCTGCTGATTTCAACACAAGTTTGTTTATCAATGAAAACGAGCCGTTAATGGGCGCCGATTGGGTGTCTGCTGCAACTAGCGCACCATTTGCGGTTGCCTCGAAAGTGAAATCAGCCCGGATGTAGGCGTTATACCAGTCATACCAGTTGTCTCGGTCGGTGAGTGTGAATTTATAGTTTGTCTTTACCTGGTGCTGATTGTTTCCCGGGATAGTGATCGGTTTGTCTAACATGATACGAACATACTCTGTTTTTTCCAAATGCCTGTGGCTTCTGAACATCTAACCTTTGCAGTGTGAATAAAAAGCTTATACTTTTAATCTAATCCTTATATATCTTTTTAAAAAATTATTTTAATTTTCTGCTATCAATTGGTTTACTTTCATCCTTGCAGCCCGACCCGCGTTTAAAATCTGGTTTAACTTTTTCCGTGAATCCCCGCTCAACTGAGTTGCTACCCCAGGGTTTAGCATCTTCTTCAGTTTTTGTTTCGACTCTGTACTAAGTTTCTGTGATGGGGTCTTTTTACCCTTAGGTTTTACAGTTGGAGTCTTTTTACTCTTTGGTTTTACACTTGGGGTAGCAACTGAGTTGCTATTTCGCAAAACCGCTTGTATCTTGTCAGCCGCTTTTTCTTCTGCTTTTTCTGCAGCTTTTTTAAGCATTTGCTTTGAGGCTTTATTTACAGCCTTCTCCAACGTCTGACGGGTGACTTGCTTTTTGAACCGCTTTCCTATATTCATCAGGGTGTCTCTTACAACCCCCGTACCTTTGTGTCTGTATCTATATGTTCCGTTTGGGGCGTCGTAATATCTCGCCCACTCGCTCGGATGATTCATTATTATACTTATGTGTAAATTATTTATGTGTAAATTATTTTCAGATGCGCTTAGGTGTTTCTTCTTCAATGATGATACTTAAAGCCACGTCTTGGTCATTCAGATCTATAATGTTGTTGCGCCCGTCCGTGATTTTGATATTTATCGCATTGATTCTGTTTTTGTTCACCGGGTGCCACAGGAGGCGGCGGGGCTCTTTTGAAAAGGGGTAGCTGACGGAGAGTTCAGCGGTTGAAAAAGAAAACATAACGTCGCCCCCGATGTTGTCCACAGCCCTTGTGATGAGATCGCAATGGATATAGATCCAGTCGACGCCTCTTGTTATATTTGGTACTTCGTCGCTCCTGTTGTTCGCTCTGTCTATTGTTTTCTTGTAAAAACCCAGCAACGGCGCAAATTCACCTTCTGTTAGATCAAGCTCGTAGCCGTCCTGCAACAAAATGACCGCCCGATACGTTGTGGTGTGAAAATACAGCTGGAAAATAAACTGCGATTTTTCATCCTTGGGATCCACTCTTCCGATAAGCGACTGGATGGTGGTGTTGAGACCTTTGTAATCATACATTCCATCCGGAATTGTCACGGTTTTCCAGTTCTCTGTTTTTTTCCGCCATTTGAACTTGTTGTTGTTGTACTGTTTCGCGATGTTGTACCACGAATAGGTCATAGATACCAGCTCATTTAACGCCGCCTTGTATGATTTGGAGGGATCTAAAGCGATTGGTGGGTCAAACTTAATTGTGAAGTCATGTGACTTGCTGTTGGCGTTGTTTTGTTTGGCCAGCTGCGAGTCGAGCAACAGGTTGAAATGAAAATGGGTTGACATGTTGCTTATATAATACTTCCCAAAATTTTGTGGGCTTCTTTTTGTGTTATTTCCTTTAGCTTTACCAGCAACCCCAACATCTGCTGGACCTGTTTTTTCAGCTTCAGTGAAGTGTTGCCCGCCTGTATAGACGCCAAGCTTAAGTGTAGCCTGTCAACCAAAGCGTTTGGATCAACACTTCCGCTTCCTTCCATTTCTTCGTCTGAGGGTTCCATCGATTCGAAATACCTTTGGGGTATTTTAATCCCTTTTTTTCGCCTTTCAAGAATTTCATCTCTTGCCTTTTTTATGTCTGCCAATGTGTAGTTGTGAAATTTTGATGTTTTGCTTTTTACAACATAGTTCGGATTGTTTTTATTTTTTGTTAACATGCTGTTTAGTGTCTGCAGGTCAGTTGACTCTGATCCCTTGATAACCAGTTCTTGTGGTGGTCCCCATTTACTTGGTTGGGGTTTTACCCCACTTGTACTTGGTTGCTCTTCTTCTTCCATTAATTCTGTTTCTTCTTCTTCAGCTAAAGGTGGCAACGGTGTTGATGTAGGTGATAGTGGTGGTGGTGATGATGGTGGTGGTGATGGTGTTGGTGATGGTGATGGTGATGGTGTTGGTGTAGGTGGTGGAGTTTCCGCATCCGGATTAAAATCTCCGTCAAAGGGGTTATTTAAATCAAACTCATCCATACCATAGTCTGGAATTTCTTCCTCTTCTTTTGAGTTGCTATCCCCTACTTGGAGTTTGTCAAGCCGCGATGTGATAGGTTTGAACAAATCCTCACCTGATAGCTGGCCAAACCCTTTATTGATTTTGGTATTTTTTATCACCGCGAGGATTTTGTCGTTCTGCTGCTCAACTTCAGCCTTTTCGCTAGCAAGTTTTTGCCACTTCTTCATGGACATATTTTTGCCGTATATATAACAGAAAAAAATGAAAATTCCCAATTACGACCCCAGTTTGACTACGAAAAGTAATTACAAGCAAGGCCACCCTTGTATGCCAGCAGATACCTTTCGGATGCTTATTTGCGGACCAAGCAACTCTGGTAAGACAAATATTCTCATGCATATGCTTTACAGGCTGTTGGTCTACGACAAAATTTACCTTTGCGCTAAGAACCTGCATCAAGACAAGTACCAATACATGATTGATGATTTCGACACAAGAGTCAATCCTGTGGCTGACTATAATGTTATTGAAGCCGCCAACGATGTTATTCCTTTGGAAATGCTGTCCACTGACAATCAAAAGATTGTAATTTTCGATGACATGGTTTGTGAAAGCAACCAAAACGACATTATCGATTATTTTATCAACGGTCGCCACCGCAATTGCAGCGTCATTTATCTTTCTCAAAGCTATTTCAAGGTTCCCAAAAACATCCGAGATAATTGTAGCCACTTTTGCATTTTCGACTTTCTTCCCAGAGAAAATAACCGTATTGCTGATGAATTGGGAATTGGCAGAGAGCTGCTTGAAAGGGCTACCGATGCTAAATATTCTTTTTTATACCACGACAAACCAAAAAAACAAACTCTAAAAAATTTTGACGAAAATATATAGAGATGGGGTTTCTTAACGGTGCGACGGGTGCAACTCAAACACATGATGAGTCTACTTCAATCCGAGGGCAAGCTGGCCCTGCTGGCCCTGCTGGTCCAACTGGTGCAACTGGACCACAGGGTCCTAAAGGTGAAAAAGGGGATAAGGGCGATACTGGCCCACAAGGTCCTAAAGGAGATAAAGGTGATGCTGGAGAAAAAGGAATAAAAGGCGAAAGAGGTCCACAAGGGCGAACCGGACCTGCTGGACCTGCTGGAGCTACTGGGCCAACCGGACCAACTGGAGCTACAGGACCTTCGGGACCAACTGGAGCAACTGGACCTGCGGGTTCAAAAGGAGCTATGGGAGATAAAGGTGAAAAAGGGGAAAAGGGTGATAGTGGGGATGTATCATCAGCTAGCGTTACTGGTGACGTTGTCATGAACGACCATGCAATCAAACAGCTCGCAAATCCTGTCGGCGATCAAGATGCTGTCAATCTCACTTCAATGAAAAAATATGTGGGCTCCTCTGCAATTACAACTGGGCACGCCCATAAAAAGAATGACTTAGGTTTTTTAACCCAAAGGGTTGGTGTTTCAGCTGTAAACAATATTTCTTCTGTTACCGTTGAAGACTTTACATCCAACCTTCACAGTGTCAATAAAAAGGCTTACACTTTTAACATTATAAAAACAAGTGACAATTCTTTCAACTCGCGTTTGGCGTTGAATAAAACACCTCTAAAAGAAGGAGAGTATACTATATGTGTTGAGTTCTTTTACCCTAAAAACAAAAACGACCAAAACTGGTTTCTTAACCCTTTAAACAAGTTGGCCTCCAGTACTATTACCTACCACACCAAACGCTTTGCCACCCATAACCCTCCGTATATGAGGATCATTTTTAATACTTACAAATTAAAAAATAAGAATGACGACACTATCTATTTTGACATTTTAAATCCGGGTTATGATGGTTCAGCATCTAGTGAAAAGGCCGCTTTAATCATTTACGGTGTAAAGGGGTATCAATCAGATATAGACGGAATTATTTACGATGATGTTTTCTTTCTCGCTTCCGACGGTGATTTTACTCTACAAACAAATTTAGATATGAACTTTTTTCAAATAAAAAATTATGATCCAGGCTTCGCAACAGACAGCGATACAATCAAATTACAAAAAGATTTAGATCTAAACGGTAATGCGTTAAAGAATTTCCAACCTAGAATAGTAATAACTGGCGAATGGAACTCGGATGAAAATGTTACTGGTAACAGAACTTTTGTTAAATTCGGTAATGACATTCGTGTGATGGCGCCATTTCCTTGCTTACTCGACGGTATCTCAGCTTTAATTATAGAACAAAAGGGTGCCTCTAGAACTTATGAAAGAATAGGTTTTAATTTTACTTTACCTAGTGGTTTTCAAAGTGGCGCCCCATTTACAAGCGTACGTAATGCTGATGGTTTAAAATACCAATATGCGGAGCCCCGTTATGGCGGTGAAAGAAAACAAATAAATCCGGGAGACTATTTTGCGGTTTATTTATCTCAACATGACCACTCAAATAGAGGCCTATCTAATACAAAACGTGTATTGGTAAGTTTAATTTTAATAGACGATTTTTCTTTTAAGAGGTAAGTTTGCCGACCGCTCTTCTTCTCAGAAATATCACGCAAAGACTCCTCTCCATTTCGAGGAGAAAGATCTCTTGAAGCACTCATCATAAACATTTTCATCAAAAATAGGATAACCGAGATAGTGTCTGAATCCATTTCTAATACACAGATTACAGAGACCATTTCGCGAACATCTGCTTCTGTCACATTTATAACAGAACAAGACCCTTACAATTTGTTTATTGCGATCACAAAATGGAGCTTCATTAATTGCAGCATGAACTTTATCCCAGCCGAGAGTTTTACGCTGTTTGAGCTTCATTGAAGTATACCCTTTATTGATCTCTTTTCTGACATCGTCCCAGCCAAGCATTTTACGCTGCCAGAGTTTTATTACAATATACTCGTTGCAGATTTTTTCTCGAAGTTCTTGTGGAAGTGCTTGTATCAGTTCTAATGTATCCATGTTTATTTCCTTATGCCGCGTTTCTCTAATTGCAGCGCGCCGTCTTCGAAAAAAACTTTATCTATGAAGCTGATTAGGTTTTTACGGTCCGGCGCGCCGTCTGCGAAGAAAACTTTATCTATGAAGCTGATTTGTTTTTTATTTTCGTAGGCCTTTTTATCCCGCTGGTATTTTTCCCACTCTTCCTTCGTATACGGTATACGCTGAATCAACGTTTTCCTGATTTTCTGCCCTTTGTAGACCACGTGTGTATCTTCTTGATACTTTTCTATCTCTTCTTCCAACTTTTTCACCTCTTTCAGCTTTTTATTGAATACCTTTTTTTGCTCGGGGTTCAGATTTTGCACTGCTGCGGCTATGTTTGACATTTGCTTTCAACTTTTTTATTTATCAGCTTTGCTCTAAAAGCCCAAACTTTTCTTTAATATGTACTCCACCTGGGCCTCGCTAAACTCGTTCGACATTATTCTGCCGCAGAGCTGTGAAGTCATAATCGGTGTTTCATAAACTGGTTCTCCTGGTCCTGTCAAATCGAACTCCTCCAGATCTGTTAATTCACATATTTCCACTTCTTCCTCTTCTTCTTGCTGTGTGATTAGCGAGTTCTTTAAATCTTGTGGGCTCATTTTTTTCATTGTTGTGAGCAGCTGTTCTGAAATCTGTATTGGCGGGTCTATAACTTCACCGTTATCTGGTTCGCTTTTAATTATTAAATCTGATGTTGTTATTCTGTTTTTAGGAGTTGTAGTTTTTTTTCGACTTTGGCTAAGAATTCCTTTTCTTCCTCGTCCCATTTGTTTGTACATTTATGTTGCATCCCTCTAAATGGGCATCCTTTTCATCCTTCTCTTGCGAGTAGTAATATCGGAGTCGAACGAATACTACCGAGTAGCACCCACCTTTCCCTCTTTCCTAAGGTTTACACTAAGTTTTCAACTTACCGAGCGAGCTTTGTGAGCGAGGTAAGTTGAAAATCCTTAGTGTAAACCTTAGGAAAGAGGGAAAATTAGGTGGGTGCGCCCGAGGTGGTATTCGTTCGACTCCGATATTACTACTCCAGCAAATTTTTCTCTGAGAAAAACAGTCCCAGCAAACACTCGATCTCGTTCCTAAAGTTGCCAGCCAGTTCAAGGTCAGCCTGAAGAGCGGATATTTTGTGGAGCGGATCCGTTGGGTACTTCTGACAACTTCACTGAAGAAAAACTTTTGAGTATAATTTGATCGCTTGATCAAGCAAACTTGTTCAAAACAGAACAAGCGAGCTCCTATCGAACTCCGTATTTACACGAAATGAGAATTAAACATTGACAAGTAAGTTGTTTGTTCACATACATGTCTGGGTCGCTGGGTCACAACTTCTCCGGCCATGCTGGAGGGAAAAAACGAACACAAACAAAAATTAAAACGACGGTATTAAATGATTTTTTCTTAACTTGGCGAGCGCATATTTAAGATAGAATAAAACTTTCACAGAAGGTCAACTAATCAGGGACATTTATCGCGAGTAATGTGTTTCTCTTTCGATGCCGACAAAGTCGTAATTATGCAAATGTTGGCTTCTAATCCACCAGAAGTTTATTTGCCGTTCAGCTAGCCTTTTGCCAATAAGATTTATTTTTATCAGATAAGAAAAGTTTTTTTTTTCCGCCGGATTCGAGATCAGTGTTACGATTTATACAGCTCGATAGAAGTCTAGAAACGAAGCGTGTGTATCTTGTCCCGCCGTCCCAGACAAGCAGTATGCTGGAAAACAACTCTTGTTTCATTTTGGCTTCTTGTCTATTCATCCGGTGTAGATGAAAGAAACAATAAATAGCTAAACATTTGCCGAGAACTTATACCTTTCAAATGCACCTACGATAATTTTAATGCAACATTCAATTCGGTGGTAACCGTGATGAAAGGTCAAGATAGCACGCCGAAGAGCGTGACCTTCTCGTCTGGAGTTTGTCAAAATGACCAAAATAAACAGTTAAATAGCCCGTTGTGATTGTCAGTTTACTTGTTAACTACGCGATCTTCGCTTCCGCTTTCTTTAAAGTTTCCCTTGGACTTTTATTTTCCTTGAAGCAACGTAAAAACATCTTCGCGACCATTGTTTACATTCGGGCGTAGATTCGCCGTGAGATAATATTAGGAAAGATTTCGCTTCCTTCATTTTCGGCTCATGTTGTAGCCGTTCAAATGGGTGAAGCTTTTCTGTGAAGATAATTGGCTAGTGAACGAAAGCCGTTCGAAAATGGAAAGCCGTTCTTGTGGATGTAAAGTTGCGTTACACTGCCGCCGGTATGTCTTGCCGTTTCAAAACAGTGGAATCCATGCGAACGATTAAAATATTTCGCTCAAGAAAAATGAATTTTACTGATAGAATCTACGAACAAAAGGCACAAACGCTGGTAAACAAAGTCTGTCGACTCGGAAATTTCTTAGGAAAACAGAGACGAGCCGGCCGATCGGGAAATAAAAACATATTTATAGTCAGTGTGCATTTAGACACAGTTTGTATTTCGCTCGCTTAGCGTGTCATTTCCCTCGCTTAGCGTGTCATTTCGCTCGTTTTTTGTTTTCCAAATCCTGACACGCTTCTTTGTTTTAGAATGAGCACGCTCCTTTGTTTTTCCCGTGCCGTGTGAGACAAAAGAAAATTTTAATGAGCCGTGCGTTGTGACACGCTGCTAGCGTGTTAAGAGAATTTTCTTTTGTTTAGCGTGTCAAATAAGCGTGCCCGTGCCATCACCTTTTTACCTGTTTTCCCGTGGAGGGTCACATTTTACATCTTCCACTCCACTACACGCTTTGAAAATCGAGTCCACTGGTCTACACGACGACCATCTTTTACAATATTCTATTCAAATTGACTTAAGTGAGAATAATACTGCGAATTGTTTAAACAGAGACTGAACTTACCTTCTGGAGATGCTGCCACTAGCTGATCAAGCAAATGAAATGAATTTTTATGCCTAAAAATGCTTTCATATAATTGAAAGAACCATTAGATATGCACCAGCGACAAAATTGTGACAATAGATCATCATGTGAGAACCTTTTTGGTTTTTCTAGCAGAGCGAGACTTTTCGCGACTAGTAATCAGTTTGTGGTGTAGTACAATTACCCCTTAAGAGAAAATTGGTATCTGAACGTATATCTTGGCATATCTTGCACGATTTTGTTCTTGTCTAATTCACAAACAGACCTCTCATACTGTGTGAAAATACTTGAAAGTATTTAGCAATTAGATATTGCTTTGACTAGCCGTAGGAGATAACATCAAACTTATGTACCCAGCTCAGCTTCCTTTTGGTTTGATCACTGGATTGAAGAACTCCCCGGGCGATTCGTCTTTCTCGATCGACTGGTTCCTTTGAAGGATTGCAATGTATGGCAATGCCTCCAAACCTGTGCACCGCTTGAGAAACACGCAAATAATGCTAGGATGTAGTTTCAAGGTGAAACATTTTGGTTTTGTGCGCTGATTTGCAATTTCAAATTACTGGAGCACTTATTAACTGTCAAATGCCGCAGGATCGACTCGCTCGTTCGTCCTCTAAGGGGACGCTGAAGCGTAACATTTATTCATAACTATAGAAACAAGTATAAAATATTTGTTAGGTCAGCTTTATGTGGACTTTTAAATCCACGGAACAACAGCCGATTTCGTGAATCGATAAATCAATCAATACCGTGTGTAGTATTAACAAATAACACTTCTAAGTTTTAACAGAGATTGGAGAAGTTGCCACTAGCTAGACGATCAAACAAATGAAATAGATAGTTTTGCTCAAAATATGCTTTCATGTCATTAAAAGATTAGTTCGACAAGCGCCAGCGACAAAATTATCAATTTAATTGCATTCCCCTCTAACTTGGGCCATCGAGTGGGCATATTTCTCCTTTCATTCGCAGAGGGAAATAATTAAAACACTTTGCCGCCTTTGCCGTGCCAAGTAATGTTTGATGTGCTAACATCTTTTGGCCTGTAAAGGCTACGGCCTTTCATAACCTGCAATAGCTTTACATTGCAACATGTCAACGACATCGATCTATTTATAGCTCTCAATGTTCATTTTTCGGCGTTCGATCACTTTCTACGCATAGCTTTCATCCACATTTTGTCCCGGGAAGGGGAACTCGCATTTTGACATCAAAGGGAGAATTGATTATTCTTCACAATTGTTTCTTCCCATTTTCAATCTTCCACTCCACTACACGCTTTGAAAATCGAGTCCACTGTGCAACACGGGGGCCATCTTTTACAATATTCTATTGAAATTGACTGAAGGGAGAATAATACTGCGACCTCTTTAAGCAGAAACTGAACTTTGCTTCTGGAGATGTTGCTACTAGCTGATCAAGCAAATGAAATGAATTGTTATGCCTAAAAAATACTTTCATATCATTGAAAGAACCATTAGACATGCATCAGCGACAAATTGTGAAATACATTGCATTGCTTTCTGTATAGAACCTTCCAGCAGAGCGAGACTTGTCGCGAGTAGTAATTGGTTTGTGATGTAGTATAATTATCCCTTGAGGGAAACTGGTATCTGAACGTATATCTTGGCATATCTTGCACGATTTTGTTCTTTTCTAATTCACAAACAGACCCCCATGCTGTCTGAAACTACTTGAAAGTATTTAGCAATTAAATATTGCTTTGACTAGCCGTAGGAGATAACATCAAACTTATGTACCCAGTTCAGCTTCCTATTGCTTTGATCACTGGATTGAAGAACTCCCTGGGTGATTCTTCTTTCTCGATCGACTGGCTCCTTTGAAGGATTGCGATGTATGACAATGCCTCCAAACCTGTGCACCGTTTGAGAAACACGCAAATAATGCTAGGATGTAGTTTCAAGGTAAAAAATTTTGGTTTTGTTCTCTGATTTGCAATTTCAAATTACTGGAGCACATGTCAACTGCCAAATGCCGCATGATCGACTCGCTCGTTCTCCCCGTCGATTCGTCTCTCTCGATCGACTGGTTCCATTGAAGGATTGCGATGTATTGCAATGCCTTCCAACCTGTTCACCGTTTGAGAAACAAGCAAAAATGCTAGGATGTATTTTCAGGGTAAAACATTGTGGTTTTGTTCTCTGATTTGCGATTTGAAATTACTGGAGCACTTATTAACTGTCAAATGCCGCAGGCTCGACTCGCTTGTTCGTCCTCTAAGGGGACGCTGAAGCGTGACATTTATTCATAACTATAGAAACAAGTATAAAATATTTGTTAGGTCAGCTTATGTGGACTTATAAATCCACGGAACAACAGCCGCTTTTGAGAATCGATAAATCAATGCCGTATAGAAATACAGTACAAGCAAAATGACTGAGTTGTAATCACATAACAGTAAATCAAATTGCACACTCACTCACTCATACCTTTGGCCGTGGGCAAAAGGGGTAAATGCAATCAATACAGTAATTTCTCTATTCTTTTATTGCGCAATCATTTAAATTGACTGAAGTGACAATTTCACTTCTAAGTTTTAACTGAGATTGGAGATGTTGCCAATAGACGATCAAGCAAATGAAATGAATTGTTTTGCTCAAAAAATGCTTTCATATCATTGAAATATTCGTACGACATGGGCGAGCCACAAAATTATCAATTCAATTGTATTCCCCACTAACTTGGATTTCTAATTTTTCTTTTCACATTTACTACGGTTGGTGAGATATTACATTAATTTTGTAGAGCAAAACTTTCATGGGTTGGTTCGTCTCGTCACGCAAAAACTGTCAAACTGCCTGCCCGTTTCGTTGACCGCGGTCAAGATCGGAAAATTCTGCCCGCTCCTGGAACCAATCAGATTGCAGGATTCGGTTCATCTTGCCCTCTCGCTTGCTGAGAAAAACATAGGCATGCAGGAGTTATTCTTTCAATTGATTGGGTGACTTTGGGTAAGACTGGGTGTTAGTCCTGTTGGGATGGTTTATTTCATGGGTTGAGCTATTTGTGCATGGTGCTTCACTAGCTACATAGCCCCTTACTGCGACTAAGAGGCATTTTTTGGAAAAAAAAAAGGCTTACAGAGAAAACAATTTTTACGTGCAAGTTGTTACGTCAAAACTTTTTCGTTCAATAGTGAATTTTTATCATTCAAAAAAACAAGAACTAATTTAATTGTCAAACTGTCACGAAATGGCTTATTCTGTTAGCGCTTATTTTGTTGCTAGCTTTTTTACAACCGTAACGCGATACTTTTGTTTGTTACAGGATACTTTTGTGTTTTTGTCAAACACTGCAAAACGATACCTTTGTTTTTTTTTAAACACATGTAACATGACACTTTTGTTTATCTCACTTTTGTAACATGATACTTTTGTTTTTCTTGAAAACACCATGTCTCCATTGAGTAATCCATTTAGTAATCGAAAAGTAATAAACGAAGTAATCAAATCAACAACCATATTTTTAGGAAAGCTTTTAAAGCGTAATACACCTGGAGCATTCGACAAACAGGAACAAGAACTAATTAATTTTAGTTACCAAACTGCCACGGAATGACATGCTCTTATTCTAGCCTCTTGCCGCTATCGATCGTAGTTAATTTAAAAAGCAAGACTATGGGAGGCGCGGTGGCCTAATGGTTAGTGCGCTGAACTGCGGATCGGGCGGTCCGGGTTCGAGCCCTGGCCGGGGCACTCTGTTGTGTTCTTGGGCAAGATACTTTACTCTCATGGTGCCTCTCTCCACCCAGGTGTATAAATGGGTACCGGCAAATTTACTGCTGGGGGTAACCCTGCGATGGACTAGCTTCCCATCCAGGGGGGAGTAGTAATACTCCTAGTCGCCTCATGCTACGGAAACCGGGATAAGCTCCGGCCTGATGGGCCCCTAGGCTCGTATACAGACTTTACCTTACTAAATGTCTAAATGTGGTATAGCTTCCCATCCAGGGGGGAGTAGTAATACTCCTAGTCGCCTCATGCTACGGAAACCGGGATAAGCTCCGGCCTGATGGGCCGCTAGGCTCGTATACAGACTTTACCTTACTCATACCAGTTAATTAAATGTCTAAATGTGGTATGTTTAAGGTATAAACATAATCGCTACTTGGCCGAGAGTCAGTGAATCGAGCAAGACGCTAAAGAGACTAATTAAATTAATTGCGGTTTTCAGTTCGCGACACGGAGTCTCAAGTAATATTAAATTTAGGAAGTTGCCTTTTCAAAAACTCTTAAAACAAGAGGCCACAACACACTCTGAAGACTGTAAACACAGTATTAACTTCACAATGAGAACATTATTCTTCAAATTTGCTTTGCGCAAATGCTTTATGCAATTTCTACTACGGTCAGCGAAACTATCCCGTCCTAAACGAACGCTCGAATAACAATTTAATGTTGGGTCTTTTGCTGGCGGCGTGTGCGTTGTAAGCAAGCGAGCGTTTCAAATCCAGGGTTAATTCACAACTTCGAATGAAATCGCTCGCTTAAAACTGTGTCAGATTACTTCCCCTTTATAAACTGCAATTTCATTGGTTCTGATAGTACCTCAAACCTGATTGGTGTGACATACAAACATACTTCACTGACTGACTGACTACACGGTCCATCGCGCCGACTAAAGAGTTATTTTTGGAAAAAATAACTCAAAAATAAATTTATTGACGTTATGAATGCATGGACGTGTTCTTGTCCCTTATATCTCTAAATTTAAAACGCCTGTAAGAAATCCTTTTAGTTCTTAAACTATTTGCACTTAAAAAATGGGGCTTTCTACGAGATTATAATTTTAGTGTAACCGTGACTAAATAGTGTAGCTCTGCCTGGAACTGAAGCGCTAAAGAAAGAAGTTAATACCACAACGCTCTGCAGTTGTACGACCAATTTAGTGCTTGCTCTCAGGCGGTTCTATTTCGATGATAACGCATGCTGATGCAGTACGTTTGTATGTCCTCATACGCAGCTATAAATTTATTTTTGTGTTCATTTCAGGTCTCTCAGTCTCCTAAGTGTGAAAGACCCCATACCTAGTGGTCTCCGATCATGTGTGGTTTATAAATTGTGTAGCTTGCTATGTCGGTGAAACCTCCCGACATTTTAACACACGTGTAAGGGAACACCTAACAACGGACAGGGCATCGCACATTTTCAAACACCCCGAGAGCTCAGAAACATGCCCTTCAGTATGCGCAAAGGCCCTTTTTGACATCATCGATCAGGCCTCTTCAAAGTTTACACGTAAGATCAAAGAAGCGCTCCACATCCAATGGGAAAAACCAACACTTAACGCACAAGTTCATCATGTTAATTTACAACTTTCTGTTTAATTCCTCATTGCTAATTATCACTGTATTATCATTGTAATTTTTTCTCACTATTTGTATGTCTTTGTAACCATGTTCTATCAATCACACTGAGGATGGCAGATTGATCTGCCGAAACATGTTTGTCAAAATTAAAAGTGTCGTGTTTAGTTTTAAATTTGTACCAAGATGTAAAACGCACGTGCAGATGAAAAATTTTTGTTCTGGTATATTTTGTTGTTCTTGCGATATTTTGGCGATTTAAGAGTGAATTTCAGTAAGAATCGTGCAAAATAAGGATTTCTCGGCAAAAGTCGAAAAATCGACTTTTTTTAAATTTTTTGTCCACAAATAGCCTTCGGGTAGGTTTGAAACGTGATGTAGTTTATTTCCGCTCGAAGCGCTTTAAATCTGAGAAAATCGAGAAAAAAGAATTTCGCCCCTACAATCGCCAAATTTGGCTCAGATATGTCCAGGATTGAACGCTAATGAGATGCACGCTCTTTATAATAAGCATCACAAAGTGTCCTCACTGATTAAAGTTCACCTAAACACACACAATTCCGTCAAATATGAAGTAGTATGAAAATTGTCAATGACACAGTCATATATGAAGCACCTGCTGAACAATACCTGCATTCATTCCTGGACATAAGTGATATGGCTGAACGCAAAGCTAAAAATTGGGAATTTAAGTTTTAACTGCGTTCGCGTGTAAAAGGGATCCGCGATTTTGATACTTTTGAGATACTTTTTCTGTAAAAACAAAGTATTCAGCTTGTAAAAACAGGCAACAACATGACTTGAGCGCCATTCCAGGAAAAATTGCAAATTTTATAAAAGTACCTTTCTTTTTTAATTAGAAAATTCCTAATTTTGGGATAAAATTCAGAGGTTATTTTCGTTATGTACTCCTAATTTCTTTCAACTTCGCCTGTCGAACTTTTATGCTGTTGTAAATTATATATAAAAATCAGCTTGGGTTGTTTTTCGAGGGGTTTTCGAGGCGCCGCTGAACTGGACTGTTGCGTGTTCATTCAGCGGGTTTGTTGAAACATGTCTGTTAAAAGACGGTCTCTGTAATTTCGGTCTGCTCGATCTGGCTTGAAATATAGATTTCGCTTATTTCTTGTGTGTTGCAAGGCTTTCATGTACTTATACTAAAACCACAATCCGCTTGACCAGATCATTTATTTTTTTCGAGTTTTTAAGGATTTTCGGTTCACCCAAACGAGCATCCGTAACGACCAATGTCAGGGCTTAAATTTTCCACAACTTTCAAGATGAATTAAACAAAAACGGATAACTTCTGTACCAAAAAAAAAACACCACAGCCAGTTATATTATGTTTTCTTGATTTATCACACCGACTTTCATGAACATTGACTTCGAATCAAGCCAGCAACAAGACATTAACGACACCCCTATCACACACTTTGATGAAACACGCGAAAACGGATCAGATTCAAACTTTATTTTTGAAAAAGTGAGACGGTCTATTTGAGTCAAACCAACGCAGCCGAAAAGTAGATACAAAAGACAATGTCACTACAGAAAGAAACCTTGCGGTATCGTCTTATTGAAACATTTATAGCTGTGCAAACTTGCCAAATTTCGACGATCTTCATGTTTGCCACCATTTTGAGGTACTCGTCAGGACGAAGTGTTTCATCAACTTGCCTCACAGATGTATCTAAAACCATCAGAAATAAAGAAAAAGTCAATATAAATGTATTACAGTTCAAATGAAAGAGTTAAAATCGTGTTTATAAACGGAAACTCGACCTACATTTCAACCATTTCTGGAGATCTAAGATCTGTCATCATTGTTCGAATTTCACTCGATGATTCCACAAGAAATTACAATGTTTGACACGAAAACTTTGACCTGATGTAGCATATGAATCAGGTTAAGGTAGTAACGTCGTCCTTTCCCTTCCTTGTTGGCACACAGCGAAGATTTTCCATTGCAAAACGTTGAACGTCGAACAACAGCCGAAGAACAGGCTTCGTGGTCACTACTTCATGTATGAGGCTCGAATGAGACACTGTACGGTACAATACGATACCACATACATAAAGTATGTACCGATAGATAAACGTGACCGGTTCGTTTCCTTCTTCGCCGATGTTCGACCTTTTGTCGTAAAAACAACTTCGCTGTACGCATGGAAGAAAGGGAAATTACGAGGTAACTACCTTTACCTGATTCAAACGCTACATCGAGTCGAAGTTTGCGTGTCAGATACTGTTATGTCTTGTGGAATCATCGAGTGAAATTCGAACAATGATGACAGATCTTAGATCTCCAGAAATGGTTGAAATGTAGGTCGAGTTTCCGTTTATAAACACGATTTTAACTCTTTCATTTGAACTGTAATACATTTATATTGACTTTTTCTTTATTTCTGATGGTTTTAGATACATCTGTGAGGCAAGTTGATGAAACACTTCGTCCTGACGAGTACCTCAAAATGGTGGCAAACATGAAGATCGTCGAAATTTGGCAAGTTTGCACAGCTATAAATGTTTCAATAAGACGATACCGCAAGGTTTCTTTCTGTAGTGACATTGTCTTTTGTATCTACTTTTCGGCTGCGTTGGTTTGACTCAAATAGACCGTCTCACTTTTTCAAAAATAAAGTTTGAATCTGATCCGTTTTCGCGTGTTTCATCAAAGTGTGTGATAGGGGTGTCGTTAATGTCTTGTTGCTGGCTTGATTCGAAGTCAATGTTCATGAAAGTCGGTGTGATAAATCAAGAATACATAATATAACTGGCTGTGGTGTTTTTTTGGTACAGAGGTTATTCGTTTTTGTTAAATTCATCTTGAAAGTTGTGGTAAATTTAAGCCCTGACATTAGTCGTTACGGGCGCTCGTTTAGGTGAACCGAAAATCCTTAAAAACTCGAAAAAAATAAATGATCTGGTCAAGCGGATTGTGGTTTTAGTATAAGTACATGAAAGTCTTGCAACACACAAGAAATAAGCGAAATCTATATTTCAAGCCAGATCGAGCAGACCGAAATTACAGAGACCGTCTCTTAAAATTCTTTAATTAACATATCTTCGTTCTGTAGGTATAGATCATTCCTTAATATAAAATAATAACGGCAAAATAGTTTATTCTTGGATAAAGTCTCTCAGAAAAAAAAGAAGTTACTTTTACGTTGGTAATAAACTTGTTATCGACATTTTATGATTTCGTTGGATTTCTTGTCGCCGCAATGTGAACAGTTCATGTTAAACCGCTTCGTTGAACGCACGCTGTTAAAAAGAATTGCAAGATATATTGAGGCATTTCGCAGATAAGTTACTGGTAAAATTCTTACCTTTAAAACACGGATCGTAAAACACATCATTCATTGACGTTTACAAATTAGAAAAAAATTGATAATAGCGCGGGAACGTTTAGAAAGAATGTGAAGGAAACTAGTCTTCTTTCGTTATTTCTGTATGGACACAAAGTGTTCTTTTAGCGGTATTGTCGGGGATTCTTGCACCTACGAACGGAGAGATAAAGCGAAGAACGCGGAAGTCATTCCATTGTTATACTGTACACGAGAAATAGCGGGACATGAATCAACTTGGGAGATCTCAGATGTGGAAACATATTTTGATTTGATAATGGCCAGAGCAGCAATTTTTACCTCTCCTGAAAACATTGGTTAGTTCACTATTTGCCCCTATCATCACTCGTCCTTGGGTACTGGATGGCACCGGGGATCTCAACGATGCCAGGTTTCTGGCCATAGCGAAGCATTAGTAAGTGACCGAAAGCGAAGAGGAGCCTGTGGAAACGTTGATCAGAATTTATATATCAGGAAAAAGGTGTATTTGTTGCTGTCGGATCAGGTATGCATAGACTAAAATAAATAAAAATAGCTAAGATCATAGTATTTTTCGTTATTAACTATGGCAAATTTGAAAATCTTTTGATAACTATTGTAACAAAAATCTGTCATTTTGTGGAGGATATGCCTGCTCACGTGACCATGTTGTAGAAATAATTCCTTTCCCCACACGGGGAGAAAGAACTGCTGATAAAGATGTCCTACTTGAGAGTTAATATTGATTGGAACGTTTTTTTTTTTCTTTTTGTTTTAGGTCTTTGTCGTAACTGAGAATTCTAATTTCCAAACTGGAAAGTGAACCAGAACCTACAACAGAATCAAGAAACACACCGGCTGAAGAGCTTAACGACGAAGCAGAAGTGCTCTTCCCTATGGAGACTTTATCCATAGTGGGTCGCTAATACTGAGTCCTTGTACTTGTTCGACATCTGTTTAAGTGAACGTGACAAATCGGTGTAGAAAAATTCTGTAAACCCCCAGAAAGTAAGCCCCTCCTCAAAGAAAATAAGCCTCCTTAAAATGTGTCCCAAAATTCCTTTCGAAAAATAAACCCTTCTAAATATGAGCCAAAAGAGAACAACGTTTCTGATATGGGCTGCTGTTGTAGAGCTTGTTTTGCACTTTACATTGTCAGAAAATGCGGAGAAAACCTGTAATGGCTGTGGGACCTGTTTTGGGTTTCATATTGTTATATTTAGAGAAATTTACCATGTGATATACTTTTATGTCTAAAAAAATGTTCAAACAAAGTATCCATCCAAATAGAAAAGCAAAGAGTTTTGAAACGGAAATTTCCAACCAAAATAAGCCAATTTTAATGATTAATAAATAATAATACAATAAATGTATTGCATCGATGTCAAGGAATAACATAGTATAGGTTTTATGATAAATCAAGCACTTTTCATCAGCAGTGATTAAATATGTTCCAAGCATGCCTTATTCACGAGGGCACAATTATCTTTTAACGAGTACTGGCAAAGTGCGGTTTTCCGGTGATAATTTATTTTCTAACATAGAAGCTGACCTGAACTCAGTTTTTAAAAAGCAAGAATTTGATCGCTACACTCAAAATATGAGCAAACAACTGGTACGTCACCCTACTCGCTTACGAAAAGCGACGATTTATCCCTCTAACAAGCGAATTCGCTAATTAAGCGTACAATTCTGCGCAGTAAGTCAGTATTTTAAATTTAAACGAATATTGATCTTTTCTTTGATTGTCTTTCAGTCGGATGCAAGAAGGCTAGCTCCTATTACAACAAGTACTCCTTTTCAAATGCGCCATGAAGGACTTGAGAAAGACATCTCTGAAAGTGCCCTTTCTTCATGAAGAAATTAAATGCATGATGACATGGAATTTGACGGTAAACGTCTCTACATTGAGGATCGTAGACGCCCCTTATTCCTTAGCACATTTGACCACCTTTCTAGAAAGTAGAGAGATCAGCCCTATCAGGTGTACACAGCGAACACCGTGGAATGAAGCTAGTGAATGGACAAAAAAACAGCATGTGCAAAAAGCTAGGCAAGCCGTCTCAGCTGTCCTTAGTGAAAGAGCACCAGAAAAGCCTGGCCGGTTATGGCACGCACGCTCCAAATCGCAAGTCACGCGACTGTTGTTTTTAGCAGATGCTGAGAGTGTTTCTGGAACTAGAGATGAAACACTCTTGCAACTTGCTATAAGAATGCAGATCAATGTGATACTCGCATAGAGATGCTCTCCATCATCGCCGATAAAGCTAGTTTTGCAAAGATTCAAGAGTGGATACCAGGGTTAACCAGATATGCGCCCCTCTTCCGTGAAGGAGAATATGCTGTCTAGCGATCGCATTGGGCTATGAATTTTTTACCACGGAAATTGAGAGAAAGCCAAACGGATTGGTTCGCGAAACGTAGAATTTCTTGCCACGAAACTGTAGCCATCCGGAGAGGAGACGACCAAAACCTCCTGATTATGAGGTTCGTTAATGTGTTCAGGAGTTCAACCAGGATAGCTGTACAGTGCTCTCCATTTTTTTTTAAAATATAAAAACCTGGTAACCCCAGGCGGTTTATTGTAAAAAACTAGGTAACTTAATTAACAATGGCTATTCATTATCTGTGATTATAACACGCGATTGTTCAAAAATCCGCAATTAAGAGTTCATATATATTGTCCTTATATTGTCTATTTACAAAGTCATTGGTTGCTTTTATATCTTACAGGTCATCATAATCAAATGGATACAGAACAAAAACAAAGCCCAAGAGTGCTGCCAATTAAGGCGACCCAAGGGGAAAAGAAAAATTGAATTTTAATAATTGCACTACTAGAATCTAAATAGTTAATGCTATATACACTATTTACAAATAAGGTACCTAGAAGGGAATGAAATTTTACCCGCTTCATCGACGGAGCAAAAAACATTTCGTAAGGACCAAAAATGTCTAACACTATCAATGGACTGGCAACGAATACGGATTTTAAGATCATTGATTATATTGCTAATAATATGCTTAGAATCAAGCTTTGAATTGTGAAACGTAGAAAGATTACGAGCTCTCCAAACCCAAAACAATACAGTAGCAATAAGATAGGAGGAGAGAGAAACGCCAGGAGAAGACTGAGAATTCGAAAAAGGAAAAAAGACGAAAGATGCAGTGAGAGAGAAGGGAGAATCTAGAAGAAGAGATAAATAGGGGGCGAAAAAATTCCACACCCTAACAACCCTGGGGCACTCTAGAAAGCAGTGTTCAATGGATTCAACGCCCGAACAGACAGCACATTTGTCATTATCAATATAACTCCATCGTTTAAGTAAATAGCGAACACGAACGGCGCGATGTAAAATTAACCAAAGAAGATCGTTCTTCTTATTCTCAATAAGCTTAAGGCGAGACTTACGCCAAACCCAAGCCCACCGGTTGATGGGGCGACCAACAACGGAACCCCAAAAACCAGCAGACCGTGGTATGGCGCTGACGGAATCCAGGAGAATACTGTAGAGAAACTTACAAGAAAGGTCGTCGGGTAGAAAACCAAGTTTGCCATGAATACGAGTAAAAAAGGTTAGACATCTTTGATAATACAGGGAAGGTTGCGGAGAAGACGGAATAGAATTAGAGTAAAAATTAAATCGACAATCGAACTTAAATAATCTATTACTTATAAAATATCTAGCTAGATAGTGCCATTTACATGTGCCAAAGGAATCCCTAAGGCTAGAAAAATTGGATAAGCGTAAACTAATACATTTAGTGTCAAAGTCAACAATATTGAGACCCCCTTTGGACAGGGGTGAACAACATCGCTTCCTACTGACTGCCTCTGACTTAGAACGCCAAATAAAAGGCCACACAATGTGATCGTATTCGGCCGAGACCCACGATGGGGGAGGTAAAACCTTAGCTAAATGCCAAAAACGACTAGCGCCCAGAACATTAACGATCATGGCACGACCTAGAAAAGAAAGATCTCTCTGCGACCACAAACCGAGAACAGACTTAAGTTTCGTTAACTTAGCTTTCCAATTATCATCTTCTACAGAGACTAAACCATTACTAAAATAAACACCTAGAATTTTCATCTTTTTAACCCACTTAAGGCCAAAAGGGGAGGCGCCATTAGCCCGCCACCGGCCAAGCCACATGGCTTCCGACTTGGTGGTGTTAAGCTTGGCCCCAGACCCCAGCTCGTACTTATGTACAATCTGCAAAAGACGGAAGAAAGATCTTTCAGATTTTAAAAAAATTAGTGGCGTCATCGGCATATTGCGAAATCTTAAATTGAAGGCCCCCGGCACCGGGCAGTTGAAAACCTTCAATTTCTTTACAATTCCTAATCTGAGTAGATAGCACCTCTGAAACCAGAACATATAAAAGCGGAGAAAGAGGGCAACCCTGCCGCACACCTCGACCAAGAAAAACGGGAGCGGAGAGCGACCCGTTACAAATAATTCGCGAAAAAACGCTGCTGTAAAAAATAGAAACCCAACGGCAAAAATCAGGGCCAAAACCAAATTTACGAAGCGTACGCATCAAGAAATCGTGATCAACACGATCGAAAGCTTTCTCCTGATCGAGGGTGACAAGGATACCAGATTCGTTTTTTAAATCAATCATGTCAAGAGTGTCACGGATTAATTGTAAATTAGAAAAGATTGTTCTGCCGACCACGCCACACGTCTGGTCGGTGTGAACAATAGATGACATAACTCTTTTCAAACGCTCGGTAATCACTTTAGACGCTGTTTTGTAACAGGTCGCCAGTTCTTAGCTAAGCGCTTATCATCTCTTTTATAAAGTAATCAAAGCAAACTTTCGCGCTGACTATCCGTTAGAACACCTAAGCGAAAACGCTCATTCAAAACTAAAGTTAAGAGATCGCCAAGTTCATTCCAAAAAGCGAGATAAAATTCAGTCGGCAAACCATCAGAACCGGGCGATTTACCGGTCTGTAAACCTTTGAGAGCAGACAAAAGTTCTTCATTTGTAAACAAACCTTCGCAAAGCACGCGCTCAGCGTCGGTGAGAGAAAGTTCTAAATCATCAATTAATTCGGTTTGAATTTGCATGTCAAGAGAGTCTTTAGAAAACAAATCCTTGTAGAATTTAACTAAAATGCCTTCCAAATCAGACTGAGAAGTCTTCTCAGTACCGCTGTCATCCAGTAAAGAAACAAAATAATTTTTCTCTGCTCTTTTCGACTCAAGTCGGAAAAAGAATCGAGTTGGCTTTTCGCCCTCCTCGATCCATTGAGCTCGAGAACGAACTTTAGCGCCTTCCGCCTCTTTTAAAATCAGGGACGAAAGGGCGCTATCGGTATCATTTAACTCTTTAACAACACTGACATCGCCAGAGTGAAAGAGATTTTTCAATCGAATCAACTTCTTAGTTAAAAAGGCGCGCTCACTGTTAGCAATACTGTGTTTACGTTTTGAAAAAGTGATGCACGCTTGTCGAATTCTAACTTTTAAATTATCCCACCACGCCCCTAAGGATTCAAATAAATTAATACAAAGCTTTTGCTCATTTATGACGCCCGAAATCACAGCTTTGAGATCAGGGTCACGCAAAAGAGCGGAATTAAATTTCCAAACACCACTTCTGCGCGACAGACAGCCGTCAACATTTAACTGTAGTTCGACAAAATCATGATCAGAAAAAGTACAAGGTAAAATTTTATTCGAGCGTACGTGTGGCAACAAAGATTTAGAAATAAAAAAGCGATCAATTCGGGAAGCTTGAAAATAATTACTATTCGACCAGGTAAAAGAAACAGCGCGAGGATTTTGTTGACGCCAAACGTCAAACAAACAAAAATAGGACTTGAGATATTGGAGAGTCTTTTTATCAGAAGCAAGAACGCTGCGAGAAGTCAAGCGATCGAGAGGGTTGTCAATACAATTAAAATCGCCTGCGATAATCAGGTCACCGGACAAAAAGAAATCATGTAAACGCTCAAAGAAGATTTTACGATCAGAAGACTGATTAGGGGCGTAAATATTAACAACATTAATTTTCGTAGAAGCCACCAATATCAATGCACTCAAAACTCTCCCGTCAGAATCGAAAACAAACTTTGAGATTTTGCCAGGAAAGGAGGGACCGGCAAGAATTGCCACGCCGGCAGACTTACCAGTTCCAAAAGACCATAAACATTGGCCGGGCCAATTGCGCTCAAAAAGCTTGGCGCGAGATTCATTGTTTACATGGGTTTCCTGAGGTAAAATCAAGTCATAATTCAATTTTCGCAACTCATGAATTAGCAAATCAGATTTTCGGGGCAATCCGAGCCCTCGAACATTAATTGATAGGATTTTAAGAGGCATTGATATTAGTGTCTATGCGTAGAAAAACTTCTACTCCGATCCTTACAGTATCGTCGCCTTCGTCTTCGGTAGTCACCTCGGTCGCCATCGGAATCGCTGTCATCAGATACTCTTCGGAAGTCCAAATCACGACGACGCTCACGGTCACGGTCACGCTCACGGGCTCGGTCGCGGTCGCGGCGATCACGATCACGATCTCGATCCCATTGTCGGTCACGCTCCTCACGATCTCTTTCACGGCTTGTGCGCCGACGCTCCTCGTCATCAGATCTCTCCATCCTGTTTCGCTCACGTTCTTTCCTCTCGGCACCTTCTTTCCTCTCGGCAACTTCTTTCTTTTCGCGCTCTTCCTTCTTCTTCTTCTCGCTTTCCTTCTTAGCACTCTCCTTTCTTTCCTTCTCTCGTTTTTCCTTCTCTTGTTTCTGCTTCTCCGCACGCACCAGATCCAAAGCCTTTTGCTGTTCATCCGTACGCGACTTTGCTGGATGTTTTGCAGCCTCGGCAAATGACTGAGAGACGATGTTTGCGCTAAAGATAATGAAAGGGCAATAAGGCGTATTATGATCCTCAGAAAAACAAACATTGCACAACGGGCACTCAGGGCATTCATCAACAGGATGACCCGACTCGTCGCAGTTCACACACCTAGGCGATTTACAAGAATTGGCAAGGTGATCCTTGGAGCCACAACGGCGACAGGTGCGAGGTTGATTCTCATAATAAATCATAATTAACTCGCCGACGATCCGCAGGGAGCACGGAATGTCATTGTTCAGGCGCATCCGCGCTGTGCGAACGCCATTGAGAATGCCGGACGAGAGTTTATCTCGCCGGAAAGAAAGAACTCGCCCGTACTGCGAAAGTCTTCCAATTATTACGGTATCAGGTATCTCGTCGGGTGCCTCGAAGACCTTTACTAGAACGGTTGAATGTTCAGCGTCTCCTAGGAAAACTTCGCACCCGCACACGGTGATGCTGTTAATCTCAAGGGCACAAGCTTTGTGTTCAGCGGACAAAAACGACACCACCAAGGTGCGATTAGAGTTGCGACGCTGAATAGAGGTGATGTAATCGATGTCGATACCGGCAGAATCAAAGGCAAACAAAATATCTTGACTCGTGCAAACAGTGTCTACAGAAAATATTACAGAAAGGTTCTTGTTGACCTTGGCCCGTTCGCTTGAATCAAATTTCCAGGTGTAATGCGGGGTTCGGTCAAAACGAACGCCAGTAGATTCGAGATGGCGTAACTCTTTCGGAACGGGAATAATCTGTTCCTCGGCAGAAAGCGAAGACGGCGGCTCGTCGGGCTTGGACGAAAGCGGGTTTTCATCGGCCCAATCGCCAGAGCCATCCATCGTGTCCTCAAATAGCTTTTGAGTTCCAGGTTCAGAAACTTGTGTGGCATTTTCGTCATTAGTTTGCTCACCGCGTGCAATACTTGGCGCTTCCGAACGTTCTGTCACATTAATAGCTTCCGTGTCGTCCTGGGTGGGTGGAACTGCGCAGGCCGACTCTTGGCTGGGTGACTCTTGGCTGGGCGCCCCGGCAGAATTCTGCGTAGATTTATGAGTGTCTTTCTTCTTGCTGCTCTTGTTATTTCTGTTATTCGTCATGTTTACTCTTGAAGCAAAACTGCAAAAAGCAGGACTTGTTAGCCAACAACATGAAGTTTCAGTGAAGGGGATGGATTTCTGTGATTCGCAAGCAGGTAAAGGGACGTGTGATTGAAAAGCCGCTACCGTCAAGTCCCATATGAAGATTTTTCTTATTTTTCTTATTGAAAGCGCAGAGGAAGTGGGAGATGCATCCTTTCATCTGGCGGATTTTCATCGGTAAACGGAGCCCGGGACGTTGCCAGCTATCATGTTAGAAGGTGTGAGAGCTGTTTCAAACAAAGAGTATACTGACGAAGGGGTGACGAAGGGTTGATTGTATGGAGAACTTGTACAATTGGTCCTAGGAAATTGCATCAGTGGGAAAAGCTCAACATCCTACAAATATGTATGCTTTGTTTTGGCGTCTAAGCTGCGAGGAGATTGCTATCATCAATTTAACAAAAATCACTGAAATATAAACGCAAATTTACAACGTTAGCGCTCTCGACTACGTTTGATTGCGTGACTATTCCCCGAACGCGAGCTTTTTCGACTAACTTGCATTTATGGTTACCTCCGGTTAACTCTTTCCATTTACTTTCAAGAAATCGCAGTAAAGTAAACATAAAGCAAGTGGGGATGCAGTTTAGTCGAGTTTTGCTTCGTTCCAAAATATTATGGTTGTTGGCTGTGAAAGAGTTTAGGTTTGTAATTTGATCATTTCTTACAGTTTTCTTCAGTTCCCACTAGGTCACATAAAACTAAAAAATATAGTCCATTTAACACTTACATTGAAAGCTTAAATTTTTACTCAACCTTTGACTTGGAAAAGTTGATTAACTGGAGACAGTCCACGATATTAGTTACTGTGTTCTTCTTGCGACATGAAATCGACAACTCGTCAACATCCATTCAACAGGCCTCACAAAAAAACTTATTCGGCTTATTTCGCTTAAATTGGCGGACAGTTTTTATTTTTTTCACTCGTATATTAAGTAGAAACAAGAAATTTGCTTACTGGTGTAAAGAACCTTAATACAACGGCTTATATCGGCTTTACTTTAACAAACTCGCGTCATAATAACTCGACAACAGCCCCTTGTTTACATTTGCTGCTGATATCGGTCAATTAATTCGGTGATTTCAGCGGCGTGTCGAAAACCTTTCGTAAAAGAACCCAAGCTGATTTTTATATATAATTTACAACGACATAAAATGGTTCCTGAGGCGAAGTTGGCTATTCCCCGGCTTGAGAAGAGAGTGGCAGTTTTCCCAGTGGACTCGAGGAAGCTGTCTTGTTTCTGCAGAACTCCATGAGCTGTAAGCCGAAAGCCATGCAGAAAATACTCTGAATTTTTGTAAACCGAGGGCCATCAGAAAATACTCTAAGTACGGTACGAGCACGTACATGTTTGAATCGCAGGGGCAAAATTCGTTTTTCTCGATTTTGTCGGATTTAAAGCGTTCGGAGAGCAACTACATCACGTTACAAACCTACCCAAAGGCTATTTGTGGACAAAAAGATAAAAAAAATCGATTTTTCGACTCCTGCCGCTCTATGTTTAAAATTTACTGAAATTCGCTCTTAAGTAATCAGTTATACTTATTTTGGAAGCGTCACACTCGTCTCTCACAATACGCATTTGTTTCGATTGTTTTGACGGTAACGTGAACAACAAAATAGCACTTGTTTTAAATCAAAGACGATCATTCATACATTACAGGTGATATTTTACACATTTTCGGATTCTAGCTACAGTTTCCAATAGTAGACACTGAAATCTGCGTCTTGATAATTTTCTTGACGCAATTACCTCAGTTGTCTTTGTTTGTTATTTTTTACATCCGAGTCGTGCATTTTCCATCTAATTTCATACTTGACCTTGGCAGCAATGATGTCGTCAGCGAAACGAAATTAATATGCAGGAATGCAATTCATGTATATCATTCCAAGAAAGCGTGATTCATCACCTCTTGTGGTGCAGACTGAGCCGACAGTTTTAAGCCTAGTGAATCTCTTAGATCATACTCAGCACTTGAAGAAGTTATATCCATCAAAGCTTTCAAAGAAATGGTAGGATTGTTGAGAAATAAACAAACATATTATTTTTCTTTTATTTGAAACTCATCAAGTCATAATAGCAAGTTCATTTAGGCGATGCCCCTCACACGCGAGCTACTCACTCTATCTGCTTTCTTAGCTTCGAGGAGGCCAATTTTTACTTAAATCAGAAAAAATATCAAAAGCGTTTGAAATAATACATCAATAAAAATGACTCCATTTTTTGTACCAATCTTGGGCTCAGATTTTTCTGAGTTTCCTTATGGTCGATTCATCTCTGTATTATTTCTTGTTTTCGTTTTAACGTTTTAACGTGTTAACGTGTGCTAAATCATCCGTTATAGCAAGAGAGTATGAAGGGAGCGTCTCGCAATACGTATTCATTTCCATTGTTTTAATGGTAACGTGAACAATAAAAATAGCACTTGTTTTAAATCAAAGACGAAAATTCGTATACTGTACATTACATGTGGTATTTTATACATTTTTAGATTTTAGTTGCAGTTGAGAAATTAGTAGACACCAGTTTTAGAACAAGAGTTTAAATATACGGACTCAGTCAAAGTATACCAACATGGTGGCCGATCGCCGATTCATCCACATTGCTCCTTTTATAGAGGTGTTCTGAACAGTTTTGATCTCAAACCTCGGATGAAATAATAAGAAATAGATAGCTAAAGCGTCTATACTTAAGAAAAACAAGTTCCAGTGGTAAAGTTTACTTTATTGTAAAGCGCTTCCTATCGCCGTAACTTTTCTGCATAAAAGGCAAGCTATTTTCTAAATAGTACTGCACTACATAGTGCAGTATGAAATCCATGACAAACTATTTATGGCTGTGTTTTCACCAGGACAATTTTAGCTCGATAAAGTCAGAAAAGTCCGGAAATACAGTGAAAACACTTTGTCTAGTGTTTAGCGAGTTAACAGTGCCAACTGTTTTCACAAGGAAAAACAACGGGTTTTCTCGCCTTTACGACAGGAAACTCACGCAGAGTTATACTACCTCGCAAGATGGTTTAACTTGTCCCAACAAATACCGCAGCCAATCGCATCGCGTGTAGTGACAGATGCCTGCCAAACAATCTGGCAAAATTATTTTCCAGACGCTCGCATTGTGGTTCTTTCGAAACAAAACCTTGTATGCTTGTAAACATGGCTAACGAATTGCAAACCTTTTCCCAATTCTTTCGCCGTTTTACAATTCCTCCGGGCCTTACCTGTTTCACAGCGTTGGCATGCAGCATCATTTCCCGCATTATG
The DNA here is from genome assembly GCA_963693305.1 of Meandrina meandrites. Taxonomy (NCBI): domain Eukaryota; kingdom Metazoa; phylum Cnidaria; class Anthozoa; order Scleractinia; family Meandrinidae; genus Meandrina; species Meandrina meandrites. The sequence goes on from OY855909.1 coordinate 13,498,685, forward strand.
GGCAACCAGCAGTTCTTCAATACCAAATTCAGTCCTATGCCACATGCAATACCCTCGACAAGCTCAGTAGTCTTGACTTACACTGCTTACGGCAACGAAAGCGAAAGCTCAACGGACGAAGCAAATACAAAGCCAGGAGCTACGAATAGGAACCGTGGCTCCAACTGGACATTTTTGAAAGTTGTGCGGATTTGTAATTGAATCTTTCGAGTTATTTTTTCCAGTGAAAACAGATGTTATGTTTAACTAGCTAATGTCGGTCGGCAAACAAACACCTAGGAAGAATGTTCAGCTAGTTAATCGGCCTAGTGAAAACACAGCCTATGTAGTAGAAATTCGATCGCCGTCAACGGAACTGTTCGTCTATTAACAAAGATCTTACTGAATGAGGCGTCAATATCTTCCGCTTTTGATCCTGCATTGCCAATCAATTTCTAAACAAGGCATGTTCTACCTACAAAAAGGAACGCATCCCAGGCCGACAAGATAATTTAAATAAATTTTGTATCCCACATTGAAGTTTCTCGTAACACGCATCCTACCTTGATTTTTAAGTTTCCTCTCACATGAAATCTGCGTCTTGATAAATTTCTTGACACAATAATCTTTGTTTTCTTTATTTGTTACCTTTTTTGGGGGTGAGAAGTAGACGCTGACTGGACTCCGTTGAATGTTTAAACGGTTTGTACTTGAGAAAATAGGCGCGGGCACGAGTGCTAGCACTCCAGATGTAATGTATGACTTGCTAATGCATATTCTCCTCTAAAACGCTGGCAAGGCTTTGTTCGATCCAATGATTTTATTAAACAATGACTGAGACAATAAACGGATAATTCCCTAATAAAAAATTTTCCCTGACACTGGCTTATATATCCAATCCTGCAAGGCTCATTATCCAACAGTTCCAGTGGTTTTAACGCTTTCGCTTCCGCGAGTTTCAGTCTCTCCGAATGAAATGCATTTTTCAAAAAGTAATATGCATGAAGCGCAAATGGCCTTTTAAGAAATCTGTCAAAAGATCAAGGAACGATCAAAAAACGATCAAAAGGAAAATTAAGGTGTAGTTATTCGTTTTTTTTTACTTAATACGTTTACTTATCAAAAGGAAAAATAACCTTTCCTTACTCATAATTATCCCTCGCTATAACGAGTTACCCGGACAACTGCTAAGTAAAATAAGTTTTACATCAAAATAGTCGTGCATTTTCAATCTAATTTCATATTTGAATTGGTTAGCTTACAAACTTAGAGCTTTTTTTATGTAAAATACTCGGCCATAAAGAATGGGAATAAGGGTCAATCAGAGGAATAATATTCCATCGATCTCTTTCACGACGTCATTGAAAATATGAAAATAAAACCACGCAATGGCAGCAATGATGTCGTCAGTGAAACGAAATTAATATGCAGGAATGCTGGTATATCATTCCAAGAAAGCGTGATTCATCATCTCTTGTGGTGCAGACTAAGCAGACAGTTTTAAGCCTAGAGAATCTCTTCGTTCATACTCAGCACTTGAAGAAGTTATATCCATCACAGCTTTAAAGGAAAAGGTAGGATTGTTGAGCAATAAACAAACATATTATTTTTCTTTTATTTGAAACTCATCAAGTCATAATAACAATGATTTAGATGATGCATCTCACACGCGAGCCACTCACTCTATCTGCTTTCTTAGCTTCGAGGAGGCCAATTTTTACTTGAATCAGAAAAAATATCAAAAGCGCGAGAAATAATACATCAATAAAAATAACCCCATTTTTTGTACCCATCTGGGGCTCAGATTTTTCAGAGTTTCCTTATGGTCGATTCATCTCTGTATTATTTCTTTTTTTCGTTTTAACGTTTTAACGTGTGTTAAATCATCAATTATAGCAAGAGAGTATGAAGGGAGCGTCTCGCAATACGCATTCATTTCCATTGTTTTAATGGCAACGTGAACAATAAAAATAGCACTTGTTTTAAATCAAAGACGAACGTTCGTGTATTGTACATTACATGTGGTATTTTATACATTTTTAGATTTTAGTTACAGTTGACAAATTAGTAGACACCACTTTTAGAACAAGGGTTTAAATAAACTGACTGAGTCAAAGTATACAAACTTGGTGGCCGATCACCGATTCATCCACATTGCTCCTTTTACAGAGGTGTTCTGAACAGTTTTGATCTTAAACCTCGGATGAAATAATTAGAAATTGATAGCTAAAGCGTCAATACTACAAAAAAACAAGTTCCAGTGGTAAAGTTTACTTTATTGAAAAGCGCTTCCTATCGCCATAACTTTTCCGAATAAAAGGCAAGCTATTTTCTAAATAGTACTGCACTACATATTGCAGTATGAAATCCATGACAAACTATTTATGTAGTAGAAATTCGATCGCCGTCAACGGAACTGTTCGTCTATTAACAAACATCTTACTGAATGAGGCCGCAATATCTTCCGTTCTTGATCCTGCATTGCCAATCAACTTCTAAACAACGCATGTTCTACCTACAAAAAGGAACGCATCCCAGGCCGACAAGATAATTTAAATAAATTTTGTATCCCACATTGAAGTTTCTCGTAACACGCATCCTGCCTTGATTTTTAAGTTTCCTCTCACATGAAATCTGCGTTTTGATAAATTTCTTGACACAATAATCTTTGTTGTCTTTTTTTGTTGTTTTTTTTTGGGTGAGAACTAGACGCTCAATGGACTCCTTTGAATGTTTAAACGGTTTAAACGTGAAGTAATAGGCGCAGGCACGAGTGCTAGCACTCCAGATGTAATGTATGACTTGGTAATGCACATTCTCCTGCATGACGACTTCAACACGGACAAAGTGTGTAATTCAGCGAACCCCACTCAGGTGGGGTTCGTGCATATTTATGAGCCTTGTATCTTAGTAACGTTCAACGCTTTTTACGTCACGTCCCATTGGGAGTCTCAACTCGGGACTTATTTTCAAAACCGGTTTTTGCGTTCCAAGCATTGAAAATATTTCCAGCGGTAAGGTTGACGTTACATTTAGTGCATACATGTCTTTCGAAGAATAGTCGGAAGCCATTTTAATGCACGCATATCGAACGCATTAGAAGAGGCGAAAGAAGTTAATTCTTGCGCCGCAAGAACAAGCAAGTGGTTGAAAGAAGTTAAAACCTCAAGCTTTTGGTGTGTACCTGCAAAAACTAACGAAAATATGCAAGAAGTTGACATCTAGCCTCTTATCGGTTCGAATGGTAGCGAAATCTTTCTGGCACTGGAGTTTTTATTATCTGACGGCGAATCTAAGCAAGCGCCTATGTGTAAACAATCGTCGCGATGATGTTTCATGAATCTGTTTCTCACAATTCTTCATATAATCAAAGAATGATAAGAGGCTAAAACCTTTTGCAGCCAAAAATGGTAAAAAATCTCAAAAAAGAAAATGCCGATCAAAGGAACTAGAATGCTGAATGGCGAAGGAGGAAGTGGCTTTGCCGCTGTTTACATTTTACAGTCGCCGCTAATGTAACCCCGAACAGTTGCCGATAAAAAATGCAAATAGGTGGGAAGAGTGAATACTCAAATGTTTGAATTTGTCTGATGCATTCATGTTTAATATTTCACGAAAATGCACATCGAAAAACAGCTTTGATTGTTATCCGCAAAGATCACAAGCGAGTCAAAAATTCTAGTCGAAACAAACAGCTGGCTTGGAGGAAGCATAATCACAACTCTGTCGGCATTTTGTTGAATGTGAACCAAAAGATCACACATTCCCTGCAAATATTGACATCAATTTCTTCATCTTCTGTGAGACTTTTAGTCAATCATAATAAACTTTCAGACAGTAAGAAACAAACTTTTAGTTTGAGCCTTTTCGTGACTTGGCATTATTATTCGCGAAGCGCGAAGATGGAGGGACACGCTGTCACGCTCAAATGTTAAATAAACAACTGGAAGAAGCTTATATTTGCATAATCACAACTCTACCGGGTTTTTGTTGAATGTGAACAGAAAGATGAAACATTCACTGCAAATATTGCCATCGATTCTTCCATCTTTTGTGAAAATTTCACTTGAGCGTAATAAACGTTCACCGAGTTAACAAACAGACTTTTACTGCGTGGCTTTTTATGACTGCACGACAGGTCCGATAGCTTTCGCGCGAAGATGTCGAAGATAGCTGGACATATGTCACGCTGAAATGTTTATGGCCAGTCTGCTTACAAAATGTTCGTTGTAACGATAAGCCTACTTTCAAAACAGTTAAAGGTTTTGGTGTTTTGTCTACAAAGCGTAGCAATTTGTCTTCGAGCAGCACTTTTACGTGTAAGCAGCGAAGCGGCGAGATCAATCTTGAAGCCGCCATGTGTTCAATCGGAGTCAAAACAGGTTTTTAGCGGACATTAAACTTGGCACTTGATTTTCGAACCTGCTTTTAGTTGCTAAGATACTAAGTAGTGACAAGTGCCCCTTGGGTAATTCTATCACTATGTTGCGCATGTGTGAACTGAAAACTGAATACATAATGAATTACACACTTTGTCCGTGGTGAAGTCGTAATGTGTAAAACGCTGGAAAGTCTTTGTTCGATCCAAAGGTATTATTAAACAATGACTGAGACAATAAACGGATAATTGCCTAATTTTCCCTGATCCTGGGTTATATCCCCAATCCTCCAAAGCTCATTATGCAACAGTTCCAGTGGTTTAAACGCTTTCGCTTCCGCGAGTTTCAGTTTCTCCGAATAAAATGCATTTTTGAAAAAGTAATATGCATGAAACACAAATGCCCTTTTAAGAAATCTGTCAAAAGATGAAGGAACGATCAAAAAACGATCAAAAGGAAAATTAAGGTGCAGTTATTCGTTTTTTTCTTTACTTAATACGTTTACTTATCAAAAGGAAAAATAACCTTTCCTTACCCATAATTATCCCTCGCAATAATGAGTTACCCGGACAACTGCTAAGTAAAATAGGTTTTACATCGAAATAGTCGTGCATTTTCCATGTAATTTCATATTTGAATTGGCTAGCTTACAAACTTAGGGTTTTTCTTTGATGTTAAATACCCGGCCATAAAGAATGGGAATAAGGGTCAATCAGAGGAATAATATTCCATCGATCTCTTTCATGACGTTACTGAAAATATGAAAATAAAACCACGCAATGGCAGCAATGATGTCGTCAGCGAAACGAAATTAATATGCAGGAATGCTAGTATATCATTCCAAGAAAGCGTGACTCATCATTTCTTGTGGTGCAGACTGAGCCGACAGTTTTAAGCGTAGTGAATCTCTTCGTTCATACTCAGCACTTGAAGAAGTTATATCCATCACAGCTTTCAAGGAAAAGGTAGGATTGTTGAGCAATAAACAAAGATATTATTTTTCTCTTATTTGAAACTCATCAAGTCAAAATAGAAGGTTCATTTAGACGATGCCACTCACGCGAGCCACTCACTCTATCTGCTTTCTTAGCTTCGAAGAGGCCAATTTTTACTCGAATCAGAAAAAAATGTCAAAAACGTGAGAAATAATTCCTCAACAAAAATAACCCCAGTACCCATGTGGAGCTCAGATTTTTCTGAGTTTCCTTATGGTCGATTCATCTCTGTATTATTTCTTGTTTTCGTTTTAACGTTTTAACGTGTGTAAAATCATCAGTTATAGCAAGAGAGTATGAAAGGAACATTCATTTCGATTGTTTTAATGGTAACGTGAACAATAAAAATAGCACTTGTTTTAAATTAAAGACGAACATTCGTATATTGTTCATTACATGTGGTATTTTATACATTTGTAGATTTTAGTTACAGTTGACAAAATAGTAGACACTGGTTTTAGAACAAGGATTTAAATAAAAGGACTCAGTCAAAGTATATCATCATGGTGGCTGATCGCCGATTCATCCACATTGCTACTTTTATAGGGGTGTTCTGAACAGTTTTGATCTCAAACTTCGGATGAAAAAATTAGAAATAGATAGCTAAAGCGTCAATACTACAGAAAAACAAGTTCCAGTTGTAAAGTTTACTTTATTGAAAAGCGCTTCCTATCGCGGTAACTTTTCCGCGTAAAAGGCAAGGTATTTTCTAAATAGTACTGCACTACATACTGCAGTATGAAATCCATGAGAAACTATTTATTTAGTAGAAATTCGATTGCCGTCAACGGAACTGTTCGTCTATCAAAAAAGATCTTACTGAATGAGGCCGTAACATCTTCCGTTTTTGATCCTGCATTGCCAATCAATTTCTTAACAACGTATGTTCTACCTACAAAAAGGAAGGCATGCCAGGCCGACAAGATAATTTAAGGGGGGTCCTTCTTAACTACAGATCTAGAGCAGTTGCTAGGGAATTCCTGAAGACCAGTTTAAGTGGCAAGCCATTTTGGACCGTTTTGTAACGCTTAATGGTAAATTTTGTGGGGCAGGAAATACCTGCTTGAAATATTGACATTGCGCCTGCATAACTAGTGCCAGTCCTAAACCGCGCGTTAGAATTTAAAATCCCTAAAACTTGGAGGAAAAAAGGAAGAGTTCTGAATTTTTTAAAGAATCGGAGATAACATAGCCTTCTTTATAATCCTACGTATGGGATTACCGTTTACAAGAAAGAAAAACGTGCTACTGAAGAAAGTCTGAAAATACGGGTGTTTATTATGTCATAACTTTTACAATAATGCAAATTTTGTAAAACCCATACGAAGCATTAAGCATGTGGACATTCTTTATCTATTGGCACCAATTTTAACTTTCAGTTTTATATGCCCTTTCAGTTTTAGGTTTTTTTCTATTCTGGCCACGCCACTTGTCAAATATGGCCGTGATTTGAAACTCTTGAAGGACTCTTCAATTGAACAAAGTTGCGAAAAAAGCTTATCCGTAGCAGGTCAAGTTTCCAAAATATGGCGGTTAGATACCTTCCTTAGCAACAACTTAGTAGTTAAGAAGGACCCCCCTTAAATTAATTTTGTATCCCACATTGAAGTTTCTCGTAACACGCATCCTACCTTGATTTTTAAGTTTCCTCTCACATGAAATCTGCGTCTTGATATAAATTTCTTGACACAATAATCTTTGTTGTTTTTTTACGTATTTTGGGTCAGAACTAGACGCTCACTGGACTCCGTTGAATGTTTAAACGGTTTGTACGTGAGAAAATAGGCGCAGGCACGAGTGCTAGCACTCCAGATGTAATGTATGACTTGCTAATGTATATTCTCCTGTAAAACGCTGGCAAGGCTTTGTTCGATCCAATGGTTTTATTAAACAATGGCTGAGACAATAAACGGATAATTCCCAAATTTTCCCTGACACTGGCTTATATCTCCAATCCGCCAAAGCTTATTATGCAACAGTTTCAGTGGTTTTAACGCTTTCGCTTCCACGAGTTTCAGTTTCTCCGAATGAAATGCACTTTTCAAAAAGTAATATGCATGAAGCGAAAATGCCCTTTTAAGAAATCTGTCAAAAGATGAGGAACGATCAAAAAACGAGCAAAGGGAAAATTAAGGTGCAGTTAATTTTCCCTGACACTGGCTTATATCTCCAATCCTCCAAAGCTCATTATGCAACAGTTCCAGTGGTTTTAACGCTTTCGCTTCCACTAGTTTCAGTTTCTTTGAATGAAATTCATTGTTCAAAAAGTAATATGTATGAAGCGCACATGCCGTTTTTAAGAAATCTGTCAAAAGATCAAGGAACGATCAAAAACGATCAAAAGCAAAATTAAGGTGCACTTAATTTTCCCTGAGACTGGCTTCTATCTCCAATCCTCCAAACTCATTACGCAACAGTTTTACGCAACAATTTTTACTCGAATCAGAAAAAATATCAAAAACGTGAGAAATAATTCCTCAATAAAAATAACCCCATTTTTTGTACCCATGTGGAGCTCAGATTTTTCTGAGTTTCCTTGTGGTCGATTCATCTCCGTATGATTTCTTGTTTTCGTTTTAACGTTTTAACGTGTGTTAAATCATCAGTTATAGCAAGAGAGTATGAAGGAAGCGTCTCGCGATACGCATTCATTTCGATTGTTTTAATGGTAACGTGAACAATAAAAATAGCACTTGTTTTAAATCAAAGACGAAAATTCGTATATTGTACATTACATGTGGTATTTTATACATTTGTAGATTTTAGTTACAGTTGACAAAATAGTAGACACTGGTTTTAGAACAAGGGTTTAAATAAACGGACTCAGTAGAAATTCGATCGCCGTCAACGGAACTGTTCGTCTATTAAAAAAGATCTTACTGAATGAGGCCGCAATATCTTCCGTTTTTGATCCTGCATTGCCAATCAATTTCTAAACAACGCATGTTCTACCTACAAAAAGGAACGCAGCCCAGGCCGAGAAGATAATTTAAATTAATTTTGTATCCCACATTGAAGTTTCTCGTAACACGTATCCTACCTTGATTTTTAAGTTTCCTCCCACATAAAATCTGCGTCTTGATAATTTTTTTGACACAATTATCTTTGTTTTCTTTGTTTGGTACCTCTTGTGGGTGAGAACTAGACGCTCAATTGACGTCGTTGAATGTTTAATTTAAACGGTTTGTACGTGAGGAAATAGGCTCAGGCACGAGTGCTAGCACTCCAGATGTAATATATGCCTTGCTAATGCATATTCTCCTGTATAGCGCTGGCAAGGCTTTGTTCGGTCCAATGGTTTTATTAAACAATGACTGAGACAATGGATCGGTTTCACAGTCACGCAATAAAAGTATAGATTGAACAACCATTCATTGAATGATGTCAATAAAATTGGATATTATAGAAAATAACTAAATAAGTCATCTCTCCAAGTTTTAGGTCTGTCCGTTATCCCAAATTTCAGATGTTCGTCGAAATGTTTTGCACAAATTTACAGAGCCCAGTATGGATCCGCCATATTGGTGCATATCTGTGGTGCACCAATATGGCGGGCGGAAAATACTGTAAACATCTGGAGCTTACTTTGGTCATCTAGGCCACTGATTTTCTGTACTGGACAAACAGAAATTTAAAGAAACACATTTCCTGCTAATTTAATTTCTCAAATGGCAAAAAATCGCAAGGTAAATGTACATTTTTTAACAAACACGATCGTAGCTGTATGTCACGCACCGCCATAACTCTGAAATTCAAAGTGCGCTGGTTTCCAAACGAAGGACGCTACTGAGCTGAAAAGTTGCAGGCAGAATTAATTTTAGTACCTCTTATGCCTGATGCGGATGCAAACTTTGGTGTCTCTTTAGATTTGGATTTTAGTACCTGATGACGTCACATGAAAACGATCTATAAACGGATAATTCCCTAATTTCCCCTGACACTACCTTATATCCCGTATCCTCCAAAGCTCATTATGCAACAGTCCTAGTGGTTTTTACACTTTTGCGTCCACGAGTTTCACTTCCTCCGAATGAAATGCATTTTCATAAACTAATATGGATGAAGCGCAAATACTGTTCGACACACTCTTGTTCAACGTCAGCGTTACGTTTACAGTGCCTGGTTGACCGTGCCTTCTGCTAACTTGCAATATATCAGTTTTTTTAAAAAAACTTACACAACTGATTTGTTTACTAATTTATTTATTTTTTGTTGTTTTGTTTGCTTTCATTCTCTTCAAAACCTATGTGTTTTTTACGGAGATTTTCTTCATCTTGACCGTTCGCTTGAGCCAGCCATATAATAAGAGATGTTTGTGAACAATGCTTAGTTATCGAAGGATAGGTTACCAGTACAAAAAAGAAACTAATTTATCTGATGTTCTTATTTGAAAGAAAGTTAGTCGAAGCGCTTAAAGCTTAAAACACTTAAATCAACCGTGCACCAACGCCAAGAAAAGTTTTCACTGCGAAGAAGAAATTACCAGATAGTTCGACCATCACTCACCCTGGGTGAGTGCGTAAAAAACTGAGTGGGTTGACCTGAAATAAGCCACTTTCTAAAAGCAACCCTTCAAGTTTTACAGTAGTCATTGAAACCACGGCTAGTGGCGTTGTATAGGTCGTCTGATGTAGACATACGAATTGTACATTTCGAGTAAGTTGTCGCTCAATGTGCCCTATCCTCGGTTGGCGAGGTGGCGAAGAAATTCCGACTTTTGAGACTGTTACTTTTCAGCGTTGCCGTTAAACACAGAAGCGTGGAGCATATTCTCCCTTTTATAAATAAACGTTACTTAAGTTAAGCTGTAAATCTACTTCGATTTAAGCTGTTTCTTGATATAAACTCTACTTTCTGATTCCTTCTGTACACAATGAGCAGATTTGGTTGAGTAGATGATGCCACTTTTGCTCTCGACCCAGTGTTTTTGTTAGACGCGGGCATTTGTAGTAAGAGTAACTGCGGACTGTTTGAGCACAAATTACAGTTCAAATAATCGGACTTCTCGTCAGATTTTGGGCTTAATTATCTTTGCAGAATTACTTTTCGGTGATATACTTTCAAAATCTTAAGGAAACAGAAAAGTTCTAATTTCGATCACGTTAGTACTTTAAGTCGGAAATAGAGACCTACCCTAACCAATAGGAAACGGGGCGGTTAGATGGATTGCAAACCATGAAACTTTTTGGCTCAAGGTTTGATCCGTGAGGTAGCTCCCTTTCGAAAGTTAACACTTTTCCTTTTTTAAAAATTGGAAGGAAAACTATTTTGTTTTTCTGTGTGTTGATTCTCTTTCCTTGCTTCAAGAAGCTAAGCTTCAAGGCATTGCATCAAGAAGCTTATGAAGCTTGAGCGCAACAGTAACGTTATTGTCGTGACTTTGACTCTGCAGGTTCATTTATTTCCGCGATGAAGTTTCCCTTGCTTTGTTTGACCATACTGCTGATTGCAGATGCGTGTACAGCTGGTCCACTTGACGGTAAAAATTAAAGCCAATTAAATTTTTTGTTTTAATGAAGTTATTTGTTTGTTCTAAACTTAGTTAACTCGGGGTAACTGGAATTATTGTCTTATCCACTTCAGAGCTTCTTGCAGCACCAAGGCGCCGAGAGGAGTATGGTAAAATTATTTAAAATTAAAATTATTTAACCACTTCGCGTTAATTTAAATACCACTTATTAACCGAGAGTGAGGTCATTACAGGGAAATCTCAGACCGAGGCCTTGATGTGTTGGTCTGAGGTCTGAGATTTCCCTGTAATGACCGAACGGACGAGGTTAATAAGTTATTTATTATATGGCTTTTTAGCGCTGAAAAAAGGGAGACGTTTTTCAATACCCGCTTGCGCGCACAAGAGGTCATTCGAGGTCATGTTCACTGAACCGAAACGATCCCGGCCACGCGATCGAAACCAGAAGAAACGGTTTCTTTGACAATGAGGCAATTTTTGTCTTCACTTTTCTGTTCTTGAACAAACTTTTGTAATTCCTCTTGACTGTTGCTGGAATTTTTGTGTCCATGAGTGGCAACGTTGGCCATGTTGTTTTGCTCAGTTTTGGCCTGTTCATCCTCCTCTGGGTAATAAAACTCGCTCTCGCTGTGGCTCTCTTCGTCGTTCATACTTAGGGCAGTAGTTTTCTTCTGTAGTTATTGACAAGACATTTAACTTTAGTCGGTATTTTTTGTTTTCGCCCTCGCACTCGTAACCTTCACAGCCTCGCAACTCAAAAGAGCCGTCGAGCCGAGAAAAATTTTCATAATGCCCGGTTATTACAAGAAAATCTTGCCCGCTCAGCAGCCAATCAGAGCGCGTGTAATATTGTAGCCATATAATAAGTCGCGTTAATTTCCTATACCTTAATTTAAACGAACGTTAAAGTTGTGGGTGACACATTAGGTTTATCATTATGCATTTATTTAAAGTGTATGCACGAAGTGCAACGACTGACATCGACAAGTGTACGAAACATTCATGACTGAATAAAATAATTAAGCTAAAATATGGCGCATGATTTGAAGTGTTCGCGTGTGGCACGGATCCCGCGAGCAAAATGTTTACTCAAACGTTTACGTTTATTACATGTTACAACATGTAATAAATCGGCTCTGAAAATAGATATCCTTGTTTCGATGATTTATAAGTCAAAGAAAAAATTAGGGTAAATGCATTAAAATTCAAAAGTAAACGTGTTCTTTTTGAAAACGCATTGTTCTTTTCTGACAAAACGCGTGGAATGCAGTTACCATAATAACCATAATTACCTCCCTTGGCACTCGCGTTTTAATCGGAACACCTTCGTAAATCTCAAAGTTTGGACTTTTCGGACAATTTTGTGTCCAAGAATTCATCGCGGATTTATAACTTCATGAGCTAATATGAGAGGTATACCAGGGATACTGAAACTACTGAAGTGTGTCATGACAGATGCGGAATTCTAAAATAGCGCTCTTAAAAGATAGAAGGCGTTAAATTCAAATTTGCACATTTAAACGACGTTTACTCGCTGGCGAAGTTTAAATTAAAAAATCCGCCTCTGTCATGGCACACTAGAGGTCTTGACTCATCTGTTTTTGATAAAATCACAGAGTGCTGTCTTCTACTCGATCCTCAAACTTGGACACAAAATCATGGATTTTGCAATATCGTGTTAATGACGCTCTAGCGTAGACGTAAAGCGCAAATTACCAAGTCAAAAGCGACATTCGTACACTTCCATCATTCTTTCATGTCTCTGGAAAATTTCAGTTCAATCGTACCCAAAACAGCCGAGATACGGGTAGGACAATTTATTCATGTCCATGTGTCAAACGCGACCTTAATTTCCTATAAGGTATGTTTTTTTTCTTAATTTTATTTCCAGTAAGACGTTGAATACTTAACGTAATACTTACACTTTCGTTTCCAACCGTCACACGATACTTTTAATTTGTTCATAGGTAACATGATCCTTTTATTTTTCTCGCAAACGGTGTAATCTGATAACTTTTTTTCTACAAACACGGCGACATTGATGGTAGTTGTTTTGATACTAATAAAAACCAATCTTCATAAGTACTTGAGTTGTTGTTAATGTTTCTATTGTAAGTATTGTACGATTTTTGTGTTGTAATAACAATAAAAAATGTTCTTTAAAAAAAAATCTTCATGACACAGATATGGAACGATTGAACAAAAGCTTTTCAGTTAGTAAGAGATTTAAGGTCGCCTTTTCCAAGATCATCGTTTTATAAAAAATTACAATAAAAACGTTCACTGGCTTAAAATGTTAAAAGAACATGAGCTTTCTGCTGTCGCTCTACAGCCTTCGAGGAATAAAAACGGAATACAAAATGACAATACGACAATATTTTAGTGGTAAACCTCCACGAACCATCCGCGACCCGAGCGCCTCTGCAATTTTTCTCATTTAATCATATGCAATTTGGAACCACAAAAGCCACTTTCTAGGGGAGGTGTATGCAATGTCGCGTGCGACACATGATTTGATTACACTTCATCATGTGTTGCACGCGACATTACATACACCTCCCCTAGAAAGTGGCTTTTGTGGTTCCAAATTGCATATGATTAAATGAGAAAAATTGCAGAGGCGCTCGGGCCGCGGATTGTTCGTGGTTCGTTTACCACTAAAATATTGTCGTTTTGACGGGGAAAGGATGTAACGTTGGGCACTTTTTCGGTATGTATTTATAGAATGACTATCGAAGTCTTTGAATTTAAGGCATTTTGAGGGAAAGATGGCAAACTTTGAGAATACAGCTCATTTCATGAACACGGGTCTGCATCCTGGCGGTTCGGGTGTGCAACCTTTCGCTTCGCTTTGATGGTTGGGAGCAATTTTAGAATTAGAATATTATACTAATTTTCAAAGCTCACATGAATATGTAATATAAGATTGATAAAACAATAAAAATTTGACAATTTTAGATCATTTTATTTATTTTCAGTCGTATCTTAAGCTTTGGCTACCTGTGGTATACCTTTGCGATATTTAAGAAGCAATGAAAAACTCAATACCGTTTACGCGTGCACAGAGTGCCCCACCCAACCCCATTGCCCGCAAGAATAATTTATTAATTGATTGATATTAATTAATTAATTGGCGACATAGTGACATGGCGAGTTCTAAGCTTTTTTATCACAGACGGCAGCCCGTAACCATCTCAATAATGTATTCTGCACTGAAAAGGTTCTACAATAATAATAATAATAATAATAATAATAATAATAATAATAATAATAATAATAATAATAATAATAATAATAATAATAATAATAATAATAATAATAATAACTTTAAAAAGTGAGTCATTTTTCTTGATAATATTTGTATCTTTGTAGGTACCTGTGTGAATATTGCTATTCGGAGTGAAGGTTGCGATGACCCTGGTAAAACGCCACCATGTGGTAAAGCATTTATTAAGGTAGATGGTGTGGATCGGTCGCTTCACCATAGAGGACACAATGTTGTTGTTTTGAGCGCTGCAACAGGTAATTAAATTATAAGCAAGAATCCAGATAAGAGCATTATTTTCGTTATATGAAGTATTAAAAAAATACAGCTTATTGCATAATCATCATGAACGCAGTATACAGTAATATAAATTCTAATAGTTGTAATCGTAATCGCAATTTTAAATGATAATGGTGATGATAATGACTACGACGACGATGATTATGATCATTATGATTATGATGAGGATGGTGATGATGATGGTTATTATTACAATCCCACAAGTTGTTTCATCTCCATTGAAATATGACTAAAAAAAGTTATTTAATTTCTAATTGGAATTCTAAAATATGTTTTGCTCATTTCTCTTTCTTTTATTCTATCCTCCATCTGAGCTTAACCGTTTATCATTATTGTTATCAGAGTTATTATCATTATTACTATTATTATTATTATTATTATTATTATTATTATTATGAAAATATGTAAACAAGATGTTATATTTTGTAAATGAGTAATTTTTCAATTATTATTATTATAATTTTACAGATCCACCGAATAAAGTAATAATTATTATTATTATTGTTATTATGATTATTATCATATTATTATTATTATTATTATTCTTACTTTGCAATATTTATGTAGTTACATTTTTTGTATCATTTTTTATAAGATGTATAACCTAAAATAACAGAGATTAAATGAAGCAAACGCCGTTCTATGCAGGTGTAGTCCTTGGAGCAAAAGCATATGACACTTATGGAGATGCGGGGGCTGGTGAAAAGTTGAGAGATTATCTTAATTCCATAACAGGAGAGTGAGTAGCATTTTCAATTGTTTTATACTTCTAGTTATTCACTGTAAAAGGAAAAATCGATTTCCTTCCTTTTGTTTTGCTCATCGATAGGTACTTGTAGTTAAGAAAGTTGATCTTGTTTGTTCTCGACAAAAATTCTTCAATTTTGACAAAAATCGGAAAATCGGTATTCAGGGTTGGAGTCTCGCAACGGCCCAATTCGTAACCCGAAAACCCGTAACCCGAATAGCCTAAGTTTTTAAAAGAAACTATGAAGCTAAACTGGAAATTCCAGGAGGTGGGAGGATCCAAACCAAAGAACCATCCTTGGGGGAGGTATGGATATTTTTTGGAACCACACATTATAATTTGACTGCCATTGAAGAAACTTTAGCCTGTGCGGCAAAACAATTGACGTCTTTACTTAACCTGGAGCAAACTTTATGGTCTGTGATAAAAATCACATCAATTATCTTTAATTTCATTATTTTTATTGGAACAAAATATTTTTGTCAGAATGGTTTTAAAACTTACATGTAATAAAGTGCCAGTATTCACATGTAGCCTAATTAGGGTCTGGGATGCCCATATTACATAATCACTTACTTATCCTCATCGGGCCCACGAGAACTCTTGAGGCCGGGTTCATATTACGTAAATAGCTATAAATGTCACTAAAGTATATTTAGGTTTAAACTGGCAACATATGAGAATCAATCATGTGACAATTTTATTACATTAACACGATGTGTATTTTTGAGTTCATTTTCAAGTTGACTAAGAGGAATGTCATTTCAAAGTCTTCAAGTCACCTGTAAATAGAAACAAAACAAACAAAACCTATTTATTTTGGTGGAATTGCTATCTTTCCAACATGCAGACTGTATATTAAAATTAAATGGCCTTTTCAGTGTGTGAAAAAAAAGACTGCTTTAATGTTGGGCTAGTGGATCCAATAATTTTTTACACTTGCTAGATAGCCAAATGACATTTATGGATTGTTTACTTTGTTGTTGTTTCCAGAGAAACATCAGTCTTTGGATAAGCATGTAATGGTCTCACCTTGCCCAGTCTACCTGAGTCAGGCAAGGAAGAAATCAATTTTCTTTGCAACCTTCCTTTCAGTAATCATTGCAGAAAAATGTCAGATTATTAAATGTTTTGGACCCTCAAGCTGAAATTTTACTTGGGTCTTGACAAAGTGCAAGCTAACAAGTCATCAGAGCCATTCCAGTTAATCTGAATAGCACACTGGTTAGCCTTAATAGCTCTCTGGTTAGCCTAAACAGTACTCCAGTAAGCCTGAGTATAGTTAGCTTAGGTGGCTTGAGGTTAGGCTATATATTTATTGGGTTAGGAATTTCTGGCTTGTATGGCACTTATGTGTCATTAAACATGCGAGCCATGCGAGCCATTCCAGTTAACCTACCTAAGATTCCAGTTAGCCTAAATAAAAGCACTTTGCCTGTTGCCAAACAGTACATTAATATATACATTTAGGCAGGCCTAAAAGCGGAGCTGCCATTTATTATTTTTTGCTTGAATTTACAGAGTACATGTTTTGATGTCCCTGCACTTTATAATTCAAAATTCGTTTTACTTAAATGAAAATCCAAAAATGAACTTTACAGTTTACTCCACTTTAAACTAAAACACAGCATTTAAAACCAAACATTTAATAGACAATGTCTGTATAAAATGTACAAAAGTGATTAAAGCTAAGAGGTTTGAAAGCGGCATTAAAAAAATGGAATTTATAAATATGTAAGCCTACCGAAAGATCTCAAACACGATACAATTTCGAATTCGACTGAAGTATAAACAGATTCTCACAATAAAAACAGACTTCAGGATAGGGTATACATTACGTTTGTTACCTTTGTATTTGGAAAAGGCTTGCAAATTCTGCAGGGCAAAGCTTTTAAACCAGCAACCTTTTAAATATCGGAAACGAACACGTCAGTTTCCATGTGAGCTTACTCCAACTTCAACTCCATCGACATATACATTAGGTGAATTATCAGCGAAGATCAATCTCTTCCTTTCTTTCGGTGTAGCTGTTAACAGTCTTTTATCCACTACTTCGTGAACTTGACCGGCTCTGAGCTTACTTTTAGTTCGGCTTAATGTCAGCTGAATTAATCAGCCGCAGGAACCGTAGACAGTTCTTCAACTTTCGCTGTTTTTGACTTGTTGTCCGATATATCATATTCAGGTCGGCAAACATTTCGGATGTTCACGCTAAGAGGCTATCCCTAAATCATTTGGCATCAGTTTCCATGATGTAGATGAGTAAATAAAGCGAGAAATATTCATAAAGATCTATGTTTTCCAGCAGCTTTGTTCGCCTCTTTCATTCAGCTTAAAAAAGTGAACAACGTGCCACCCGTGCCACAGCTAGATTTGCCGCCTTTTCATACAACCGCGTATGAAGTTGAAATGAAATGTCCAGATTCATTTTACAACGTGAGAAAAAAACCTCTGAAGTAATGCAGATTTCTTACAAATTTTTACGACATGTAACTCAACTCTAAACGAACCGAATATGTTTTTGTGTCACTTTATTGCGTAAGAAGGACTCCAAATCAAGGACAAAGGCAAACGACAGGCAAACTCGTCCCAGGCCTAATCCGTGCGTACGGGCGTACGTACGTACGGACGGACATGACGTCATAACCAAATTTTCTTGGCTCGATGGGTTTACCAATTTTATGGCTATGGATGCTCCGCTCGCTATAATAGTTAAGAGATCAACAACTACCTGAACTTGTAATAATTCATAGTTTAACTAACCAGTAATCCAGATCGAATGTCCTCCGTTCTGAATTCTGTAAATCCTATCTAAACATTAGGCATTCTATTAATCCCACAAAATACCTTTAGACCACAAAATGCAAAGGAAACGTAAATTTATGTCTACCAATACAATTCACGTCATGGGAAAACACAAATTTAAACTTAAGTTAACCAAAAAACAACTCAAATGTAATTTTTCTTTGCGGACTGAAATGGTCACTAGGTCAATATTCTGACAAACATTTCTTCACGTCTAAATAATGAAAAGATGCGATTCTTATTAATCTGGAGTAGCTTAAAATTCAGATGACAAGCTTAAATACAATTACATGCCTCGATGAATTGACTGACACTCCAAATCTTATTTTTTCCTCCGAGTTCGGCTTTAATTCCAGTTAGCACGATTCTATCGTTAGCACTTCTATAAATATTTACAGGTGATAAACGTCGAAGGCGTTGTACAATGAGAAACGCTTACCTCAGGTCCCTGTAAGTTTCTGTTAGAAATGTTTGCGAAACGTTTCCCTCGCCGTTTCTCCCCATTACATATTCTTCTTTTTTCGGAAATACGAATAGAAGAAAAATACCCTGTGTTTGGAAAGTCGTTGTGATCGCGTCAAGAAGGAAGAACATCTGCAAAACTAACCTATATAACTCAAAATCCCGTTTCTCGTCGCAAACGTCGCCATTTTGAACATGTTCTTGCCGTGAGCCCGCAGTACAGACCACTGGGGATCCCCTAGCAGCGCACTTGTACCCAAACTTCCACTTTTTTGAAAATTGTACATAGCTCTCTTAATATTTAGATTTCGTTCGGTTCGTGGGCAGCCCGAAATGCCCCACGACAATGTGCTTTAAACTGCAATGACTGCTTTTTCAGTAGCAAAATATCTTCGTCACAGTGAGCAAAAACGAACTTGAGAGCAATGTCACGTGACTAATGACGTCATCGCCCTACGTCTTATACAAGAAGTGGTTATTGTTAAGAGTTATTTCTGTACGAGTTGTACTCCTGCTGGCTTCAAACTGACCAAGTTATTTGGCATTGACGATTTTTCAGCTGCAAAGGATTTTGGGAAGGTTTTTATTATAATTATATATTGTTTTTATAATTATTATAAAAGGGCTTTTCGTGGAAACAAACTACCACTTCCAATTACAGTCCAATCCATTAAAAATTTTGAAAAACAAATGGATCCATTTTTCGTTGTCATGAAAATAAAGATCTTCATTTTCATGGTCTTCTTCAAGCCCATGAAATTTCAATAAAATTTCAATTGACATAATTCATAGCCCAATAAAAAATCATGGTCACGAATAAACATTTCATAGCCATGGAAAATTTCATGGGGCATGAAATTTCCATGAAATCTGAAGAGATAAATTTCACAAACAATGAGTCCATGACCATGAAAAATTTGGAACACACCAAAGTTCGCATTAAAAATGTCCTCCTAAGCCTTATCAACAATGACCAGACAGGCTTTATGAAAGATAGATTAATAGGAGCGAATATTCGGCTTATCGACAGTGTTTTCTGGTTTCCAAAAGAACTGAAGTAATATACCGGGACTATCAAAATAAGTCAATACGCAGATAACACGGTACTTATATTAGATGGATCAAAGAAATCTTTTGAAGCCTCTCTTAAAATTCTCGATAAGTTTGGAAACGTTTCCGGACTCAGACTTAATGATAAAAAAACAGAAGCCCTTTGGATCTGGTCTAACACTGCAAACGACCAAATGGTAACATTAAATGACCAAAGACCTTAGGTTTATGGATCTCAGTTGAACCCGAAACAACCATAACATAAAATTACAAAGACAAATTAACTAAAGTTCGAAACATTCCTAACTGCTGGAAGTACCGTAGACTTATACCAATTAAAAAATAAAATGTTAAAAAGTGTAGCGACCTCTCAACTAGTGTACGTGTTATCTCCATTACGTACAGAAGCAATGGACCATTCATTATTTTTTTTCTTGACAAATTGGTACTGATTTCTTTTTTTCGTCGTTTTATTTACATGTAATTTTCGTTTTCTTTTATTTTCTTGTTACGCTTTCGCGTAAGAATCGATTTACCGTAAACTCGAAACATTCTGATTGATATAAAAAACATTCTGAAACCCATGGTACACATGGTAGACAGAACTTGTAAATCTAGCGAGTGCAATCAAGTTACCGGTGTGACTACGATTTTTGAGTCTAAGGCGCATACGCATTAGACTCTATGTAGTAGAAAAAACGCTGTTAGCAATCCCAAGGGAATGGTTCGGGATCGATAATCGTTCGGTGAATTGTGCTTAAACAATAGCCCGCCTCATTACGGGCTTGGTGCGGTGGTCGTAGTCCAATCAGGAAGCAAGGATGTTGTTAACGAAGCAACGGTCGAACGGAGCTCGAGAACGACACGCACTTATAAAAGAAATTGTCATGTATGTAATTGGAATAAATGTTTTGATTAAAAAGTTAAGACGGAATCCGCCAGGACTTCGAGTAGTTGTTGGACAAAATTATGTACCAAAATTATTTACACCTTATTGCAAGCTTTTGTGTTACTGCTTCAAATATCTTATCAAAAGAAATCTTTTCTAACAACACCACACATCGAAAACCAATCTCGAAGTTCCGCTGAATTCCACTAAATCGCTTAAAAGACGCGAGCTTTTGCCTATAGCTTGTGAACATTAAATTTCATTTTCTCAGGCTCTGATAAGAAATTGTTGTACCAAAATTATTTACACCTTATTGCAAACTTTTGTGTTACTGCTTCAAATATCTTATCAAAAGAAATCTTTTCTAACAACACCAAACACCGAAAACAAATTTTGAAATTTCACTGAATTCCACTGAATCGCTTAAAGACAATTTTACAAAATGGCTGCACGTGAGAATTTCCCTATAGCTTGTGAACTTTGAAATTCATTTTCTAAGACTCTGATAAGAAATTGTTGTTGGTGTTATCAGTGATAATTACTTACATCTTTACCTTTTATTCAGGGTAGAAAATAACGCAATAGGATTTAAATTATTCTGGTACTCGATTTTTGTCCAACTTAAATAAATATTACTCGACTTCCTGGTGGATTCCGTCTTAAACGCTAAAATGTTATTAAATATCATTGTGAAAACTTTTAAAAAACTTTTAAAAAAGCAGACGACGTTTCGGCGCTACTCTACGCCATTATCAAGTCAAAAGTTATAAAATTACAACAAGAATATATAAAAAACGTGAAACAATAAAAATATTTGTGTGTCCTATGGGTATAAAGTAAGAAACAATAGAAATAAAAAAAAGAAAGAATGAAAGAAATTCTATAAAAAGTACCAAAGTGTCAAGTGAATAGTTTGGCGCGAATGGAGTCACTTTGGGTGTTGAGAGATGGTTTGATGTCTTTAATGAAGAGCATCTCGTATATTAGGCAGTCCATCTTGCTTCTGCATTTCTTTAAGACTTTGAAAAGGTGGCTGATCTTTGTTCTTTTGTTTTCATGGTGCGTGTCAAGGTGTCGTCCGATGGCAGAATAACGATGTTCACTATTGCGTTGATGTAAGTGTCGGGTAGTAAACCCGACATAATTTGCATCGCACAAATCACATTGGAATGAATATACAACGCATTGCGTGTTGACAATCGGGGGTTTGTTTTCCTTTACACTCAAAGTTTGGGATAGTTTTCTGCTGGTAAAGACGGGTTTCACGTTGACATTAATCATCGATCCCAGGGAGTGGATTTCTCTGCGGACGTGATTTGCCGATCGTTGATCTTTAAAGGGTAATTTAATGTAAACAGATGGCTCTGATGGAGTCACGGCGTGTGGCTCTTTGTCAGTGCAAAATAATATGAATCCTCTTTTTCAAGTGTGAAGCAAAGTAGTTAAGGTTACAGTATACCTTCAGATCGACAATTTTTCCCGAAATCGGATTTTTACATCCAAGTGATAGTCCAAGTGTGATCTTTCATTAAAAAAAAAGTTTTGAAAAAGAGTGAATATCGGCGGAGAAATGAGCATATTTTGTT
The DNA here is from genome assembly GCA_963693305.1 of Meandrina meandrites. Lineage (NCBI taxonomy): Eukaryota > Metazoa > Cnidaria > Anthozoa > Scleractinia > Meandrinidae > Meandrina > Meandrina meandrites. The sequence goes on from OY855909.1 coordinate 13,520,613, forward strand.
TTTGACCGGAAGTAAAAATTCTTCTTTAGAGTGACACCCATACGACGTGTATGCACTCAACCGAGACGGTTTTCGCGGGAAGTATCACGAGAGCCGCCATTCACGTGCACTGATTGGCCTTGTTATTCGAGAAGGTGTTGCAAGCTTCATGTGGGCGGCGTTTGTTTGCATTGCAAGATCTTTTTTTAAGCGCTGTTTTCTGAAATCAATTTTTCGCTTTGAACGCGACACTTTAAAGAGCTACAACTCCTAAGGAATTTGTCCCTTCTACGTCAAATTTGGCGAGCAGCTAGTTTAACATGTTAATAACAAAAACGTGTCGGCGATTTTTTTATTTTTATATACTTTTTCTACTGGAGCGATTTTTGTATGATCACTCCAGTGCGTTTTAGCCCTATTTGGGAAATGTCTTGTATCTTTTTATTGCAATTGAATATGACAAAACGCCGACACGTTTTCTTAGCGCTTGGGGTCCGGAAACCAAAGAACAAATCAAATTAGCGAAATACTAAATTCGCTTTGACTTGTAACCTTCAAAAGGTGACTCAGGCGCTCGTGTTTCGAGGTTCCTAAAAGATTGACATTTCATTCTACTACAAAATGGTTTTTATAGATTGAAAGCCAGCTCAATAAGCTTTAATTTGATATGGTTTTAGCTGTCTACAATTTATTCCGACTGCGCTATATCGTTTAGACGCGAGACACCCTCAAAGGTATACGGTAACCTTAAGACAAAATGAAAACTCGCTTTAATAGTTATTGAATTCTGATCTGATTTTTATTTCCTTGTATTGACTATTTGAAAGCTGTTCTCAGTCATTCAACTGCTTGCAGTGTTTAATAGACGTGAAAATATTTCTCTTAACTAGTAGTAATCAGAGATTAGGGGAGTGCGTTCGATCTAAGATGGATAGTCAGTCAGTGGCAAAAGAGGCCAGCACGATCGTCGGCATACTATGCTTTTCAATATGCCTCAAATGCAGCGAAATCGCGAAGAGAGGAATCTCATCACGCCACGTTTTGGAGGACAGATTGCGCGACGAACCAAAAGAACATCTGTCTGCAAAATAAATTGGAATTTGTTCTCTTTTTTTCGAAGGGGTTTACTGCGAAAGAAATTGTGACACTGCAGGAGTTCTTGGTATGTTAAAGCAGAATTTTTCTTTTCTTGCAAGCTATGCTTTCCTAACTTGGATGTTACTGAAAAAGCCATACAAATGATGTATCGGTAAACGATTAATGGACCGGTCGGAAACATGATCCATCATCCCACAAGTCACTGGCAGTGATTTTTTGCCAAAGGTCAAAAGGAACCTCAAATAATGAACGGAACGGCAAATTCTCATTGATATCGGAATAAATGTAAAACAAAGTGAAGTCGCTCCTGACACTTCATGGGACATTCACAAAGTAGAAACGTACAAAGCCATAAATGCATCGTTCATTCCTCTTACACTGTAATTCATATAGAATAGAATTATCACGTACACGACAAATAATTATTTATTTCACTTGAAAAGTTATCTTTTGACACCAGGCATAACACGTCAACTTTTCGTTCATAGTCGATACATTCATAATATTCAATATAATGATTTCCTTGTCGAAATGCCTAAAATTTCTGCGGATAAGAATATATCCGCACAAATTCAAAGAAGCGATACTAGTAAAACAATTTTGATCCTTATATTACCCACTCTCTTCACGTGAAATGCTATATACCATTTGTAATTGTAACCAATTTTGTGAAACGTATTACATGTAAACACGCTGGTTTAGCTTGCCTATAAAACTAATTTTGTGAAACGTATTGCACGTAAACACGCTGGTTTACCTTGCCTATAAAAATACGAATCGACTTACTCGATTAACACTCCTTTTACGATGTTCGGTGGCTGACTAAAACTCTTCTTCCCTGGATTTTAACCCTGTAATGCTTTAACTCCGCGCACACGCTTCATGCCAAAAAATGTTTCCTGCGATCGTATCGTACCAGCTTCCCGGCCGAGGCATGCCCCTGCAACATTTAAGCGGGGGGCACATTTTTGTAACCTTACAGGAATGTGGATTTTCCTGGCTATAACCGTGCACAGGACACCAGCTATCGAAAACCACAGGGCAAAATTAGGTTTGCGTTCTCCTTCGTCGAACGCAATTAAATTACATTCTGCACGCAATGTTTTCTTTGCTCTCCTGTGTCGAAACGTTTAAGGAAATTGAAATCTTTGTCGAGCAGTATTGCATAAATTGCAAACGAATTGAAAAAAAAAAAAACACATTTTGGCTTATTTTTATGGGATTTGGGATATTTAGAATACTGAATAAGCGGCTGTACCTTGTCTATCTATGGGGCGGACCATTATTTTTTTGGAAGCTGGGGGATGAAAATTTTTCCAAGATAAACAACTTTTTTCTGTATCGTTGTCTGTGAAAGCATTCTTTTTCAGGTGTTATCTTCCTGCAGACAATTTTTCATGCCTGCAAAAAAATTTAGTTGGGTTTTTTATGCTTTTGCAAACAAATTTTTTTTGCTCTATGCCGTAAATACCGAAACTACTTCAACATATTTCAACCGCACTAACAATCCATGACGCATTAGACTCATGCACCCACTGGGAACTATTTTTAAAATGGAGTCGATCAGCGCTAAGATGATGAGATAGCCTGTATATTGCGCTTTTGCAAAAAAAAAAAAAATCGCGTAAGAAATGCAAAAGCCCTCAGCCGATTTGAACGACATCCCTTTAAATATTTTATTCAATTTATCACGTGAAAAACTTTGACGACAAGTTGAGTAGATCAGCCCTCAGATCGTGCGATAAGCGTCGTTGATCAGTTCGGATGTAAGACAAACTTGCGTCGATTGGTTCCGATTTTCCCTTTTGTTACACATCTCATTCCAATGATTCCATTCTATTCTTACGCACATTCCATCGCGTTTGCCAACTTAGAGTTCTGACTGGCATTATGCCAGTAGAACTCAAAAACTAGAAAAAAAGAAAAAATTCCTGCTACCGTCCGGATTTGACCCAAAGGCCGGGCAAATAGGGCGTCTTCCGAAGAACTGCTCTCTACAAACTTAGCTATTATAACTTTCTAGTGATGGAGCTATTTGATTTGATTATTTTTTATTTGGAAGTGCTTTACAAAATTGTAAATTTCTCGGCCATAAGTAATCAAACCAAAGCAACAAAATGATAGTCTTTTAGCCAGTCAACCAGAGATACTATCAACCAAAGTTGTGGTCTATGGCGATCATATTCAAGCAATGCGATTGAATCATATAATTACAAAGCAATGTATGGGCGCGTTACACAGAATTGCTGATTTTTTGGCTCTTAATATGATCCACACCAGAAAGAAAATGTAGTTTTATAAGAGTCATACAGAGATACTGTCCACCAAATTCTAGAACGAAAGGTGTGATATTCGAGCTGTAGAATTGTCTAATCGTTTAATTGCAGAGCATGTATGGGTACACTTAATACAGAGAATGTATGGGCACGTTATACATAATAGCTTATATATCGGTTGTTAGTGCTTCAAGCCAGACACAAATTTTCAGTTTTACTAGCAGTCATACATAGGTGCTTTCCACCAAATCTCAGTTATTTTTGTTTGTGCAATTATTGCCTTCGACGATGGCAGAATGCAACCCTAATCTTCTCTTGGTAAAATAAAATCGAGATTTGGTTTGGACGCACATTTGACTCGCTTTCGTTTGGACGCACATTTGCCTTGCTTTTGTTATTGGCCTCGGTAAAACAATCTCATTTGAGTGGCGTCGGTGATACCTTATATGTATTTCGTTCATGCCGCCAGTGTCGACAGAGCGAGGGACTACCAAAAAAGACTTTTCCTTGAGGCTTGGCACTATGGGCGAGACCCCAATGCGGGCAATGAGCGTATTGACATAAGAGCAATTTGCATGTCTTTCGCGTGATTCGATCCTGCGCAACGATTGCTTTGTGACTTTTGCTATCGTAGCACGTGCCAAATATTGATCCGTTAAAGAAGCAGTTACGGCCGTTATGGCATATGAAACTAATGAAGACCGAAGATGTTCGGTCAAAAACGTCTCCTGCATGGGAAAATAAGAGTTCATCACGCAAGGCAAGTTACAAGTAGCACGTCTTTCTTCAGTGGGCATGTCCAACGCACTACACAATCTACGATTATTCCTAGTTTTTTTTTATTATTTATTTAATTGATGCAAAGCTGTGCTAATATTATAAACAATTATTAGATGAGGTTTCGTGATATCCGGAATAATCAATAATATCCAGTTAAGTGTTATTATCAAGTTCACTTTTCGTCTAAAAATCTCAAACGTTTAAAATAAGCGTTCAGTTATACAGACGCGTAGCCAGGATTTTGCAGGGGGGGGGGGGGGGGGGGCGGAGGGGGTGCGCATGAGCGCCTCTGGTACTGACTCCCGAGCGACGCAGGCGCGAGAGCGTAGGGGGGTGTGGGGGTATCCTGCCCCAGGAAATTTTGAAAAAATAGATTATCTTAGACTGCATTTGGTTCGTTTTGAAAACAGTTTATTAGGAATCAAGGCAGGTAAAAGTGAAGGACATTAGGTAGAATGTATCATTGAAATTAACCTAGAATCACATAATTTGATCCAAAATATCCCACAAAAATCTACAAATGATGAACCTTAAACCCAGAGGACCATATTAAATGTAATTAGTCGAAGCACAGAAATAACATTTCCCTTTATTTCTTTTTGATTTATATTGATAATGTTTTTCTTCACAATAAGCGGACTTTCAAGGCTCGTGGGGGTAGGCTCTTACCGATAGTACTAGCACTATTTTTTAGCATTATTTGGCTTTACATTTTATCCCTAAAAGCACTGCTAGCACTATTTTGGATTTTCGATTATTATTTGTATAATTTTGTGTTAAAAAACACAATCTGACTTTATTTATGGCGTCCAAAGCCTCCCAGATGCATTTTGCCCTCATTTTAGTCAAAGGAGCCGATGAGGCTTGGTTTGGTCAGCGGCTGCCTTCTAGAAACCCAGTCCATCACACTCGTTCCAAGATGGCGTCGTCATCCACGAGGAACAATGGAAGTCAGCCAGCCATGGCAGAGATTTCTCGAGAGCGTACTCTGCCATCAATCAGTGGACAAAATAAGACTAGGGGAAACTATGATGCAAAAACCGTAAGCATACACGATTCAGCAAAAAACATTGATCGTTACATGTTGTTGAAAAATGTACTTGAAAATTTGAAAAATTTAATATTTTATTTTTTTTCTAAGAGGGCACGGTAACGAATCCTGCAATCTGATTGGTTCTTAGCGCGGGCAAGATTCTCCTATATCTGCCCACGGGCAACGGTAACGCTTTCGTCAGTTTGATTTGGCGGCGAAGCGAACGAGCCCTCGAAAGTTTTGCTCTCCAAAGTTAATGTAATTGCTCACCAACCGTTGTAAATGTGAAAGGAAAAGTAAGCAGTGGAATTAAAGGCCTTGAAGTTCTCCAAAAGGCGAGTATTGATTCTCTTCAAGTTGTACAAGTTTTATGGCCGTAGTTTGTCGATCGTTGTTTGTGCATTATTTACACTGATTTTCACGCCATTGCGCTTACCTGCAAGTCGCCGGCTTAGTTACATACCCGATTGATTCTTTCAAAAGCTAACTTAGTAACGGAATTAAAGGCCTTGAAGTTCCGTAATAGGCGGGTATTTTTTGCATTTATTGACAAAATCAAGTTATAGTTTGTCGATCGTTGTTTATGCATTCGCACTGATTTTCACGCCGTAATGCGGTTTACTGCAAGTCGCTGGTTTACAGACTCGATTTATCCTTTTAAACGCTTTGCCTTTCTGCTACTTTTCCCCAAAACCGAATACTGCTTATCACCATTCAAAAAAATGAGTTTTTTGATTAAAAACAGTTAAATTAATTCTCGCAAAGTTGTGCTGTGTGCAGACGACCAAACTATACAAACAAACTTCATTCAATTTCACTTTCGTGACTCGAGATTTGTTGCTTTCTTTTGCTGCTACATTGTGCTTCTTTTTTATTATTAAAGTTACTTTTCTCCTTTTTTCTGATGACCTTTTCTGTGAGTACTGTTCAGTTTAGCGAATATTTTTTGTTTCGCGGAAAACAAATCATTCTTCACTTTATCCGCAGCTTTTAGCGATCGATTCAACATGCACATTGGATGCGCGCGTATAATACAATTACATTTTGCAAGACAATCTTTTTAGATTTTTTTTTAACCAAGTAAGAAAAAAATAAATAAGTTATTTACCGGCTTTGGGTCGGTCCGTATCGTGAAAAACTGTGACCTCGGTCTTGAAAATGCAGGGGGGGGGGGGGGGGGGGGGTGAGGACGCACACATCGCACACACCCCCCCCCCCCTCCCTACGGGCCTGTTATAACAGTTTCAAGCTGGGGCTCAGGATTTAACGTTAAATCCATGAGCCCCAAAATTAAACATTGCCCATTCGCGGGATTTTAGTCATATCCTGCACGCAACTTTGTAGGTGTTTTTTGCTGTTCACACCTTTATTGGAACGTGGCTTATACTCTTTAGCATAGGTATAAAATAAATTCCTTTATGTATCTTGTTCAAACTCCCTGATGAAGTCTGTATGATCAGACGAAACCGGTTGGAGAAAATAAAGCAAGTTGACAAGATATGTTGCTGTGTGCTGCTCACTAGTATTTAAAAAAAAAAAATAAAAAAACAATAAAAACAATAAAAACAATTAAACAATTAAAAAAAGACTGCCTCTTTGACCTTTCAGGAAAGTGGTTTTGGTCGCAATTTAAGATGAATGGTTCCATCCCACTTCTAGAAAAATGTATGAGTTTTGCGCACTAATAAGTGATTGCCTATAATTTGTAATTCCAGAACAATTGTTTTGGTCGCCATTCAAGATGAGGGATCAAAATATTTGTCACCAGCAATTGACGCTCTCAAGAGACTGGGCGCCACTGATCCCATCTTGACAGACCACCGGGGATCATTTGCTTTCGTTGGATCTCCAGAAGAGCCGAAACCCTCATGGATTACACAAGAACGGCGAAATGGCGGGAAGGGACCGAGTGAGATTTCGGTTCAAATTCCACTCCAACCAAGTATGTAACATTACAATTGATGCTAGATGCCCAGCATGTCGAAGAGAATTAATTTCGTTAAAAGGTTAACTTTTATCACGGGCTGCCGTAAAATCTCCGTGACTGCATGTTGAACTATGATTTATCAAAAAAAGTTTTTTCTTTAGATTTCTGATGGTAGTAGCTCAGGATTTGTTTGTTAAATCATTTTGCTCTCTGTAAAGAAATATTGTAGTTGGAAACCCTTTGTGAATGCAGGGAACCACACAGCAAGAAGAAAAGCGTATTCTTTGATGTGTCTCCTGATTAAGGAATATATGCAGACGTCACTGGTACTGGAAACCAAACTGATTGCAAGTTTAAGGGTTGTACTATGTCTAAACATTATTATGGTTTTATCCTGGTTTGTTTGGCTGGATAACATTGTAACATAACATTGTAGAGTGATAAGTGAAGCCGACATTATGATCGCATGTCGGTGTAAGCCAGTTTCCCGAGTCGTTTGACTAGGCTAACATTGATAGACAGTCTGCGGTATTGATTTGGAGCAAAGGTTGATTCATTTACCAATTTATTTCGGTGTCAAGCAATGATCAATCACAGAATAGCTTGCTTTTATCTCTCTGCTATACGAGTCAGCTTTTTTAAGGGACGGACCATTATTTTTCTTGAGGGGGGGATGAAAAATATTGAAAAAAAATTGTTTGCAGGGCCTAAAAAGACAAAATAAATTGTTTGCAAACATCATATGTATTAAAAAAATAGTTTGCATAGAAGTCAGAGAAACTTTTTTTAATTTTTTAACGATGACTAGTGAGCAGCACAAGGAAAGACTTCTTGTAGTTGTAAGCTTGTCGTTTATTACCGACTCGTTTCGTCTCTTACTGAGACTTCTTCAGGGAATGAATACAACTAGCAAAGAACAGCATATATAGCACATTCGCGTGCCTAGCTACAACTTCCCATGGAAGTGAATAATAACTAAAATATGCTGTAAACGAACGTTACAAAAAACGCCTTAATACATATGTTATTGCGTGTTGTTATATTTTGGGGGGCATACGATTAGCGCTAATGCTCCCCCCCCCCCCCCCCACATGTCCCCCAAAATATAACAACACGCAATTACTGCCGCCAATCTTCGTAGTGTACGTCTCAGAAAACGAAAAAAATGAGTTCATAGGTGTTTATTGGTCTCCACCATAAAATATTGAATTAAATAATGATTGATGGCAGCAAAAGCGAACCTCCTTTTTGTGTCAGATCGTGGTTAAAAAAGGTCGAAAAAAAAAAATTGTTTGCAGGAAGGTGTTGTTAGAAAAAAATTGTTTGCAGAGGTGCATAGATAAAAAAAAAGTTTGGAGAGAGAGATTTTTCATCCCCCCCCCTCTCCGGAAAAATAATGGTCCGTCCCTAATTTCATAGAAATTGTGACCATTTCACGTGTAAGTCCTCCATATCTAGCCATTGTATAGCAAAGGAATAATAATGAATAACCTTTATTAAAACATTATTCCTCCAAATTATATTTGTATGTTTGTAGCTGTGGATGTTTATATCCGGAGTGAAGGTTGCAATGATCCTGGTAAAACTCCACCATGTGGTAGAGCATCTATTATTGTACATGATGTGGATCGGTCGCTTCACCATAGAGGACACAATGTTGTTGTTTTGGACGCTGAAATAGGTAATCAAATTACAAGCAAGAATCCAGATAAAAAATGAAGTATTCAATTAGCAGGCTTAAACCACCAAACCGGACAGAAATGAGCTATTGAACCCCCTATTTTTAGAGCTCCTTAGCCTGGGGTTGCGGGGAGATCCTTTTTGTTCTTTTATATGACGGGGCAAGTGTTGACACAGCCGTCACAATCTCTATCACACAGATCAGACAAGTCAGATCACACTTCAACTGATAAAGAAATCATTTTTGGTTACGAAGGAAGGTTTATCTTCCGTTACCTTGGTGTAAACAGGTCGTCGTTCTGTATTAGCGTTCTTTTGGTTATTGTGGCTTAAGTCGCTTTTAAATTAATGAGGTTTGGAATCAGAACGGGCACAGTCTGGCTCTTCCCAGGAGGGCATAGACCTTATGCCAAAATGGCTGCCAATTTAAAATTCTTTTGTATGTATTTAAATAAGCTTAACTAACCTCGTTTTTGAGTTGATAACTCAAAGGAATTTTTAATCTACAAGGGAGTTAGTGAGGCTAGTTTATATGCATACAAAATAATTTTACGTTGGCAGCCATTTTTGCCAGAGGAGGTTGGACAGCAGTCACGTGGCCAATTTTGGCCAACGAGAATGGCAGTTTTACGTGACCTTTGCGAACCTTAGAAAAAATATTCGACAGCGACAGAAGGTGGCAGTTATTTGCGTTTTTCTGATTTGTTTTGGACGCTAGTCGTCTGAAAATTGTTCGGTGGCTTCATTAAATATTAATCCCTCCGACTGTGTAGTAATTTCAGAGGTTAGTTGATTTTTCATTGCATATTTTTGTCAAGATCTGAAAGCCATTGAACGGTGTTGTTAGTTATATGCGTGTCATATGACACATTTTGAAGGAAACGTTTCACGCATTTGCTCGGGTTTTAGTCCGTAATCTTTCCATTAAGGAATTAAAGGTTCGTTAAACTTTGTTTTTACACCGTTTACCCCCTTTGTCCCCGCAACCGTTTTTGAGAAAATATGGCGCTAGGTGTGAATACTTTCGCTGACTCCACGTTTGGAGTATAACGTCGAAAACTTCTGATTTGAATAATATTAAGTAATATTTGTTATTCTGACTAACGTTTGATTTATTTGGTGTAGTCTAGTAATGAGCAATCGCTCAAAGCGGGGGAAAATAGAACTGTTTCAGAGCGGCAAGAACATTGCGTGACAAGCAAAGCGTTGTGACAGTTTCGTTTGTGGTAATCTAATATCTTGATTGTGTGTGTTGAATAAACGAGTGTTACAATGAGAAAACGTGTCGGTGGTTGATTTGAATATTCGTTTTATTTTCGCCGCTTATTGTGACAGTTGAAACAAAAAGAACCATCCCGACACTCATACAGAACAACGGTGACTTATATCCGTCCAGTCTGTGGAGAAGTGCCTCGCTAAACGGCAAAATACACATTCGCCTTTCCAACGGAAAATCAACAAAACTGAAATAAGCGAAAAGCCATTGAGCCTAAGAAAAGCCAAACTCTGTACAGTAAAGGTAAATAAATTTAAAACTTCGCAGCAGTGTATAAAAACTTAAAAAAAAATTAAAAACTTCAGCTTGTGACTGTTGTTGGTCGAAAGCATCCATTTTGTACGACAGCGTGATGTTCACTCTTTCGCGTCTGTGTTCAAATGAAGCCGAAATGACGCTCTACCCATAATTCTTCGCGAGGTGCTGTCCAACCTCCTCTGCATTTTTGTATAGGGTCTGTTGCATAATCATTATGCACGTAATATACAGTAATGTAGATTCTAATAATTATAATCATAATCGTAATTTTCAATGATAATGATGATGATGATGATGATGATGACAACAACGACGACGATGACCCGATGACCACGATGATGATGATGATGACTATGATTACTATTTTACAACTTTTATACAGCTACATTTGTGTATCTGTCTCAAACGATAGATAACCTAAACTGATAACAGAGATTAAATGAAGCAAACACCGTTCTATGCAGGTGCATTCCTTGAAGCAAAAGCATTTGACACTTATGGAGATGCGAAGGGTGGCGACAAATTGAGAGATTACCTTGATTCCATAACAGGACAGTGAGTAACACTTTCAAATGTTTTAAACTTCTATATATTAATTAATATAAAATGCAATGATAGCGGTATCGGTAATTTACCAAGTTGAGTTGAGTCGGTTATTTGGCCTTTTACTGGTGAGAAAAATCACTACCTCAGGATTTATGCACAGCAATTTAAGATTGCCATTGTTGTTGCATGCAACTGATTTTCTTTGGTTTGGTGATCAGGCTTCATTTCTCTCAGAGTTGGTGCAAGAAAGGAAAACAAATTATTGTTTCGTCACTTTGCTGTCATGCTTCGCTCTTCTTGTGGGAGATATAAGTTTGAAATTATTAGAGAAAAGAGTGACTGCTTGTAGGCTATTTGCAGGGCTGTACTGCAGTACGCAATGTTTCTTGGAAATTTTATTGTAATAAATATGACACACAATTAAAATAAACAAAAGGAGTGCTAAAAACTCATTTGGTAGGCAGAGACCGGTTTCACAACTCCGGGCCATGGAAACTATAATTCCTTGATGTCAAGTGTGGTCTTACTTACTATATGCGTAAACGGAGTAGTTCGTGATATATTATGCGTTGCGAGTATTTTTGGTGTCACATCCCTTTTCCAGTTTATTCTGAGAGGCTCTACATGTTATGTATAACAGGAGGGGGGGGGGGGGGGGGGGAGTAATCTGGTTTTATGGTGATGGTGTGGTGTGAAGGATTATTTGGGTTGAAATTTTTCGATTTAGGGATTATTTAGGCAAGAAAATTTTGGCTAGTAGTCCTTTGGGTAGATCAATTTTACCAGGGATTTTTTAGGGTATCCAAAGTTCATTGCAGGCAGCAGGCAGTGTGGTACTTAAAATACACAGACAATCCATGATACTGTTGTTCTTTGTTTGTTCTTTTATTGTTCCTTAGTATTTTTACAGTTCGAACATTCAGCATGGGATTTTCTTTTGCGTTTAATTTTGGTTGAAGGGATTTTGGAGGCCGGGTTTACTTCAAGTCTGAGGGATTTTTCTGGTCTTGATTTTTGACACCATTCGCACCTCCCCGTAACCAAGGTTGCTAATTTGTTCCCTTTTTTTGCACGTTCAAAAGAATGCGCAGTGCAATATGTGTTACAAGGAGTAAACGAGAGATGAGGACTGTTATAAAAACCGGCGGTTACTTTGCCAGCGGTAAAGTGTTGAATGACCTGCTTACTTTTTGTAAATAAGTGATCAAAACTGTTACTTTAACACATTGTTGTAAAAAAATGTAAAGAAAACGGTAGCTTATCTCAACTCAACTCGGCCCCTAACTCGATCGTTGTCTCATCTCTGTTTAAACCGACTTTCCGTTATAGGCATCTGCAGCAAATATTTTTCACTCATTCTTTATATAAATAATTTGTAACTATACGTACCATCCCACGTCTTCATTTTATATGAAAAAATATTAAAAGTTAATCGTTTTAAAAAATCGTTAACATCAGCGTCACAGAGTTGAGTTTGGCGCACTACTAAGTGATTGCCTATTATTTGAAATTCCAGTAAAATCGTTTTGGTCGCCATTCAAGATGAAGGATCAAAATATTTGTCACCAGCAATTGACGCTCTCAAGAGACTGGGCGCCACTGATCCCATCTTGACAGACCACCGTGGATCATTTGCCTTTGTTGGGTCTCCAGAAGAGACGAAACCCTCATGGATTACACAAGAACGGCGAAATGGCGGGAAGGGACCGAGTGTGATTTCGGTTGAAATTCCACTCCTAGGTGCGTGAGATTCTATTTCTCCGATGTGTGTCAATAGTGACGATTAAAGGAAGAAATCGAATTTTTACCTGAGAAAGGGTGGAATGGCTAATCTCGGCGAACGTTTTCGGCAATACCATCGTCCTCTCTTACTGTTCGCATCGCGGGCCTTGTTAAGACCTATCAAAGTATCAGTTCTGGACAGCGCTGCAAACGTTTCGCTTAATTCGCGCTGGAAAAGTAGCTCCTGAAAAGTAAACAAATAAAACTGTTCATAAGACAACGGCCACTCGTTGTTTATTCCTATGTATTCAAATTTTTATAGCCTAAACTTTTACCCAACTAGTGAGCTCCTAGTAGTTTTTTTATGTGTAATACAATTTTTTTTCTACAGGTGGATGCTGAAAGCTGTTTGAAAGGTGAGTAGGATCCTTTAAAACTGGATAAGCTGGCTAAATAACTGATCATGGACTCTTAACAATTCCTCAGTTAGCAACAGAATGAAGTGCCGTGAATTTAAAATTGTGTCAACACCACAACAACACGCGATTTGAACATTTTTGTGGCATGTATCGAACCCCTAGCGAGAAGCGTTTACAATTGCTCCCAACTACCTGAAAATGTCTTGAGGCCTAGCAACTCACTATGGGACTACGTAATTATGTTGTAATGGAACTGCGGCTGTCGTTGTTTTTTTCCTTATACCTACTTCTTTCATCCCTTCCTTCCTTCCTTCCTTCCTTCCTTCCTTCCTTCCTTCCTTCCTTCCTTCCTTCCTTCCTTCCTTCCTTCCTTCCTTCCTTCCTTCCTTCCTTTCTTTTTTCCTTAACGTTTCCCAAAATTTTTCATTACATGTTTTACTGCCTTTAAGTGAGATAAAGTTTTCCAAGTTTTAGAAATTACTTCATTTTACCTGAGCGCTCATCTCACCGTTTTGTGACGTTTAACTTAAATCTTTGCCTCGGTTTTAACTGATTTTAAGTTTTGTTGCCTGTTCCGATTTTTTCGTAAGTAACGTTTCTCTAATATCAATTGTTCCTCCTTTGTGTGTTCCTACTGACCTTAGAATGCCTATGAAGTAAAAAATAATTGCTGCTTATTTGAAAGGCTTTTCAAAATAAAAACGAATGGCGTTTTCGTTTTTGAAATATCTTCTTTTGTTTTAGAGATATTCACGTTTTTTAATTATGCAAATGAGAAAAAATCATGACGTCATTAATTGTTCCAAAAAAAAAGATAAAGCACTGAATAAATAATATCTCTAGAAATATTATGGTCCCGCAGGACCCTTGCTCTCATTATGTATGTATTTATTAAAAAGTATGCACGAACTGCAACAAACGAAAATTCATGAGTACATATTTTTCAAGTTATTCGTATTAGTAATTACACGTTATTGTTTTCGCCTTTGAATCCCGTGCGCTGCAACGTAGCGAATTATCATAGTTAGATTCACGGCTTTTGAACGTTGTAAAAAACGACTCAGAAGGTCTTCGGAAGCCTTAAAACCTGCAATTTTCTGTCCAAGTTTCCTCCACCGATGAAGAATTTCAGGACTTGATTCGCGAGGAACGTAAACTTGGTGTACTCTATTGTGTTCTGGCAAAAGCGAATTTTAAAACTTACTTTTCAAAACGAAGAGAGCTCGGTTCAAAGTTCAGATTTCACATTTTTGTTCTCTTAGAAGCCAATAACTTCTGGCAATTTTTGAATTCGAGAATTTCATTTTTGCCAGAACACAAAAGACAAAAAATCACACACAAAATCGAATTATCTGCAGTTTATCTTTAAGAGCTTGTAACCTCGCTTAACGGTGATCTGCCAGGAAAACGACAATCATCATGCAATTCCATCATTACCTAAAATCTTTGATAACTTTTATGGGAATCGCTGTTCAAATTTGGGAGAATTACAGCTTTTATGTTTTCCTTTCTAAATTTCTTCCCTTCTTTTTTTTCCCTCTTCCTTTTTTTGTAAATTTCATTCGTTTTTCTTGCTTTTTAAGAGACGCTGACTGTAATTTTCGAGAGATCCGCGAAAGGAGCAAGTATTCGAATTTTCTTTTATTTCGTTAAAAAAGACCCTTTTGGTAAACTAAACGTCAATTTCAAGGTATGAGTTAAGTTACCGCTCTAATGTTCAGTACACGATGCCCAAGGATAATCTTTTTACAGTCATCGCCTCTTAAGGTCGCGCAGGACCCTGGCTCATTAATAAATTCATTAGCCAAATTTCTTGAGTGGGTGTTATCTTGCAAAGCTTTAATTCTCCGAATTTTAAACATCGATTCCTCTAACTCTTATGAAGGATATTAGGGGATCATTGAATTACATAATGGTTGTAGATTTTACTGGCAGCTCGCCGGTTACGGTGATGTTTCAAGCTCTCAAAGCTAAACTGCAGATAATGCGATTTTGTGTCCAAGTTTTCTGCTAAAACAGCGCACCAAATTAAACGACTATACAACCTAGAGATAAATCATAACCTCTTTTGTGCCCCGACAGAAAGACATTTCTCGAATTCATAAATTCCTAGAAGTTATTGACTTCTAAGAGAGTAAAAATGTGAATTCTTAACTTTAAAACGTTATATCTTTTTTTAAAAGGGAGTTTGGTAAATTCGTTTCTGTCAGGGCACAATAGAGTACACCCAGTATATGTTCCTCGGGAGTCAACTCCCTAAATTCTGTATCGGTGGAGAAAACTTGGACACAAAATTGCAGGTTTTGCCGCTTCCGAAGACCTTCCGAGTCAGTGTTTACAACAACGTGCGCTTTATTCGAAGCTTCGAATCAAATTATGCTGAAATATGATAATTCGCTACGTTGAAAACAATAACTTGTAATTACTTATACAAAGAACTTTAAGAAATATATTCTCCTGAATATTTCGATTGTTGTCGCATTTCGTGCAGGCTCTTAAAATAAATGCATACATAATTATAGCAAGGGTCCAGCGCAACCTTAGATGTCTTTCTGACGGTTTCGTGTCCAACTGATTTTGCGCAACGAATCATTTTCGTGAAAAGCACATAGCACATATAGTTAAATAGCAACTTAATGGATTTATATATAATTATTCTTGCAGGTCAACAAGACGGACTGGAAACGTATGGGAATCACTATCATAACTTAAAATAAGCCTGGGTAATTGCAGCATGGGGGCCGGGAGAGATGGGGAATTATTTGGCGGGAAAAAATATAACTTACGGTATATCCTCTTATGGATTTTAAAGCCCGTTTACCCGTCATGTAGTGAGATTTTTGGGGTATTTGCTTGCTGGAGTGGGAAAATAATAAAGTAATATAAAATAACACAGTTCTTTGTAGTGATTTATTGTTATTGAAGTATTCGAAGTACATTGATGAATATTCTTTACCAACCATAAGTAAATTTTAAGACGAACGTTTCTTCATTTAAAAGGATAACACAAGGAAAAACGCCAAGTCAAGTCTTTTGAGACACTGAGCTCATGTGCACAGCTAACAGTTCACGCTAGTTACACAAACGTTCCCAGAAACCCATATGTTAAAAGCTAGTGTATACTATTTACGTATCGCGGATGTTTCCTAGTGGCCAGGGGGAAATGGAAACCGCTGTTAATTTTTTCTTCATAAAAGTCAAACTCTTCAAGATAATTATATACATTTCACCGATAAAAAGTAAAACATAAAACTTAAAGGTAAAAAGTAATTAAAATTAAAACTTAACGTTTTCGATCTATTTGATCATCATCAGAGTGATGATGATCAAATAGATCGAAAACGTTTAGTTTCAATTTCACTCAGTTTTTACGTTAAAGTTTTATATTTTCTTCAAGATATCTTTCCTGCGGATGAAAATAGAGGAAAATGCTTTCCAAACTATATCGACGAAATGCACCTATAACCGAGAGAATCCGAGAGAGCCGGATTGATTCTTAAATCCCTATGAAGCTAACAAATGTAGAAACAGAAGCCATGTGCATACTTTTCATAACGGGCATTTTTGCTTGTTGCCCGCTTATCCAGATTAACAAAGGCATATGTTGCATGCTACAACTATGACCCTAACGGCGGTGCCCGGAATGTACGTAAGGAAGGCACTGGATTGTCATCATCCGAAAGCCCTTATCTGTGTATTGGACTACTGAAACCCGGGACTAAACCAAAATCCAATGCCTAGCTATCCTGCATGATATGAAAATGTTCCAAACTGCCAAGCAGGCAGCAAAAGACATCAGCAACCTTATGCTCCACTATCGAATCACATTGTACACATGGTCAATGCTAACACTACTCAATAATAAACATACAGCCCGACATGGTACATGAGTCTGAAAGCACACTTTAAGATCCATCTCGTGACCCCAAAACGCTCACCTTCATTAATTCATTATAGAACTCGTCGTTCTGAAGAATCATATGTTTTTGTTTTTCGAAATTGGCGGGAAAATGACGTCACAAATCTGGCGCCAAAAAGATTCTGAAACTGAAAAGTATCTGAAATATATCAATCCTAACAAAAGATATGGTACACTGAAGTTTGACATTTGACAAAATGGCGGGAAAGTCAAATTTCAATTAGCAATAACTTTTGATTGGATTAACATATTGCAAAATATTTTTCAGTTTTAGGATCTCTGTGACATGCTCTTTTAATGTTGCAAACTGTGTAAAAAAAATTGGCGCCAAGTTTGTGAGGTCACTTTCCTGCTAAAAAAAACCATGAGATTTTTCACAATGACGAGTTCTATATTTATACAAAATTTCAGGTTGCCAGTATTAAAAGCAAAAAAATGAATGTAGGTGAGCGTTTAGGAGTCACTTTGTGCCCACCGTGAATTTATGCCGTCAATCTGCACTGTGCACGTGGCCAGTTGCGCCAATAAGGAGTTTTGTACATTGATAATTTGTCCATAACACTTGGCCCCTTCTCAGCTGTGCTTTCCTACTAAAATCAGTGAACAATTATAACAATTGTGCTTTTCATCCACACGTGGGCTTTTGCTTGACAGTGAAAATGCAGAAAAGGAAATTTGACTTAGGTTTTAACCATAAAAATGGTCCCTGTGACCTCTACACAGAGCTGCACGTTGTAAATCGGCCCTACGAGAGCTGATCAACTACATAGGAAATCACTAGTATGCAAACTGTGGCCAGAAAAAACCTCCCACAAAATCTGGGTAGGAACCAAGGCCCCAGCTCTATTCCATCCTACAAGGCATTCACTTATGATAAATTAAAATGAACTGCTCTATTGCTGTCACGCCACAAAAAAGTAAATCCAAAACTATTGAGTGAAAAAACTCAAGAATATTATAGGTTGTAGAAAATTACCAGATATTCTGTTTGTCCAAGTCTCAGGTTTGTACGGTATTCCGTACTCGCGTTATCCGTCAAAATGTTACACACAAATTTACAGAGCTCTGTATGGAAACGACATGTTGGTGCCCATGCAGTTGGGCACCAACATGGCGCCCGGAAATCAGTGAAAACATCTGGAATTCACTTCTGCTATAAAAGGCGGTTATATCACTATCATGAACAAGTAAGCATTCACATAAACACTTCTCACAAAACCTCAACTGTTCAGATTGTTAAAAATCGCAGGATAAGGCATTATTTTGAAGCATACGTGACAGCCTTCTGGCGGCCATGTTGATGTCGTGTGGCGTGAAATTCCGAAATTGAAAATGGTCTAACTTAAAGACGGCGGCTGCTACCGAGCTAAAAACCTTCAACAAGATATATATTAAGGATGTCTAATGGCCAGTGAAGGATAAAAACTCTGGGGTCTTGTGATTCTGGATTTTAGAATTTTGATGACGTCACGTGAAAACCAAGAATACCAGCTAGAGTGTGCTAACCCACCAAAAGGGGGAGTCGGACTTCAGTTATAGCTGTAGCATATCGCTAAAGATAGCCTAAAGCAATAAACAACACGGCTTCAATATGGCTCAACAACACAGCACTTTATTCGCTAAGCTTCTTGGGTCCATGAAGGATGATGCAATAGATTAACACTAGTTCTGGCCATGTATTATTAATCTGAATATAAATTCGTCCGAAAAAGAGGAGCCTGTTGCATCTCCAACAGTTGAGAGTAGTCCGCAAATGGTTTTACGAAGATCTCAGAGGATAAGGCAGCCAGTTATTAAACTTCACCTGTAGCAGTATGCCTTGGGTAGTGCATTCCTAAGTTTCTTCCTAAATACTATTGACAGGATTTGCACCATCATCAGTAACCATCTGATCACATGACACGGGCACCGTGACCTCTGGCTCACTTATATCATCAGGTACATCATCATGTGCCTTAATCATATGATTAGTGTGGACATACCTGGTCTTGTGTTCTGTCCGATCTACACAGGTTCTAGGTCCACAAACGTTAATTACAGTGCCCATAATCAGTCATAAAAGTAGCCTTTGTGTTTTGTATACACACCCTGTCATTTCTTGTGAATGGTCTATCCCTCTTACATTACAAATCCTTGAACATTTTCTGTTTTTCTTGCTTATTATCTACAACCTGTGCTAGATTAGGCTTAATCAAACTTTATCTTGTTCTTAGGCGACGCTTCACCATCAACTCAGCAGGGGTTACACCAGTTGTACTATGAGTGGGGTGGTACGGTACCTGAATCGAAAATTAGCAAGTCTATACTTCATAGAAATAGTAGGTAGGCCATGAGTGGCAAAAATCAAACGGAGTTCATTGATAGTCCGTTCAGCAGTTGTCGAGGTCATATGTTGCACTTCGATCCACAGAAGTCAATATCAATCCTTGGCCACTACCATGGGATCAGGGATGCACTGGGAGGGGAATTTCTAACATTTTAGCATACCGTACTAAAAGTACTGACTATGAATGTTTATAACTTTTTCAAGATTCAAACAAACGCATCCAAACTTTGCGAGTTTATCTTAAATTCATCTGGGAATAAAATGGTAGGATATGTTGTTATGTCTGGAACTTGATGTTACCATGGCAACGTCATTTGGACTGACATGTTTTTCCAAATTTGTAATTTTTGTGTTGCCAATGAAAATTAACTTTAATTCTATTATTTTCACCTCTTTAAGGTTTTTTTCACTGTTTGATAGGTTTTGAGTATTTCTCAGTTATATTGGGCGGTTTTCTGACGTTTTGGGAAATTTTGAAATGCAAGACGGCGGATCCAGGATAAAACATCTACTTTCGGCTATTCCACGAGTAACACTTTTACTTCCGGTTATATTTTAGCATTTCACTTCCGTGGCCTCTAATTGGAAGATACATTCGACAATGGATACTAAAATTTCCATGCCTTGTGGGTGCGTTCGATTGACCTTATTCCGAAATAAGAATAAACGGAATAACCCAGAATGTCCGTTCGTTTGAGTCGCTATTCCGATTCCTGGATACATGGAATGCATTCCACGCATTAAATTTCGTTGCGTGTGCGAGAAAGAACCCAAATGAAAATAACGCTGTCGATTGCGAATTCTTATCGTCGCGATCGTAATGATTAGATCTGCCCCTATTCCCACAAGCGCCCCGTTGCTAAAGTAACATTCGAGACATTGGCATAGAATAGATTACATTGGCATAGAATAGATTACTGGTATAAACCCGTTTGTCCACTATACAACAGGGTGGAGCTGGACAGACATTGCCTGGGTAGGAGAAGCGAGAGCTACTTGCGTAGAGGCTGCGCCTGCTGTTCTTACAGCATCGGGGTTCACGTCTGCAGGAGTTGTTGCGGGATCAGTGGCAGCCGCGGCCGAGTCCACCTTTTAAGGAGGGTATGTGGCTTCTGGAAGTGTATTTGCAGTGGCCCAGAGCGGGTGCCGCTGGAACTGGTGCTAAGGGAGCAACGGCTATTTTCACAGATCGAGAGTTGACTATAGAAAACGAGGGCGAGTAGTCTAATTGTTTTAATAGAACCTATAAAGGATTACAGTCCAAAAGCTACAATGTTATGTATTTTCTTCTGACACCATGTAAGCCCCTTGTCAATATTCGGTGTCTCAACCCCGACAATTTCTGCAATACCCTAGGGGATGTCCTCCGTCATGTAACGATACGAGAAGTCTGGCATGAATTTACCGTCTTCTGTTTTCTTGGCCGGATGTTTCAGACCTTGGTAGGCAGCATTGGTCTGTATTGCGGTGTAAAGGTTGGTATTGACAGAGATATCTTCCGAATAGCATTGCATGTACCACTGATAGATGTGAACAGCCTATCAGTGAATTTCTTGGAAATTTTAAGGAGGCTGGCGAAAGTTTCCAGTACTTTCCATCTCTTCTACTTAAAAGGGCCAGTACTACAGATCTTTATTAGTTTCTGCTACAACAATGAAATCAAACAAATGCCCAATAATTGGTAAACAAGTAGTGGGTTTTTTATGACATTAGTGGTTACCATAGCAACAGTATAAGCTTTTAAAAGCACCCTTAATCTTAACAATAGAAAAGGAGAGGAAAGAAGGGACTTTAATGGCCCGCGAACATCAACTCTGTTACGGTAATAATAATTTCAGTGGGAGTTTCGAAAAGCAATCAAAACAGTAAGCGATATTTTCAACACTGCCGGCGTCGAGTCGCCTTTCATTTCTGATTGAAAACCAGGCGACGACGAAGTGACGTCATTATTCTGGATCTTCCAAGTATTCTGCTTTCCAGAGCGGAATGCGTGGAATGCATTCCATGTATCCAGGAATCGGAATAGCGACTCAAACGAACGGACATTCTGGGTTATTCCGTTTATTCTTATTTCGGAATAAGGTCAATCGAACGCACCCACAAGGCATGGAAATTTTAGTATCCATTGTCGAATGTATCTTCCAATTAGAGGCCACGGAAGTGAAATGCTAAAATATAACCGGAAGTAAAAGTGTTACTCGTGGAATAGCCGAAAGTAGATGTTTTGTTGTTGTGAAGACAACTTCATTCGAGCAGAAGTCCATTCTGATACTAAAGGAATAAAATAGCGGATCGTTAAAAGAAAGCGGTTACATTAAAACTTCAATACAAAATGGATTCAATAGTGGTGAATCCGTATCTCTGCGGTGCTCTGGATGACGAGACATCTTTGCCTTGTAACTTTGAGTTCACGAGATATTCTTTGCCCATTTTCTTCTGACTCCATGTAAGCACCTTGTCAATATTCGGCGTTTTTACACCCACAATTTCTGCAATGCCCCGAATGACTACCAAACCATTGGGGGTTGTCCTCCGTCATGTAACGGTACGTGAAATCTGGTATGAATTCACCGTCTGCTGTTGTCTTGACGGGATGTTTCAGACCTTGGTAGGCAGCATTGGTCTGCATTGAGGTGTAAAGGTTGGTCTTGTCGGAAATATCTTCAGAATAACATGGCATATACCACTGATAAATGTAAACTACCTAACAGGAAAAGAAAGTGATTAAATGGTTAATGAGTTAGACTCCGTGTCGAGAGGTCCTGGTTCAAATCCCGACTTACTGTGCTGTAATCTTGGGAAAGCCCAACCTCGTCCTCAGGATGCTTTTCCCTTCAAAAATGGAAAGAGCGGGAGTTAAGGAACTTATCCATACTATTGCGATCAACACAATTGATCAAAATCCGCAGATAAATCTTTGGATGAACGTTTTTCTGCTTACATGTAAATGCAATTTTTACTGTTTCGTCTTAACTGTTTTCAAAGTCGGAAAGAGTATGTAATTGTGTGATGGTTATGTCGAAATGTTTTTCCCTTGTTAAATTTGCGGTCGCCTCTGCTCCTCTTACAGGAGCTCCCGAAGACCTTTCTCGGGTCTTATTTTGTCGCCATAAACTGGTATTCTCCGTAGAACTTGTTTGGAAAAAAGTACGGCGAAGGCCTTATGTGAAAAGAAAGACAATAGAAGATCTGAGAGAGAAAGACGTCTGGCAGAATTCGGTGGTTCAATTGACAATATTTCAAAACAAACTCGTGCAGCCAAGAAGAACTCTCACTTCGCGAGGAGAACGCAGTGTGATTTGCAAAGGTACTTGATGGTCGACTTTTTCCGCCTGAAATTGTTTAGAGAAACGACCACAATTCATTCAGCATAAGTATAGCGAGCTTGTCAAAGTACCTAATGACAATGATAGAGAAGAATTCAACCAAAATAAACTTTACTTGACCACATTTCAAGGTTAAAAAGCAAGATTACAGTCCCAGAAACGCGCCCGAAACAGCCCCGAAAAGTCCCGCTTTTGAGAAACGCACGCCACTGAAGACCGAAAATTTTAAGCGCATGGGTTATTTAGAAAGCCTAGACATACCTGAGACATGTCAGCTCCTTCTTTCTCAATTACCTCGGCAATATGGAGCACCTCGTCTGATAGACTAGAGAGAAGGTTCGCAGCTGACTCAGTCAAGCCATTGTAGAACAGGGGTGGCTGGTCAAGTGGACGCCCGTCCCACCCCTCCCACTAACCATATAGTATTGACGTGTGCAGGTAGGCGTTAGTGCTAATTAACTGAACACCCAACAGGTGACCAGAGACATTCAGCTTAGGCAGGGGTCCCAGGAGGAACTGCAGTGTGGATACTGGGTTTTTACAAGGTGGCATGTCAACTTGGGTATACAGGGGAGGGATGATATTAACAAAGGTTCTTGTTAGTGATAAAAGTATTTTTTTTTTTAATTTATCAACAAATACCTTCATTTTGACTGAAAAAGTTGACGTCTTTTCTATTCCTTTAATGGGTACTTATTGCAGGAATACCTCAAAACAAGTCTGTTACATGAATTAGACGTAATTGCATTTAGTCTAATTTCCAGAGGTGAATATAAGAATGGAACATTTTGATTGGTGGAAAAGCTCTAGTGTATGACGCTATATTCACCTCGCTAGGAGGTGAATATAGCATTTCAGGGCTTGGTTACTCAGCCACGCCACCTTTGCCATCCAGGCAAGTAAACATGGCAGCCTTTGCTGAATGAAATTTTCGTTCAAACTGAAGAAATCACTCCAAATCCGGAGTATTCAGCACAGTTGGAATTTTGAAAATTGTCTGCCAAGGCTTTTGGACCGAAAATATTTTCAAGAGATGATTCCCAAGGCATTAGAATTGATGGTAAACACGGTTGTTTTGTAGATCGCACGCGGCCATGAGAAACTCAATGCGATCGATTGACCCAAAATTCAGTTCTCTTCAGACTAGAGCTGCTCGACTCATTTCAAGAGGATTTAGACAATTGTTCAAAAGTCACCAACGACTAATCAAAGGTACTAGATATCTGTCTTTTTCTTAGTGTTTGTTTTGTTCCGTTTTATTGCTGAAACTAAAGTGTAAATTCTGATTTACGATGAATTAAACTTGTTTACACGTATGCAAGCGAGATTTGTGTTTGTTGTTTCCGTGTTTTAGTTCTTTATTTTGTATTTCTTGATATTCAACTCTGAAAATTAGACTAAAACAATTATTCGCCTCAGGCTCAGTGAATCTCGGCGAATATTCCCCTCGACTTCGTCTCGGGGAATATTCGCCGAGATTCACTTCGCCTTCGGCGAATAATTGTCATATATTGAATAATTCCTTAACTTATATATGCAGGGAGCTCTGCATAAGATACTTTATCTTAAATGTGATTCTGAATTACCGTCATGCCAGAATCTTGATTCGCTAAAGAAAGTGCCGTGATACACGTCTCTACCGTGAGCTAAAGTCGCACTGTATATGAAGTAAGTTTAATTTTCTCCACGACAACAACGCACCGTTTGAACTGCAACTAAAAATTCTTGTTTATCCCCATCAAACGTTTCTGAGTATGTTTTCTTAAATATGAGTTTTTATGGTAGTTTTTTTAACGGTATTTTATGTGTGATATCTGATGTTAGCTTTTTCAATCTCGAGCTATGCACTTAAAAGTCCATGTCACTTTTTCAAACTGAGATAATCAAGATCAAAAGAAACTATTTTTTTCTTTTAATTTCCATTCTTACCTCTATGGCTCCAAACAGGGTCTCTTTGATGCCAAGAACCTTGCATCTTGCACCAAACTCAGTTGTACGGCACACCCAAGGTAATGACTCAAAATTCATGATCGTGCATTGCCTTGCTGTCTCACCCAGTACGTCTCGCACCTGGAATTCAAACCCGGTGCCCCTGGTAGACCAACGATAACAATACCAGGCTGTACATATGGTTTAATGGCATCTAGGTAAGACTGGTGTGCCACTGCATGCAGCAACAACACCACAATATCAACATCCCGCATGGCCTCCACTGGACTTTTTGTTACCAAGGTAGGTTTGGAGGAAATACAAGTGTCTTCTTTTCCCCTCTGTTCTATAGTAACTTCGAAGCTTTTCATCTGCATTGCAGCATTCCAGTTGTCTGCTTTGTTGTGAGACAAACTAAGCAGTACTCGTACATCTGTGCCTTCAAGGGATGACGCAATTCCGGCAAATGCATGTGCTCCATTGCCATTAGTGTTAAATGAAGATTTTTCAAGGGGTACCACAACGCTACGTAACTTTTTTGACTTAATTAACCTGGATTCTTTAAAATCCCTTGATTTTCTTATTTCATATTCTGCTGAGGGACAAGGCGGATGTATCTAGCTGAGCTGAGCTCTGAATCATGTAGAAAGAAATACTTACTGGATGACTTCTTTCGATTTTACAGCTGGTTTTAAAAACGGTAAAAATAGTAATATGTATATACCCGATAAAGGAGCGAGGGACAAAGAAACCATCGCCTCCCAGAGACCGGTTGGAACTATGAATGACTCGTGGTGAGCTTAGCCATTTTTTCTAGGTTCATAGCGA
Organism: Meandrina meandrites; assembly: GCA_963693305.1. Classification (NCBI taxonomy): domain Eukaryota; kingdom Metazoa; phylum Cnidaria; class Anthozoa; order Scleractinia; family Meandrinidae; genus Meandrina; species Meandrina meandrites. Next base: position 13,545,935 of record OY855909.1, read on the forward strand.
CACGTGTCCTGCATATTTCTAGCTATATAGAATCAGCAATGTCGAAAGTCTCACATGTGTAATAAATAATGAAGGTGGTGAATTGTAAAGCTCGGTGAACACACCTGATTGAAGAATCGTGACCCCTGAAAGGCATAAACCATCAACGATGAGACCCAAATGTTTACCGGCAAGTCGGAAAAAATAATCGTCCGCTGCGACAGAATAAAAATTAATTTTCAGATAAGACAGGTCGCTTTAATCATGCTCTTAAGGCCCTTCTTTGTAAATAAAACAAATGTTACTGAGCTTACCAATGGTGGCTGCCCAGAATGCCATTGGGGTCGTACAGTTCATGCTTTTCACATGATCAACGTTTCTTCAATTAGGCGTGTACAGCCCTGCAAATAATCGTAAACATTTGACCACAAATTATCTCCAAGGTGCCTTTCAAATGAAGTACTATAAGAATACAAGCTTGGTTCCCAAACTACGATGTCGGTCAGATTGTGCACAAATGTACGAGCCTGTATTGTTGTCTATGTGCGTGAAAAACTAAAAAAAATAATATATAATAAAATAGAGAAAAAAATTAAAAAAAAAATAAAGTAGAGAAAATTCATGGTTCTATTTTATTTTACGCACTTAAGGCCAGTTGTTCAGGCAAGTTAACGTACATAAAATTAAGCGACAGTGGAAATCCACCTTCACTGGATTTTACAATGTTTCCACGTATCCATAAAAATTTAAAACTTTTATGCGATAAATCAGCGGTCATTTTTATCTCTTGCCATGCGTACAGTTCAAACAACTTTTACTGTACACTGATTCATCTCTACGAGTTATTTATTTTAAAAGGGAGCTTGATGAAGGCGAAGAAAGTTGTTTGGATTCAGTTTGTAATTCACAGCGCAGCCAAGCTAGCGCTAGAAAAAACTTAAGATACACTATATGAATTTCTCTTAGTTTCTGTGAAATAAATATGGTTTTAAGGAAAATCAGCTCATGCCAAAAGTTAATCAACTTAGAGATTGCTGACAACAAGATGTCGGCAAACGAGGCGATGCCTTTTACTTAAGCTTTTATGTCTGACTATGAACGACACAATACAAAGCGCAAGCTCTGACTGGTTAAATCAAGTTCTTTTCAAAGAGCGAGAACGAAAAAGGATTAATGTTTATTGTGTTAAACGTTCTAAAGCTAACTTACACCTGTGGTAAGTTGTAGTTGTAACTGAGGAACTGCGCTTGAACTCTTCTTATTTTAAATATAAATTGAATGATATATTTAAAAATCAACTGAGTAGTATTTTTATACCACAACCACAGCAGAATTTAGCATTCATTCATTCCACTCTACCGTCTGCAGGCATACTTTTAAGGGGAGGGAATTTGTAAGGGTAAAGAAATACTTAATTAGTATACGATAATTAGTGTGGTAAATACTTAGTTCACACTCGGATTTCTTACAACATCTGCTTGTGGAGAGGCAGTTATGGCAATTCTGATTTATGAATAAAAGGACGTCAACCGTGCTTTGTTCTTTTAATTTACAATGACGAAAACACTGTCAGGAGTTGACACAACAAATGCTTGAAATATTCTTGTCACTGATTTAGTGAAAACCGACCGAGAGCCTTCGAACTTCTTGGGTTTAGAAATGACTAAAAAGGAAGCTCTATTTTTAGGTGCTCTCGTGGTAAAACGTCATTGTACGCTCTGTTACTCGTAAACATCCGCTGGCAGAGTAATCAAACTCTTATGGAAAAGCAATTATGACACTCACTTCTGGCTTATGAATAAAAAATTGCGTCAACCGTGCTTTGTCCTTTTAATTTCAATTGACGGAAGCACAAACGAAGTGTAGAGAAGACGAGCTCTTTGTCTATTCTTAAGTGCTTTCATCACTTAATTCCTGAGATCTTTTAACGAAAAAAGCACAGTGGAATATGAAAGTACTTTAATTAATATGCAATCAGTGTGATAACAAACTCGAAAAGGACTCTTCCACCGAGAACCTTCGAACTTCTTGGGTATAAAATGGCAAAGAAAGCTCTATTCTTAGGTGCTCTCGTGGCAAAACGTCATTGTGTTACTCGTAAACATCCGCTTGCAGAATAATCAAACACTTATGGATAAGCAATTATGACACTCACTTCTGGCTTATGAATAAAAAAAATGCGTCAACCGTGCTTTGTCCTTTTAATCTCCATTAACGGAAGCACGAACGAAGTGTAGAGAAGACGAGCTCTTTGTCTATTCTTAAGTGCTTTCGTCACTTCCTGAGATCTTTTAACGAAAAAAGCACGGTGGAATATGAAAGCACTTTAATTAATATGCAATCAGTGCGATAAGTCGAGTAGTGAACGCAACCTCTCGTAATTAACCGTTTAACAAACTCTAGATACTATGATAGGTCAAGTAGTGTTCAATGGAATACGTCCAAGCTTTTAGCTCACCCGCTGTGACATAAGCACGTATGATAAAACTGCATAATATTAATTTATTCATCAAAATTTATTGCCTAAGACAATAATCTTTCAAAAGTTTCAACTAGAAGCTATCTTCCGAAAACAGCCTGCACCAGCACTGGGAAAGAAGAGGAAAAAACAAAAAAACTCGATCACTTTCTTTTGAGCTTGGTATACCTCAGTACGCGTGGTGATGAACTTTGCCTTCATATTCCTTTATTTAACTAGTAATAGTTCTCACTATGGCTGGCCCACATTCGATATAATTTTATTTCCAAAAATAATCTAAGATTAGTGGAGTAGATTTATTTGACGTCCTTAATTATTGCAAGTCCATGGACTTCACAATTAGTCGATTTCACTGATCTTTACTGTGCCAAGTACGCCGCGACATTGCATCGGAATTTCTTTGTTGCGTGACACTGCTCTATCTGTCGCATTCACATGTAAACTAGCGGTAATCATCGATTAATGAGTACCTTCGGGTTTGGGATTTTTAACAAATTTCTGTTCTATTTGTGATATTTGTTTGCTTATTTACAGTGCCCACAATTAGTACAAAAGTGCTAAATACTCTGACACTTAAATAAAGTGATTTTTTTTAGTTAGGATTGATAAGTTACCAGAATAAAAAATACAGACAGAACGCGTGAACTTTTAATTCGTGGTGACTACACGCAAATCCCTAAAACATATGATTAACAAAATATGGCACATTCAGAGAATCGATTAACCGATTTTGACCCTTATCCAACCCACTCTTTGGACCAAATAATGACAATTCGGAAGGAATATTGTCACTGTGTGAAATGAATTACCTTGAGGTGCACTATTATGTTCACGCTTCTATGTTTAGGATGTTTATCTACTTCGCACGATTCAAACGATTTCCACAATTTACTCAGTCACTGATTAAAACTCTGCTTTCCTGGATGATACGTCTGTTATACTCTCCATGTCATTTTCGGTACCATTTTATTTTCGGGAGCACTTCAGCCATTTCTTCCAGCAAGAAGTGTATCCTGCGATCAGAATATGTGACGGCCATTTTGTGTACAACAAAAATTACCATACACCACCTTGCGCGCTCGCTGAAAAATTAGCCAAAACCATCGTGGACGCCTAGTTTCTTCAAATCGGGATCTCTGCGCATACTGTACCACATATTTCATATTCTGTACCAAATATTTCTTTCCATTTTTCTTTTTTACGCGGGGAATCCTAGTATGCCTCCTAGGGTTTTGGCCTCTGGGCCAAAACCCTGTTGGGGCAATAATCGCTTGGTGTACATGTTACGATTACTTATCACATAAGACTATTTATTTCAAAAGTATTTCCTAATAGCAAACTAATAGCAAACTATTAGCATTCCTAATAGCATTAAACTAATAGTGTCCACGTACATGCATGTTCCCCGTTTAACGTCGTCATGTCGCAGCTTCGGCAGCATACACCCCGGGAAAATTTGGATTTTAATTACTCTCAGTTATCGGGAAATGCATTTAAAATCCCAATTCAGCAATTATAATATTGGCCTTTAAATAAACCAGAAATCCAAAGATCTGCTCTAAACACACTTTAACTTAACGGTGGTTAAACGGTGTATCGATCAGAATTTTCTCTTTTTGTTATTCTTTCAATCGGCAAATTCGTTAGCGATGTCATCAAGGCAAAGTTTTTCTGTTTTACTGTTTAATATTGTCAGGTTACTAAATCTCTGTTGCGTCTTAATGGAGCGATGAGGGCAGGGAAGTGAGAAATGTCGAAAAAGCGAGCACCGATTACTTTCTTAAGTGCTGACGTCACTTACCGAGAACAAAGCAAGGTTAACATCATACAGTTTATTGTTTTACTTGTAAAGGAATAGCAACCGAGTCTGAGCATAGCTAACCTTGTCGTTTATTTATGGTACGACACTTTTTTGTGTTTATAAACAACTACATCTGTAGTGACCAACAGATTGTTAATACTTGCACCGACATGCAGGTAAAATAGAATGTGCAGCAACTTACGTTTCCGGTATAGACAAACAGATTGAAATCAATGGTGTAGAGCACCTAATTAGGTGTACAGGAGCTAATAATACGTTATTTAAAGACGAATAAATCTAAGGGAAAAGTAACTTTAATTCAGAGTTCATTGAAGTAGCGGTATGCATATAGCATCCAGTATTGGTAACCTTTTGTTTTGAACAGTTACACAAAAAAATTACAAATAAGTTTCAAAGCGACAATTTGAATATAATTTCTAAAACGTGACAAAGATATACGTGAATAACCTTTACTGGGTTAATTGTTTCCTTGTAAAAGAGCAACTGAGTTTGAACATTGGAATTAAAACTTCCTCGAGCAAAAGTCACGCACAAGTTTAGAAGTGTCAAGATCATCGTTTATTTGTCGTACCGACACTTTTTGAGACATTTGTCAAGTCAAGGATAGGCTGTTGAAGGTAAACATTCTTTATTTTCTTCTGGCTTGCTTTTCAGAAACACTTTTGAAGTCAATTTTTCTTCATTCCTTTTCAATGTCCTCTTTACAATTTGCCTGTTTGTATGTAATTTTTATGTAGGCATATATACATTTGTAGGGTTTTTTCAAAGGGTTTATTTGTGCAGTTTAAGGTTGATTATTTAGCAATGTCAATTTAAGTAAAGGACTTTGAGAAAAAAACTAACTGTTTATGTGGTTTTATATAGTTGTGTTAATGAGCGTGGATGTCTGAGAAACCGATTAAGATTAAAAACTAAATTTGGTTTCCTTAGAATTAAAACACGCTCGCCGAGTATGCTGTTAAACGTACAGTTAGCCCAGCAACATTCTTGGCCGCTCAATAGTTGAACTATTCTCTTCGTGACCTTTCTTTACAGGCACAAACATGAAATTATGGAAACCATGCTGTGGACATTCTGAACAAATTTCGGAATCTCCTGAATCTCGCACGCCAGCTTTACAACGCTTTGCATGTGGAGTAGGAAATGTGATAAATGACGTCATCCGCCAGTTACTTTTCTCGTTTAGACTGGTCTTCTTTATGAAAGTGCTTCAGTGGTCTGTCTGCATCTAATGCTGGCTGGTTGCTTCTTTACGGACTAGTAGCTCTTGCTGCAATATCACCATTCAGCGCGTTTTTGGTTGACAAAATCAACATCCCATTTCTGTCCCGTAAGCTTGGAAGGAGAAAGTCGTGGCATTTGATTGGAACCGTGCTTGGAGCAGTTGTTGTACCGCTTTACTTCAGTTCTTGCTTTGCTTGTCAAAGCGATGGAGAACAATGGCAAATGATGACATACGTCGCCATACTGAACACATTTCTAGCCCTAGCTTTCAGCCTCATGGAAATTGCGCATTTGTCAATCATTCCTGTCATTGCTAAGGATCGAAGTGAAGCTGTGGAATTAAACGCATGGAGGTTTGTTTTTATTTTTTCTAATACTAACATCTCTGAGCTCGTATTCAGTTTCTAAGTAGTGTCGATGTTGCATCTTGGAAACTTAAGGGTATATTTTTTTAAGTTTTTCATTTGTAATGCTCTCGACTATTGCAGTCGTTGCTTTTTTTCCAACTCAGTAAACTATTATTTTGAGGTTTCCGTCGATTTGGAAATATATTTGTATAATTATCCTAAAAATTACTCAATATACCATGCCATAGACCCATAGAACCATTCATCCATTTTGTGCCTCCATCTACTGCATGACGACTATCCGAGAAACAATGGCTTTTTTAAGATAAAGATTTTATGCGAGCAAAACTTTGAGCTGATCACAATTTATTCGACAGTTAATCGATAGTGACTGAAAGGAGTCATAACGAAGCATCATTGCGAGACAAAGACTACTAATAAATCAGTATGCAAATGGTTGCATAGAGGCCATCTCAAGAAATAAATATACTGTTTACTATACTGTTGACTGCATCAGTGGTATTTTAAGTTTCTTCTTTTTATAGGACCGGGTTTACCTTCTTGAGTGGCATTCTAACCTACCTTGTGGCATGGGGACAAGACGGCAGTGATCGTCTGTCACCAGAAAGCTCGATGGATTTCACGGTAAATTATAAACATGACCAAAACATCAGCATGATCAGACCAGTAAAGATTATGGATCTTAACAAAATAGTAACTTCATTCTTTTCCGTTTCTTCCTCATAAATTTGTTAATGGCGCGGTAAAGGACATTATTCAAAACACTAAAGTATATGGGTAGACTAAGGCGTGCGACACTTCATCATCTGTTGCACGCGACATTACATACACCTCCCCTAGAAAGTGGCTTTTGTGGTTCCAAATTGCATATGATTAAATGAGAAAAATTGCAGGGGCGCTCGGGCCGCGGATGGTTCGTGGAGGTTTACCATTAAAATACTGTCGTTTTGACGGGGAAAGGATGTAAAATTGGGCCCTTTTTCGGTATGTATTTATAGAATGACTATCGAAGCCTTTGAATTTAAGGCGTTTTGAGGGAAAGATGGCAAACTTTGAGAATTACAGCTCATTTCATGAACACGGGTCTGCATTCTGGCGGTTCGAGTGTGCAACCTTTCGCTTCGCTTTGATGGTTGGGAGCAATTTTAGAATTAGCATATTATACTAATTTTCAAAGCTCACATGAATGTGTAATATAAGATTGATAAAACAATAAAAATTTGACAATTTTAGATCATTTTATTTATTTTCAGTCATATCTTAAGCTTTGGCTACCTGTGCCAAGATTTCAAACGCACGTACAGGGCTATTGTTCTGCTCAGTCTCGTTGCCGTTGCTGTCGTAGTTTTCTTAAGCTCCGTATTATTATAGCAAAACTTGAGTAATAGTTTGCTGATTTGAACTGCAAAAATCCTTTTACATTCTAAACGAAGACGTTCAATCAACATTATTATTGTTTACGACTGGTTTCCGCGAATTAAGTTCGAAGAAAATACGCCGTCTGAATCAGCCGTCGCTCCAAAGTCGCTCCAAGGTCGAACCTTACTGAGTTAGGTTTGGCAAATGAGTGGATGCTTGAAACTTGGTTGAAAAGTGGAGAAGGGTCATGCACCCGAAACGTCTGTATTTTGATAAACAATTTTGACACTTCTCGATATTTATATCTTCCAATATCGATCAATCATATTCAATACACTTTCTGGACTTAGTAGATATCTCCTTGGGTTCATAGAAAGAATCGTGGCTGAAGGTTTGACTCCCTCGTGTCACCCATCTTGACACTGATTGGTTTAACATTGAATTCACACTAAGCTTAAAAGAAATATTTTCAGATAAAACTATTGCTAGCAAGTTTGCGATAGACATTCAAGAAAGAACATTAAAATTTAAGGGGCGTGAGTTTGAGCAGAAAGTTACGTGAGTTTGAGCAGAAAGTACAAAGTTAACACGGCTCCAGTGTTTGTATTAAAGTTTACGCCATATCGAACTAAAGGACATTTGCTGTGACATCTTCCTTCAGGTAATGACTCTAATTTTGATAGGAACAGCTTTGATATTTTCTGCAATCTTCTACATTGGAACCAAGGAGCCTTCTGACGAGCTTGGAAATAGAACTATGTCAAATGCAGCTGTTGTAAAGATTGTGGTAAGTTTCTTAAATTTTTATTATAATATTGAATAAGTTATAACATGGATAAATGCATAAACCCATTTGCCAACCGTTTTGTAATAAAATTGAAAAAAAAATCGTTTCGCATATATGATTTATCTGCCACATTTTCATCGTTTATTGTCTCCGAGAATGTCTGGCCTTAACTAAGAAGGACGTAGACCAAAATTATGTTTCCCCAAAATTTAAATTTTTCAAACTACATTGAATGTGATCTTTCCAGTCTTCAAAATGAAAAACGGAGCACGTGTCCGCATCTATATCTCTTTTAATGTCTGCTAGTAGATTTATGATCAGAAATACATATCGCCGTCTGTTAAATCTTCTCATAGCCGCCTTGAAAATGAATAAGATCACCCGGGGCTCAACACAGCTTAATGCTGATTTCTCGAACTTTTGATCAGTCGAACAAAAAGCTTTTTACTTTGTATTTCCGAAGAAATTGCAGAAGCGACGATTACCGCTGAAACAACGAAGATCTCAAGATTGAAGCGAAGAATTAAACATTCGCGTGATCAGATAAAATATTAACATCTAAATCGCGTAAAAACGTTTTAAAGAAATATCGGTGATCTCTGCTCATCTTTACGGCGTATTTACAATGATTTTCGTTATTGTTTCGGTAACTGTTTATATTACTTGTTGTTGAAGTTTATTCGGCGGTGACTTACATTAACTAAACCGTCACGGAATTATTTCAATCCAAAAACGAAGATCTCCATAAAAAAAAATCGAAGATTTGCCAAAATTATGCGACGAAAACGAAGTCTGGGGTACCAATAGAGAGGCTCATTTTTACCCTCGATTTCTCAAACCAGTTTAGGTTTCCCAATCTCGATTCCACTGTAATACTGAAACAGCTTCTGACGGATTTGTTCTACACTGTTTGCAGAGAAAATCTTCGTTTATTCCATCAAATGATCCTCTGAAATCGATAATCTATACAGATGGTTGTGATGTTATGAATGGCAAGCTGTCGAACAGGCTGGAAGAGGCGAATAACTCCAACCTAACGAAAGATTACGAGAGATCAACCGTTGTGGAAGTGTCAAACAATTCTGGTGGCATTGAGAAAAATCACCCCCATGAATCAAATAACAATGTTGGGAGTCTAACGTCCAATGAAGAGTCGGAAAGCATTAGCATTGGTCACCGTTTACTGAAAACACAGCAAAGCTCACAACATAAAACTGTCGTAAGTAATCAGGAGCATATCGAAATCGAAACGCCAGAAAGTGATTTTTGGAGGGACCCAGTAAGGCGAGAAAAGGCAGTTGGTGTTGACAATCATGGGTGTGACTGCAATGAAACAGAATCTAAACCATCATCTCCAGACCAGATCGTTGTTGCAAACGTGGATGAAGTGGACGCCAGCGAAGTTATTCCAAATTCATCACAAGTCCATTGTGCTATTGAATCTGGGACATTGGTGAATAGTAAACCTGACTTTTCTTCTCCAGCAACACCAGAACCCAAGACAGTACGAGCATGGTTGAGGGATCTTAATTTGTACAAGGTAATAACTCTCTTTTACACCATCAAATCAAATTTTATTGTAATAAAAGTTAATTATAACTTTTGGTATAATTTGTATGTCTCTGTCGTTTCTTTATTCTAGGTCAGCATTATCTACACATGTGCAAAGGTTTTACAAGACATTTCTTATTCCTATTTGCCACTGTTCCTAACTGACAGACTACAATTTGGAAAGGTAAATATCTGGTGCCTGATCTTTCTCCCTCCCTTCTTCCTTCCTTCGCTTTTTTCCCATCCTCTCATGTGCTCCACAGATCCGTCCATCCGTCCATTAGTCAGTACTAAGTAGAAAGTCAGTAGTCAGGCAGAAGTCAGTCAGTCAGTCAGTCAGTCAGTCAGTCAGTCAGTCAGTCAGTCAGTCAGTCAGTCAGTCAGTCACTCAGTCAGCCAGTCAGTAAGGAAAACCCGTTTTAAAGTCTGCCATGCCCTAAAAAGTTATAATTAGACGCATACTGTATTTTAGGAAGCCATTGCCAACCTGCCACTTATAGTGCTAATCAGTGCAACGATTTCTTCTGCAATCACAAAGAAAATTGTTGGAAAGATTGGAACGAAGGTAAGGTCTTGACTTTCGGTGTGATAAACCAGCTTGAAATAATTAACTATGAGGTGAGATAAGCCACCCAAATTAACTTGAATATAACTAGAAAAAAGTGCAGAGCAATATTTATTTAAACTTTTGTGAAACAAATAGGCCTGACGATCTCAGATCCTCTGTTAGGAAATACAGCAAAATTCGAATTTTAACCAACCCTGAAATTGGCGAAAGACGCATGGTTGTTAGCCAATCCCAAACGTATCGACCATCCGAAAGAAACGTCCAGCTCATGGACAAAAATAGCGATTTCAAAACTAATTCTATTTTTTTGTTAAGACGCATTAGCAATGACTGATGCTACACGCTGTGTATCAATCAATAACAGTGTCTTTCATTTTCGATGGTCCCTCGTTGTTCGGATATATTTTTTTTCGACAAGTTTTATCCTCCGTTTTATCTATTTGCATCCATTTTATTTTAGTGGACATTTATCTTGGCTGGTCTTCTCGTGATTGGATCTGCCTTGTGGTGTTATTTTATTACCCAGTTAACCAGAGTCTTAATCTACCCGGCTGCTGTCCTGCTGGGATTTGGATTATCTGCCATGTTTGTTACTTCACTTAGTTTCGCAGCGGAACTTGTTGGAGACAACAAAGTAAGTGTTTTAGTGGAAAAGTATCCCCAGTCTTTATTATTTCATATACCTTGTCTTATCCAAGTTACTATTATCCTTTTTCATGCACCTAATACTACTATTAACTAAAATGGAATCACTCGAGGCGTAGGAAAGACACTATGGAGGCCCTTTTATGCTATATATTCATGTCTCTCGTCTGAATTGTAAAGCTCGTCGTGTCGAAATTTGGATTGGTCCGAATTTCGCTGTCGAAAATCCGTCTAACGTGTCTAATGACGGACGTGAATTACACAGAGCAGGAGTTTCTCGGGCACTAAGTAAGGCAATTAAAGAGTCTGACCCATCCACTTTGCATTGCGCGCCCTGTTGTTGTTTATGAGCCCAGAGGACCACAAAAACTATTGTAACATGATGACGCTTCTTTCAAAAACAGCGATCGTTCGATTATAACAAACTGAAGAGAAGCGATAAGACTTGTTTCTAGCATTGACATCGCGATGGAAACAGATTTTACTTCTCGGTTGCTATCACTGGCTTTTTTTGGGGCCCCAAAAATGGCGGATTGACAAAGGTGAGAAATCTGTTTGTATCGCGATGTGAATGCTAGAAACAAGTCTTATCGCTTCTTATAGCTTCTCTTCAGTTTGTTATCTTCGAACGATCACTGTTTTTGAAAGAAGCGTTATCGTAAAACGATAGTTTTTGTGGGCCTCTGCGCTCGTAAATAACAACAGGCGCGCAATGCAAAGTGGGTGGGTCAGATTCTTTAAACTGTTTCAATTTCTCGACCGATTAAAAATGACGTAACTAACGTAAATACACAGAACAGAAGTTTTTTAGGCACTTAAATAATAATTTCTCGACCAGAGCTAAGTGTACTGTGCACTAATTAAAATTAGTACACAGAACAGGAATTACGTGACTAAATTAAGTACACTGACAAGAGCAGGAGTTTCTCGGGCATTTCATAAAGGAAGTCAAAATTGTTTCCTTTCTAAATTAATTCATTTTCAGTTTTATACTATTTGAAACACCTCACTGTTATTCATTTTTCTAAGTGACCCCACGATCGAATCCTGACAATTCTAAAGCATTCTCGAGAAAGTTAATGTCAAACCTCGTAAAATGCTTAAAACGCGTGATATTTTGCTTGGAATTGACATGAAACCTCCGTTTTAAAATATGGATAACAACTTTAAATTCATTTTATTTTTCTCGCAGGGTCAGCTTGAGAGCTTTTAACTGAATTCAAACCATTGCTGCATGCTATGAATTCTTTTTGGTAACTTTATTTTTGCCTTTATTGCTCGAATGTTCAGCGGAAACCGTCATCATTTTTGGCTGAAGTGTGTTGATCAAACCACAACAATAACGGATAAGGATCTATCACCATTTACTAATAAATAACTAGTGAGTTGGACAAGGCAACGGAAGTGTTTTGAGTGATTATATTCATCAGTCCACTTTTCCACTTTTTGCCTGTTTAATCTGCGGGCCCTAAAAACAAGCTGTGCATGCTTTTGAGAGGTCGCGCTATATTTACGAGGCATGATGACCTTCTCTTGTGGATTACGCAGGAGATTTTTTACATTTTATATCAGTTCACCGTCGAACATTTAATGGGACACTATGACGACTAATCACAGAAATTTCTATTTTCTAATTTCCTCAGTATATTGCCAAATGCCACCAAATACACGAATAAATTTGATAAAACGATCCCACAAACCAAGATAGAACAGTTATTTTGAGGAAGAATTACAGGACTGCAAGGATGTCCAAAAATCAAAGCTGCCATTCTGGTGAAATTTTGAACCTTTAATCGGTCACTTTAACCTCTTAGTTCATATTTCTTTACTTTTACCACTTTAAGCATTTTTCTCTTCGTAGTACAAGACGATAAAGCGCAATTATAGCAAGCTACAGGCCATTCTTATAAAATATGATATTTCAGGCATGACAGTGTCCCTTTAAGAAATCGAGAGCCAGCGAGGGCTTCGCCGTGTATGTCTTCTTTGATTCTTTTCTTTGCTGTCGCTAACAATTTCAACAATAAACTGCGAACAGGCTCCCAATTCAAGTGAGGCATAGGCCACCCTTGACGAGACGGACTGTTCAGGATATTGCATTCGTCACCATTTTATTTTTTTTATGTTGTTATTTTAACGTCGTGTTACGTCGATTGTCGGAAATTACCCAAACGGGCATCCGGCATTACGGCTAGTAAAATTAAATTATGGTACAATCAAAGTATTAGTCAATTTTTTAAGCTTCTTAGCTCACAATGAAGTTTTTTCCCTCTCAGAACACCTCAGGTTTCGTGTTTGCCTTCATGGGTCTGATGTCAAATCTGACTGGAGGGGCTTTGTATAGCGCTATACAGAAGTTCTATCCCAGGTTTGTTACATATTTTATCTTACTTGAATTTTAAAAATACATAGCGTCTGGCCGTTTCCCTTGTTTTTAATCGTCTTATTCCTGCAGTAGAAAGTAAACTCAATTCCTGTTAGTTAAAAGTCGAAATGAAGTAGAGGAAGCACTTGTCGAATAAAAAAGTAAAAACCACTTTCACCCAGGCTCGATTTCCGCGGCTCTCTCGAGTCGAGTGCAGGCTGATTTCCCCAACAGCGGCTGTTAATCGAACCTAGTTTTTATCAATTGGTCCACTGGTCTTTGCAGGCCTGTGATCATGAACTGACTGTTGTTTATTTGTCTCTTGTTGTTTTTTCTTTTTGCAGTGGCCATGAGTCTGAGGACTGTGACGTGTGTGGTGATTATGTACGATACGTGTTTTCAATCGTTCCAGGTTCACTCGCTGCAGCAAGTTTATTGATTGTTTTAGTGTTCCAAACTTCGCAACCAGCTAAGAAGCGGAAGGGTGAGATACATTGCTCTTTATGTGCAATTCAAGTATGCACAGATTAAACAGCAGTTTGTAAAAAATACAGTCGTCGAAAGTTACTAAGCAAACAAATTCCAAAAAGGGGCCGCAACAAGAGTTGGTGGCTAACGAAAATGGGGTTTCAGCGATCATACGCCGAAACAATAGAGGCTAGTCGCTTATAGTACCAAAGGATTTAAGATATAAACCTCTCTACCTCAGTCTTAGGGAAACACTATTTCTGACCTCGCTCCCGATGTGTGGCTTCGTAGCTCAGTCAACTTGGTAGAGCATCGCACCGTACCGGTATCGCGGAGGTCAGGGGTGCGAATTTCGTTGAAGCCCTGAATTTCTTTCAGGCTTCTTTATTCCAATTGTTTAAATTGGAAATTCACTGCGATGATCATTTATTACTTTCACTATTTCTGAAGATATATTTGGCAGGAACGTCTCACTTAAGGTGGAAGACAAAGTTCCCCAGTATTGACAATATTGTACTAGAGCTCTTAACTAATAATGACGTCCGATCCCTTATATGTCACAAAGCATCAAATCAGCAATAGCAACATATAATACGTCGACTCGGATTAGGCCTTAGGAACTGAATATACGTGCAATTCCTTTTTTGTAGCTTCCCAAACAGATGGCAGAATGGAGACTGAAAAAGCCATGGAGGATAATTAATTTGGAACAAACATGAAAAAGCTAGAGCTTCAACGCTTAAATCAAAGATATGGAGTGCTGTGAACATCCGATTCAAAGATGTTTCACCACGTCGGCTAGCTGTGCACCTATGCGAAAATTAGGGTGTCCGTAAAACGCTGACTCGTGGTGGGGTCGGGGTTGGGGGGCCTGGGTTTACTTTTTTACATTTGATATTTTTGTTAACATGGTTAACAAACTCGATCTCCATTTGTTTTTATTTGTTTTCATGATTATGCTTGACTTTCCCAATAGAACCAGAATTGTTGAGATCATGTAACTTAGATAAAATAAAACTAACAAAAGAAAGATCGACTAAAAGGGATTGAAGGAAATAAGTGCACAGCAGAGAAGACACTGGTCGTAATATTCAGGATTTCGAGTTGGATCTCGTGTCATGTTTTCGAGCCGGTTCTGGTCTTCTCACGCCATTTAGACTGCTCGGCAAGGATAAATAACCTTTGATATGCATGCTTTGGATGGCGTATTCAAACTCTCTCGCGCCTCTCGATACAATGAAACAGACTCGAAGCAGTCGTCTGAAAGCTAATGGAAGGGTCGGGAAAGTAATTTATCGTCATGAAAATTGAAGAAAGTAAAACAATTTTTTCTTTTGTTTCATGATTTTTGCAATTCTGGTTCTATTGGGAAAGTCAAGGAGTATTAAAAAGAAAAGATTAGATGAACAAAAATATTAAAAAGAAATAATAAAAAAGGAAAATGTGAAAAAAGTATAAGCCCGGCCTCGGCCCGAGTCGACGTATTACCGACACCAAGACTTTACTATTTTGTTAACAAGACTTACCCATTTAAGAAGTAAAGTAGCGGAAGACAGTATCATTGTATAAAACCCTGGCCAAAATGAATCGCTATTAGGTGCAAGTTTTCAGCCTGTATCGACTTGGGACCTCGTCTTTGGCCAGCTCATTTGCACGCACGTGTTGATTTGCAATGACTTGCGACCACTTTCATCAAGATTAAATTTTCATACAAGTGAGCGTAAGATTTTCACCGTTTGGCCACACCCAACGCAAGTCCAAACAAGTTTTGTAATTTAATTTAAGTATAATTGCGAAGCAATACACGCGCTGGAGCCAACCTGGAGCATAGAAACGAAAAAGAATTGGAAAATTAGTATACTGTGTAACCTCTTGTACTTTCAGTTGCATTATCACTTCTGCAAGGCCTCCGACAGCGGGAAATCTAACGCTTTTAAGGACTTGCGCTAAGAGCAATTTACAGAGCGAAGTCAGAGACCATGCAGACACTGCTTAATACGATTAATCACGCTGTTTAATCAAAGATTGCATTGCATTCAGGACATTGCTTTACTCGTGTATAACGTTGAGCCGGAATAATGTCGCCCCTACCAATGTAGGAAAAATCTCTAGTTTAAAATTTTCTAGCTACTCTTTGCGATATAAGGACTTTAATTTGTATGTACTGCCTTTAATTTACATAGATTTAGTACTGAAAACTACGGCAGACATTCATCAAGTTACCGCTAACCGAAGTGCTATTTAGGCTAACCGGAGTGCTATTTAGGCTAATCAATGTGTTTTCAAGTGCCTCGCAGGTCTGCCTCGCATGGCTCGCTGGCTCGCACATTGTGCATTCCCAGACCTGCACTATAATTAGCATACGATAATTAGTAAATACTTAGTTCATACTCTGATTTCTAACAACATCTGCTTTTGGAGAGGCAGTTATGACACTTCTGATTCATTAATAAAAGTACGTCAACCGTGCTTTGTTGTTTTAATTTAAAATGACGAAAACACGAACGAAGTGTAGAGAAGACGAGCTATGCTAAAATTGCAGCCAATTGCTTGAAACATTCCTGTCACTGACTTAGTGAAAAAACAATGTTCAAAATAAAACTTGAAAAGGACTCTTCCACCGAGAACCTTCGAACTTCTTGGGTATAAAATGGCAAAGAAAGCTCTATTCTTAGGTGCTCTCGTGGCAAAACGTCATTGTGTTACTCGTAAACATCCGCTTGCAGAATAATCAAACACTTATGGATAAGTAATTATGACACTCACTCTCAAGGAAATTAAGGCATGGGCCTCTAGTTATTCGCCCAAAAAGTGAGGGGGTAGTCTATCTTTTGAAGCTCTAGTTGTAGCAGCATGAAACTTTGCCAGATCCATGGATTGTCAATTGCTGACATTTTCGCATGTCTAAAATATGCAAATTAGGTCACGTGACATCTTAGAGGCCAAAAACTATCTTATGTAAAATAGGAACACTTTTTCTTGCTTCCTTATAATTGTTGTTAGTTTTATAACTTTAAGGCAATGAGTTACATCGTTTCTGTGCTTGGAAACGGTAAGATATTTTAAAAGAGACGTTTGAAAAGACAAATCACTTTTATGGGGAGACTGGGTACTAGTAGCAAAAACCGTTTATTTCAAAAAATAATCAAATATTCAACAATTGCCAAGCACAGTTCCTTTGCTGTTGCTATTAGGACTTGTCTTGTACCAGTTCAGTTGAATCACTTTTACTATAAACTGTTCCCATATTTTCTTAAACAATTTCCACGATTATTTGGCGTATCAAGTCACGTGACCTAATTTGCATACTTTCGACCTGTCAAAAACTCGTCACTTTTGAGGACGTATTTGTCTACGACAATTTTATGTTGTTAAGAACAACGCCTCAGGAGCTAGACCACCCCCTCACTTTTTTGTGGGAAATAACTGTGGACCCATGCCTTAATTTACGCGAGCTTCTGGCTTATGAATAAAAAGAAAATTGCGTCAACCGTGCTTTGTCCTTTTAATCTCCATTATTATCAATATACGCGGCCAAATTGAAAACCGCCCTCTTGAAAACACGCGCTTTGCGGGCCGTAAATGACTCCTAGCGGGCCGTTAATGCATTAACGGCCCTGCAGCTGATTGGTTCTCGGTTCATCATCCGATGAATATTAACCAATCAGGTCACGTTTAATGACGCGGGAAAACCATTTAGGTGCGTCGTGCGTATAGCAAGTTTTAAAGTAAAAAAAGTCTCCGACAGTTTCTCGCTGAGCAAATAGTGTTCGAAAAGAAAAATCAAAGCCTATTTGTTATGAATGGGACAAAATGCAGCTAAAATATTCGGATGTAGAAGCAAAAGAACAAGGGGAAGATATAAAGAGAGCAACTTCTTGTTGTCTTACGAGAAACGAAACACAACTAAACGGTTCACTTCATTTTGTGTTTCTCGGCTAAATTAGCTGAAGCATTGCGGGGATTTTACGCCGAGGCTCAACTGGAAAATGTAAGTTCGTAAATTATTATTATCCACTCATTTTCAGAGCCACAGCAGCTCTTTTTAACGACACCTATACAATACATGGGCCTCAGTGTAGCATAGCACAAAATTTTCAACGCGAAGTACTTGTATTATTGAACATGTAAAGCTCATTAAATGTGTTAGTTTAAGCTTATATCTGGATGTTCAGGGATGTTATTTGGCCTTGTATATTGATAATAATGATAATTAAATGACGTTTTTCGGGAATATTGTTTATTTGCTCCCTTGTAGTGTCATTTGCGGCCCTTGCGCTTCGCGCTCGGGCCGCAAATGACACTACGCGGGCGCAAATAAACAATATTCCCTCAAAAAGTCATTTTATTGTCCTATTAACGGAAGCACGAACGAAGTGTAGAGAAGACGAGCTCTTTGTCTATTCTTAAGTGCTTTCGTCACTTCCTGAGATCTTTTAACGAAAATAGCACGGTGGAATATGAAAGCACTTTAATTAATATGCAATCAGTGCAATAAGTCGAGTAGTGAACGCAACCTCTCGTAATTAACCGTTTAACAAACTCTAGATACTATGATAGGTCAAGTAGTGTTCAATGGAATACGTCCAAACTTTCAGCTCACCCACTGTGACATAAGCACGTATGATAAAACTGCATAATGTTAATTTATTCATCAAAATGTATTGCTTAAGACAATAATCTTTCAAAAGTTTCAAGATGCGACTTATCAGACGAGAACTAGAAGCTATCTTCCGAAAACAGCCTGCACCAACACTGGGAAAGAAGAGGAAAAAACAAAAAAAAACTCGATCACTTTCTTTTGAGCTTGGTATACCCCAGTATGCGTGGTGATGAACTTTGCCTTCTTATTCCTTTATTTAACTAGTAATAGTTCTCACTATAGCTGCCCCACCTTTATATAATTTTATTTCCAGAAATAATCTAAGATTAATGGAGTACATTTATTTGACATCCTTAATTATTGCAAGTACATTTATTTGACATCCTTAATTATTGCAAGTCCATGGACTTCACAATTACTCGATTTCACTGATCTTTACTGTGCCAAGTACGCCGCGATATTGCATCGGAATTTCTTTGTTGCGTGAGACTGCTCTTTCTGTCGCATTCACATTTAAACTAGCGGTAATCATCGATTAATGAGTACGTTCGGGTTTGGTACTTTTAACAAATTTCTGTTCTATTTGTAATATTTGTTTGCTTATTTACAGTGTCCACAATTAGTACAAAAGTGCTAAATACTCTGACACTTAAATAAAGTGATTTTTTTTTAGTTAGGATTGATAAGTTACCAGAATAAAAAATACAGACAGAACGCGTGTACTTTTAATTCGTGGTGACTACACGCAAATGATTTCCTCGGCAAAAGCGTAAAATAATTATATGACTAACAAAATATGGCACATTCAGAGAATCGATTAACCGATTTTGACCCTTATCCAACCCACTCTTTGGACCAAATAATGACAATTCGGAAGGAATATTGTCACTGTGTGAAATGAATTACCTTGAGGTGCACTATTATGTTCACGCTTCTATGTTTAGGATGTTTATCTACTTCGCACGATTCAAACGATTTCCACAATTTTCTCAGGGACTGATTAAAACTCTGCTATCCTGGATGATAGGCCTCTTATACTCTCCACGTCATTTTCGGTATCATTTAATTTCGGGAGCACTTCAGCCATTTCTTCCAGCATGAAATGTTTCCTGCGATCAGAATATGCGACGGCCATTTTGTGTACAACAAAAATTACCATACACCACCTTGCGCGCTTGCTGAAAAATTAACCAAAACCATCGTGATCTCTGCGCATACTGTACCACATATTTCATATTCTGTACCAAATATTTCTTTCCATTTTTCTTTTTTACGCGGGGAATCCTAGTATGCCTCCCAGAGGCCAAAACCCTGCTGGGGGAATAATCGTTTGGTGTACATGTTACAATTACTTATCACATAAGACTATTTATTTCAAAAGCATTTCCTAATAGCAAACTAATAGCAAACCATTAGCATTCCTAATAGCATTAAACTAATAGTGTCCACGTACATGCATGTTCCCCGTTTAACGTCGTCATGTCGCAGCTTCGGCAGCATACACCCCGTGAAAATTTGGATTTTAATTACTCTCAGCTATCGGGAAATGCACTTAAAATTCCAATTCAGCAATTATAATATTGGCCTTCAAATAAACCAGAAATCGAGAGATCTGTTCTAAACACACTTTAACTTTATGGTGTATAAACGATGTATCGATCAGAATTTTCTCTTTTTGTTATTGTTTCAATCGGCAAATTCGTTAGCGATGTCATCAAGACAAAGTTTTTCTGTTTTCCTGTTTAATATTGTCAGGTTACTAAATCTCTGTTGCGTCTTAATGGAGCAATGAGGGCAGGAAAGTGAGAAATGTTGAAAAAGCGAGCACCGATTACTTTCTTAAGTGCTGACGTCACTTACCGAGAACAAAGCAAGGTTAACATCATACAGTTTATTGTTTTACTTATAAAGGAAGAGCAACCGAGTCTGAGTATAGCTAACCTTGTCGTTTATTTATCGTACGGACACTTTTTTGTGCTTATAAACAACTACAACTATAGTGACCAACAGATTGTTAATACTTGCACCGACATGTAAGTAAAATAGAATATGCAGCAACTTACGTTTCCGGTATAGACAAACAGATTGAAATCAATCGTGTATAGCACCTAATTAGGTGTACAGCAGCTAAAAATATACGCTATTTAAAGACGAATAAATCTAAGGGAAAAGTAACTTTAATTCAGAGTTCATTGAAGTAGCGGTATGCATATAGCATCCAGTATTGGTAACCTTTTGTTTTGAACAGTTACACAAAAAAATACAAATAAGTTTCAAAGCGACAATTTGAATATAATTTCTAAAACGTGACAAAGACATACGTGAATAACCTTTACTGGGTTAATTGTTTCCTTGTAAAAGAGCAACTGAGTTTGAACATTGGAATTAAATCTTCCTCGAGCAAAAGTCACGCACAAGTTTAGAAGTGTCAAGATCATCGTTTATTTGTCGTACCGACACTTTTTGAGATATTTGTCAAGTCAAGGATAGGCTGTTGAAGGTAAACATTCTTTATTTTCTTCTGGCTTGCTTTTCAGAAACACTTTTGAAGTCAATTTTTCTTCATTCCTTTTCAATTCCTCTTTACAATTTGCCTGTTTGTATGCAATTTTTATGTAGGCATCACTTTATATACATTTGTAGGGTTTTTTCAAAGGGTTTATTTGTGCAGTTTAAGGTTGATTATTTAGCAATGTCAATATAAGTATAAGAGTTTGAGAAAAAAAACTAACTGTTTATGTGGTTTTATATAGTTGTGTCAATGAGCGTGGATGTCTGAGAAACCGATTTTAGATTAAAAACTAAATTTGGTTTCCTTAGAATTAAAACACGCTTGCCGAGTATGCTGTTAAACGTACAGTTAGCCCAGCAACATTCTTGGCCGCTCAATAGTTGAACTATTCTCTTCGTGACCTTTCTTTACAGGCACAAACATGAAATTATGGAAACCGTGCTGTGGACATTCTGAACAAATTTCGGAATCTCCTGAATCTCGCACGCCAGCTTTACAACGCTTTGCATGTGGAGTAGGAAATGTGATAAATGACGTCATCCGCCAGTTACTTTTCTCGTTTAGACTGGTCTTCTTTATGAAAGTGCTTAGTCTGTCTGCATCTAATGCTGGCTGGTTGCTTCTTTACGGACTAGTAGCTCTTGCTGCAATATCACCACTCAGCGCGTTTTTGGTTGACAAAATCAACATCCCATTTCTGTCCCGTAAGCTTGGAAGGAGAAAGTCGTGGCATTTGATTGGAACCGTGCTTGGAGCAGTTGTTGTACCGCTTTACTTCAGTTCTTGCTTTGCTTGTCAAAGCGATGGAGAACAATGGCAAATGATGGCATACGTCGCCATACTGAACACATTTCTAGCCCTAGCTTTCAGCCTCATGGAAATTGCGCATTTGTCAATCATTCCTGTCATTGCTAAGGATCGAAGTGAAGCTGTGGAATTAAACGCATGGAGGTTTGTTTTTATTTTTTCTAATACTAACATCTCTGAGCTCGTATTCAGTTTCTAAGTAGTTTCGATGTCGCATCTTGGAAACTTAAGGGTATCTTTTCTCAAGTTTTTCATTTGTAATGCTCTCGACTATTGCAGTCGTTGCTTTTTTTCCAACTCAGTAAACTATTATTTTGAGGTTTCCGTCGATTTGGAAATATATTTGTATAATTATCCTAAAAATTACTCAATATACCATGCCATAGACCCATAGAACCATTCATCCATTTTGTGCCTCCATCTACTGCATGACGACTATCCGAGAAACAATGGATTTTTTAAGATAAATATTTTATGCGAGCATGACTTTGAGCTGATCACAATTTATTTGACAGTTAATCGATAGTGACTGAACGGAATCATAACGAAGCATCATTGCGAGACAAAGACTACTAATTAAATCAGTATGCAAATGCTCGCATATAGGCCATCTCAAGAAATAAATATACTGTTTATTATACTGTTGACTGCATCAGTGGTATTTTAAGTTTCTTCTTTTTATAGGACCGGGTTTACCTTCTCGAGTGGCATTCTAACCTACCTTGTGGCATGGGCAGTCTTAGGACAAGACGGCAGTGATCGTCTGTCACCAGAAAGCTCGATGGATTTCACGGTAAATTATAAACATGACCAAAACATCAGCATGATCAGGCCAGTAAAGATTATGGATCTTAACAAAATAGTAACTCCATTCTTTTCCGCTTCTCCTTCATAAATTTGTAAATGGCGCAGTAAAGGAAACTATTCAATACACTTTCTGTACTTAGTGGATATTTCCTTGGGTTTATAGAAAAACTCGCGGCTGAAGGTTTGACTCCCTCGTGTCATCCATTTTGTCTCTGATTGGTTTTAACATTGAATTCAAACTAAACTTAAAAGAAATTATTTTTAACACGTTTGCAATAAACAAAGATAAAGAACATTAAAATTCAAGGGGCGTGTTACGTGAGTTTGAGCAGAAAGTACAAAGTTTACTCCAGTGTTTGTATTACAATTTACGCGATATCGAACTAAAGGACATTTGCTCTGATATCTTCCTTCAGGTAATGACTCTAATTTTGATAGGAACAGCTTTGATTTTTTGTGCAATCTTCTACATTGGAACCAAGGAGCCTTCTGACGAGCTTGGCAATGCAACTATGTCAAATGCAGCTGATGTAAATATTGTGGTAAGTTTCTTAAATTTTTATTATAATATTGAATAAGTTATAACATGGATAAATGCATAAACCCATTTGCCAACCGATTTGTAATAAAATTGAAAAAAAAAATCGTTTTCGCATATATGATTTATCTGCCACATTTACATCGTTTATTGTCTCCGAGAATGTCTGGCCTTAACTAAGAAGGACGTGGACCAAAATTACGTTTCCCCAAAATTTAAATTTTGCAAACTACTTTGAATGTGATCTTTCAAGTCTTCAAAATGAAAAACGGAGCACGTGTCCGCATCTATATCTCTTTTAGTGTCTGCTAGTAGATTTATGATTGGAAATACATATCGCCGTCTGTTAAATCTTCTCATAGCCGCCTTGAAAATGAGTAAGATCACCCGGGGCTCAACACAGCTTAATGCTGATTTCTCGAACTTTTGATCAGTCGAACGAAAAGCTCTTTACTTTGTATTTCCGAAGAAATTGTAGAAGCGACGATTACCGCTGAAACAACGAAGATCTCAAGATTGAAGCGAAGAATTAAACATTCGCGTGATCAGATAAAATATTAACATCTAAATCGCGTAAAAGCGTTTTGAAGAAAAATCTGTCATCTCTGCTCATCTTTACGGGGTATTAACAATGATTTTCGTTATTGTTTCGGTAACTGTTTATATTACTTGTTGTTGAAGTTTATTCGGCGGTGACTTACATTAACTAAACCGTCACGGAATTATTTCAATCCAAAAACGAAGATCTCCATAAAAAAATCGAAGATTTGCTAAAATTATGCGACGAAAACGAAGTCTGGGGTACCAATAGAGAGGCTCAATTTTACCTTCGATTTTCTCAAACCAGTTTAGGTTTCCCAATCTCGATTCCACTGTAATACTGAATCAGCTTCTGACGGATTTGTTCTACACTGTTTGCAGAGAAAATCTTCGTTTATTCCATCAAATGATCCTCTGAAATCGATAATCTATACAGATGGTTGTGATGTTATGAATGGCAAGCTGTCGAACAGGCTGGAAGAGGCGAATAACTCCAACCTAACGAAAGATTACGAGAGATCAACCGTTATGGAAATGTCAAACAATTCTGGTGGCATTGAGAAAAATCACCCCCATGAATCAAGTAACAATGTTGGGAGTCTAACGTCCAATGAAGAGTCGAAAAGCATTAGCATTGGTCACCGTTTATTGAAAGCACAGCAAAGCTCACAACATAAAACTGTCGTAAGTAATCAGGAGCATATCGAAATCGAAGAGCCAGCAGGTGATTTTTGGAGGGACCCAGTAAGCCGAGAAAAGGCAGTTGGTGTTGACAATTATGGGTGTGACTGCAATGAAACAGAATCTAAACCATCATCTCCAGACCAGATCGTTGTTGCAAACGTGGATGAAGTGGACGCCAGCGAAGTTATTCCAAATTCATCACAAGTCCATTGTGCTATTGAATCTGGGACATTGGTGGATAGTAAACCTGACTTTGAATTTTCTTCTCCAGCAACACCAGAACCCAAGACAGTACGAGCATGGTCGAGGGATCTTAATTTGTACAAGGTAATAACTCTCTTTTACACCATCAAATCAAAATTTATTGTAATAAAAGTTAATTATAACTTTTGGTATAATTTGTATGTCTCTGTCGTTTCTTTATTCCAGGTCGGCATTATCTACACATGTGCAAAGGTTTTACAAGACATTTCTTATTCCTATTTGCCACTGTTTCTTACTGACAGACTACAATTTGGAAAGGTAAATATCTGATGCCTGATCTTTAACGTTGCTTTCTCCCTCCCTTCTTCCTTCCTTCTCTACGTTTTCCCATCCTCTTATGTGCTCAAGAGATCCGTCCATCCGTCCATTAATTATTTAAGTAGAAAGGCAGTAGTGAGCCAGTAGTCAGTTCGTCAGTCAGTCAGTCAGTCAGTCAGTCAGTCAGTCAGTCAGTCAGTCAGTCAGTCAGTCAGTCAGTCAGTCAGTATTTGAGTATGATTTACTTCAAGGAAAACCCGTTTTAAAGTCTGCCATGACCTAAAAAGTTATAATTAGACGCATACTGTATTTTAGGAAGCCATTGCCAACCTGCCACTTATAGTGCTAATCAGTGCAACGATTTCTTCTGCAATCACAAAGAAAATTGTTGGAAAGATTGGAACGAAGGTAAGGCCTTGACTTTCGGTGTGATAAACCAGCTTGAAATAATTAACTATGAGGAGAGATAGGCCACCCAAATTAACTTGAATATAACTAGAAAAAAGTGCAGAGCAATATTTATTTAAACGTTTGTGAAACAAATAGGCCTGACGATCTCAGATCCTCTGTTAGGAACTACAGCAAAATTCGAATTTTAACCAACCCTGAAATTGGCGAAAGACGCGTGGTTGTTAGCCAATCCCAAACGTATCGACCATCCGAAAGAAACGTCCAGCTCATGGACAAAAATAGCGATTTCAAAACTAACTCTATTTTTTGTTAAGAAGCATTAGCAATGACTGATGCTACACGCTGTGTACCAATCAATAACAGTGCCTTTCATTTTCGATGGTCCCTCGTTGAAATGACAATACATGGCTTTGTTCGGATATATTTTTTTCGACAAGTTTTATCCTCAGTTTTATCTATTTACATCCATTTCATTTCAGTGGACATTTATCTTGGCGGGTCTTCTCGTGATTGGATCTGCCTTGTGGTGTTATTTTATTACTCAGTCAACCAGAGTGTTAATCTACCCGGCCGCTGTCCTGCTGGGATTTGGATTATCTGCCATGTTTGTTACTTCACTTAGTTTCGCAGCAGAACTTGTTGGAGACAACAAAGTAAGTGCTTTAGTGGAAAATTACCGCCAGTCTTTATCATTTCATATATCTTGTCTTATCCAAGTTACTATTATCCTTTTTCATGTACCTAACACTACTATTAACTAAAATGGAATCACTCGACGCATAGGAAAGACACTATGGAGGCCCTTTTATGCTATATATTCATGTCTCTCGTCTGAACTTTAAAGCTCGTCATGTCGCAATTTGGAATGGTCCGAATGTCGCTGTCGAAAATTCGTCTGACGCGTCTAATGACGGACGTGAATTACACAGAGCAGGAGTTTCAACAATAAACTGGGAACAGGCTCCCGAGTGAGCCATAGGCCACCCTTGACCAGAGGGACTGTTCAGGCTATTGCGTTCGTCACCGTTTTATTTTTTTTATGTCGTCATTTTAACGTTGTGTTACGTCGATTGTCGCAATTTACCCTAACAGGGCCTCCGGCATTACGAATAGTAAAATTAAATTATGGTACAATCAAAGTATTAGTCAATTTGTTAAGCTGCTTAGCTCACAATGAAGTTTTTCCCCCCTCAGAACAACTCAGGTTTCGTGTTTGCTTTCATGGGTCTGATGTCCAATCTGACTGGAGGGGCTTTGTATAGCGCTATACAGAAGTTCTATCCTAGGTTTGCTACATGTTTTATCTTACTTGAATTAAATATATATAGCGTCTGGCCGTTTTTTTGTTTTTAATCGTCTTATTCCTGCTGTAGAAAGTAAACTCAATTCCTGTTAGTAAAAGCTCGAAATGAAGTAGAGAAAGCCCTTGTCTAATAAAAATGTAAAAACCACTACATCTACGTAGATAAACGTAATCTTGCGGCTTTCACCCAGGCTCGGTTTCCGCGGCTCTCTCGAGTCGAGTGCTGGCTGATTTCCCTAACATCGAGTTAATCGAGCCTAGTTATTATCAACTGTTCCAGAGGTCTTTTCGGGTGAACTGACTGCTATTTGTTTGTTTGTGTTTTCTTTCGCAGTGGCCATGAGTCTGAGGACTGTGACGTGTGTGGTGATTATGTACGATACGTATTTTCAATCGTTCCAGGCTCACTCGCTGCAGCCAGTTTATTGATTGTTTTAGTGTTCCAAACTTCGCAAAAAGCTGAGAAGCGGAAGGGTGAGATACATTGCTTTTTATGTGCAATTCAAGTATACAGGTATTAAACAGCAGTTTGCAGAAAATACAGTCGTCGAAAGTCTCTTGAGGAAACAAATTCGAAAAAGTGGTCGCAACTATAGCTGGTGGCTAACCAGAAAGCGCTTTCAGTGATCATACGCCGAAACAATAGAGGCTAGTCGCTTACCAAAGGATTTAAGATATAAACCTCTCTTCCTCAGTCTTAGGGAAACACCATTTCTGACCTCGCTCCCAATGTGTGGCTTCGTAGCTCAGTTGGTAGAGCATCGCACCGGTATCACGGAGGTCATGGGTTCGAATTCCGTTGAATTTTTTTCAGGCTTCTTTATTCCATTTACTTAAATTTGAAATTTAGTGCGATGATTATTTATCACTTTCACTATTTCTGAAGCCGTAAATCATCCTGAAAGGAGATATATTTGGCAGGAACGTCTCACTTAAGGTAGAAGACAAAGTTCTCCAGTATTGACAATATTGTACTACAATCCTGGACAAAACTAGTTGAAACAAACATATTTAGTGCATATTTTGCAAGTTTATTGACTTGCAGGCGGGTAAAAAGTATTTTGTCTCCCTCTCCCCCTACTCAATGAACACGACAGCATTGACAACATTGAAATGTCGGGAAGAGATTGAAACTGATCTGTAGTTCCTAAATTAGTGCATACTTGGCCAACTGTGTCAACAGTTCTGTCCAAGATTGTAGGACTCTTAACTAATAATGACCGGTCCCTTATATGTCACCAAGCATCAAATCCGCAATAGCAACATATAATTATTAACAAGTCGACTCGGATTTGGCCTTAAGAACTCAATATACGTGCAATTCCTTTTTTGTAGCTTCCCAAACAGATGGCAGAGAGGAGACTGAAATAGCCATAGAGGATAATTAATTTGGAACAAACACGAAAAAGCCAGAGCTTGAACGTTGAAATCAAAGATATTGGGGTGCTGTGAACATCCGATACACAGATGTTTCACCACGTCTGCTAGCGGTGCACCTACGCGAAAATTAGGATGTCGGTAAAACGCTGACTCGGGGTGGGGCTCGGGGTTTGGGGGACCGGGGTCTACTTTTTTGCATTTGATATTTTTGTTGACATGTTTAATAAACTCTTCATTTGTTTTTATTTGTTTTTATGATTATGCTTGACTTTCCCAATAGAACAAGCATTGTTGAAATCATGTAACATGGATAAAATAAAACTAAGAAAAGAAAGATCGACTAAAAGGGATTAAAGGAAATAAGTGGACAGCAAAGAAGATACTGATCGTAGTATTCAGGATTTCGAGTTGGATCTCGAGTCATGTTTTCGAGCCTGTTCTGGTCTTCTCACGTCATTTTATCCGGATATTTTAGACTGCTTGGCAAGGATAAATAGCCTTTGTTAGTATATACCACACAAGTGAATAGTGATTTCTGCGCGCGCTGATTGGTTAACTCGGAGGTGATAAGCAAAGTACTATTCACCTCCGAGCAGCCGAGGAGAAGCAAAATGGCTTCCCGTCTCGCTTCGGTCACCGAGGAGTAAATTGTTTCAATAAACGAGGAGGCTGTTCTCAAAAATACAAAAATGATGACAAAGTTTGGTTTAACAGTATTTAATGCTAAGTTTTTTTTGTCTCTCTCCAACCTCATATTCTAAGACGAAAAATCAAAATACAATGCCTTGTTGACGAAATCAGTCGAGTACTACAATTTCAACAGCAAGACGAATTTCACACAACATTTGAAGAAATGACACCAGGGCAGTTAAACAAGTGCCTCCAGAAGTTTTATTTGTCCGCAAGAAAGCGAGACGGGAATTTTATAACAAGATAATATATCTTACCGCTATTCGTGCGGCCCACGACCGACACCTGAGAGGTCCACCACTGAATAAGCCGTTTTCAATTATCGATGACCCTCTGTTTAATGAAGCAAAAAAACGTCTTCAGCAACTACCTGAAAACGCTCAGCAAAAGAGGCGACATAGCTCCAACGGCCCATAAATAAGCGCTGACGAAAGAGGTTGTAGAAAGCTGTACGACGAAGGGGAGCTCACCGAGTTTGACACGCTCAGTCCCGCAAAATTACAGCAAACCGTGTGGTTCCTTATCAGCCTTTTCCTTGGCAAAAGACGGGGGGGGGGGGGGGGGGGGGAAACCAAACCAGTAAACCATGAAGAAAACCATGCTTGCCTTGAGAAAAACACCAGATGGTGAAGAATACTACGAAGTAAGCAACGAGCGAGGAGGTGTGTTACACACGAAGAACCATCAAGGTGACGAATCCAACGGAAAATTTTGGAAAGACCTGGCTCCAAACGTTTCCCAGTAAGCTTATCTCGAAATATCTTGAACATCTTAATCCTCAATCCAGTAATCATTTCCAAAAGCCAAGAAGCCCTTGCAAGTCATTCAATCCTGCTAAAGATGAAGTGTGATACTGCGCGTACCCATTGAGCCATAATTCGCTTGAAAACATGCTCCGCAATATGACCTCAAGAGCAGGAATACAGCCGTACTTGACTAGGCGATCACTGGCCACCAAAGCAAAGCAAGCATTGAAAGCTGCAGCAACAATCCTACATTCCTGCAATTCAAAGTAATGTCGAACGTAATTGCCGACATTCTGGATTCAGGCTGCTCTTCTTCAATATCTATCAGCTGCTCTTGTGGCTAACAGCACTGGAAAGACAGCCGTGCCATCCTCCATCCATTCAGCATCGATATCTCTAGAGAAAAATAACGCTGAAAAATCCGTTAAGATCCAACAACAGTCACGACAAAACAGCCAGCATCTTGTTCATAGATTGATTCCAGGCGGGACATTTTACGGCTGCACGTTCAATTTCACGGTCAATCTCCCGGGCAGCAGCTACCAGCCACATATTTAAGACTAACTGAACTTTTCCTTTAAATAGAGTGTCAGGTCGAAACAGTTTGTAGATCATCGAACGTTTGAACGTGTTTGTTTCGTTTTACTTCGTTTTACTTCAGAACGATCACCTGACTTATCATGTGAATTTGTGAGCGCGAGGCGCGTTAGATTGTAAAGTTTCTTACCACTCTGTTGGTTTGTCAGAAATTCATAATTAAATAAAGTAATGTTTTGGTCCGCTAGATATTTAGCCTGTGTGGTATATACTAAAACAATTATTTACCTCAGTGTCGGTGAAAGTAGTGGATAATGACATCGCCGCTCCGCGGCTCGGTAAATATCCACCACTTTTCACCTCCACTTCGATGAATAATTTTAAATATGCATGCTTTGGATGGGGTATTCAAACTCTCTCGCACCTCTTGATACAATGAAAAAGCCGTCAGAAAGGTAAAGGAAGGGTCGGGAAAGTAATTTATCGTCATGAAAACTGAAGAGAGTAAATTAGTTTTTTCTTATGTTTCATGATTTCTGCAATTCTGGTTCTGTTGGGAAAGTCAAGGAGTATTAAAAAGAAAAGATTTGATAAACAAAAATATTAAAAAGAAATGATAATAAAAAAAATGAAATGTGAAAAAAGTATAAGCCCGGCCTCGGCCCGAGTCGGCGTTTTACCGACACCCAGAAAATACTTGACGGGCAGATTCCTCGCATTATTAGAATGTGACTATTTTATTAACAAGACTTACCCATTTAAAAAGTAAAGTAGCGGAAGACAGTATCAATGCATAATACTCTGGCCAAAAGGAATCACAATTTAGTGCAAGTTTTCAACCTGTATCGACTTGCGACCTCGTTTTTTGCCAGCCCATTTGCGCGCACATGTTGATTTGCAATGACTTGCGATCACTTTCATCAAGATTTAATGTTCATGCAAGTGGGCGTAAGATTTTCACCGTTTGGCCACACCGAACGCAAGTCCAAACAAGTTTCGTGCTTTAATTTAAGTATAACTGCGAAGCAATACACGCGCTGGAGCCAACTGCTGCAGTCAGGTGATTGAAAAGAATTGGAAAATCAGTAACCAGTGTAACCCGTATTGTACTTTCAGTTGCACATTCACTTTACTTTCACTTCTGCAAAGCCTCTGACAGCAGGAAAATCTAACGCTTTTAAGGACCTGCGCTAAAAACAATTTACAGAATGAAGTCAGAGACCATGCAGACACTGCTTACGATTAATCACGCTGTTACTCACAGATTGCATTGCATGCAAGACATTGCTTTACTCGTGTATAACGTTGAGAATAATGTCGTCCCTACCAATGTAAGAAAAATCTCCAGTTTAAAATTTCGTAGGTATTCTTTGCGATTTAAGGACTTTAATTTGTATATACTGACTTTAATTTACATAGATTTAGTGCTGAAAACTACGGCAAACATTTAATACGTTACCTGGGACCTGCACTATGGAAACACTTAGCAACAAGGTAAAGGAATCACCCGGCTTCAGCCTTTAAGGAAAGCTAAAGAAGGCTATCAGAAAATTAGATATTTCAGCTCCAGTATTCTAGAGAAAAATAGCTACTGCAGGAAACTCTGTCAGCACAGATTGTTTACCTACTTACCTGATACTGTTACTCATAATTTCATGGCCGTCTAATGGCTATATAGTTGGTGCTAGCTTTTTTTAGTGTTATGGTGTAGTTTTTGTCTCGTGTCGTCATGACGTTGTCATGACGACACGAGAATATGCGAGGGGGAGAAGGTGCATTCCAAGGTGCATTCCTTGCGTGTTTGCTTTGTGAGGCCGCGGAATTTTCCCGCCATGTCAATATTTTTCCTGCCATGTCAAGATTTGCTTTGTGAGGCCGCCGGATTTTGTGCGTGTTGTGAAAGAACAAATAATTTTTGTTTATAAGTAGGAGTTTGCTGCATTGAAAGTTTTTTTGTTTTTCTGATGGTTCATTGAAATCGTTTGTCGGTTGGGAGTGTTTATTATAAATGGCTTTTTAGTTGAACAGAATTGAACTTTAATTTAGGGAAAATCACGGCGTAGAATGTAAAGCAGTGAAAGAGATGTATTAAATTTGAGCAGTTTTATTAGATGAAATTTTTGTACATTTCTTAAATGGAATGGTTGAGACAATTAGGAGAGAGTGTTTGATTTATGAACTTGCAGCGAACGCAAATTCTTAGTGGTCCAACAGGCAATATAAATGGAACAGAAATAAGGCCCCTTTTAGCTGGCGACAGTGCCTATTCACTAACGAACTGGCTAGTGAAACCCTACCCGGACAGAGGACGCCTGACTCAGG
The DNA here is from genome assembly GCA_963693305.1 of Meandrina meandrites. Taxonomy (NCBI): domain Eukaryota; kingdom Metazoa; phylum Cnidaria; class Anthozoa; order Scleractinia; family Meandrinidae; genus Meandrina; species Meandrina meandrites. The sequence goes on from OY855909.1 coordinate 13,577,952, forward strand.
AGCAGAGAAGTTTAAAACCTAAAGTTCGGTGCGTAGTGGAACGAGCATTTGGCATGTTGAAAGTTCGTTGGAGAATTGCGTTGAAAAAGGTTGGACAAAAAAACGAGCATCCTAAAAAAGACTATGATTACTACGTGAGTTTTGCACAACAATTGTATGTATCGTTTCAATAACAGAAGATAAACGATTAGATAAAGACAATTATTTTGATGCTAAATCTTTAAAAATGTCAACTATGGCGTTTGTTTGTCCCATTTGCCTTCTCTGGGCGTCACGGAACATTTCAGCTGATCGTTCAAATCTTGCGTTGTCCTGTTCCATATAAGCTAATACTCTTTTCACACATTTCAATAAAAGAACTCTGCATGCCAGTCTGGAGTCGTACTTTCTCGCCTTTCTTTACTCAGGATGTTGAAATAGGGGAAACCTTCTTTAATTTTCTGAATTCCATCTTCTCCAGTAGAGCGAGATCGCTGCTTGAACTCGTATTCTAGATTCTGCTGCCGTTTCTTCACCTGCTGTAGCATTCTCTGGCTTTCTGGACATCTTTCTTTGTACGAAGAATAGATATCGTTCCAGATTTGTATTTTTTTTCTTTGTGAAACTCCCCACAGCTTACTGAATTTGGGGGCCCACGCTTCAAGAAGTTCGTGCGTTTCTTTCTCAGTCCTGTCAACAGACTTAACGCGAGGTTTTTTCGTTTTGTGTTTGCCGTAGCCAGCCTGGTAGCAAGTACTTCGACATCACTTGCAACTGAAGACTGAGGCGATAGCATGCTTCTTGCCAGTAGAATTGGTGATCATCGAGAAATGTTTATCAGTACGCCGAGATAAAATCATTTTAAGTCAGCTGCGTTAGGGCTAAAAAAAGCCTTAAGCTTGACTTATCTTACAACCGATTACAAACATCTCAAAAGTTTAAAGGGCAACTCTTGGCAAGAAAACTATATTTCAGTAAAAGCTTCCGAATGTTTCCAAAATTACACAGGAAGCAAAAAATTTGAATTCAGAAGCTTTTTTACCGGTAAATTTTAACGTAAAACTTCGTATTTTACCGCTTTTGTGACATTTCGCCATGGATGCTTCGATTATGATCACGAGATGTGATACGTCACAGGTGTGGAACCGCAACAAGTCACGAACATGGCTGACTCAAATTCTTGCAGTGAGAGCTCAACTTCTGCCAGCGACTCCACTGATTTTTAGAGAGCTATAGGAGGGGATATGTCAGAGGATGATTAAGAACCTTCTATGGTATTTCGACCCTGGCGTTTTGAGCCTCCAGGGAAAAACAGCGAGACAGAGAAAGGGAGTAAAATATCGAACCTCCTCACCGCCGACGGCGACGAATGGTGAGTGAATTGAAGTCCTAAATGTACAGTTTCTTTCTCTATTACCTCGGCCAGTTGTTTGTGAGCTAAGTCAAACCTGAAAAGCCTTGTTATTATTTGCATGTACGCGAGAAGCTTAATTAAACATGCTTTTATACAACCAAACTGTTTCCTGCATTCTGTTGTTTATATTCGGTCTTCAAATATTTTTGCTCATGTTTATCACAATAGGTTTTGAGCTTCAGCCTAATGTACACTATCTATCTTGTGCGTTTGAAAGCTTGCAAATACAGAAACGCAAGTTAAATTCTTTGTCTCCTTTGTGTTACCGATTTTTCTAAATTCTGCTCGAAAACGAAGAATTCTGCCGGCGAAATGCCAGCTACCGAAACTAGACTATAATGCTCGAAATTCTGCGGCAGATTTTATCTAGGACATACTCAGGCTTGCAGTTAAATGTGGACAAAACTCTGCTGGGTCTCTTCACTTCTTTTGTTGGGAGAAGGGAGTTTGCGCTTTCGTAGTTGAAACAACTTGCCTCGAGGAAACTTTGTTCAAAGTTGTTCGTGCTTGTATGCGTAAAACTGTAGAATGATTTTGTAAACTGATTACTGCCACCAGGGCTATTACACGACCCTGCAGTGCGTGATTTTATATTTATCGGTATAATTAAGTTGTCATGTTTTTATTTTGCAATTTATTATCTTTGTGCTGTGTTTGGCTCCTTATTACTTTCGCGTTTGCTTGCGTTTTAATTCATCGTTTGCATTTGAAATGGTCGTTGCGCTCTTCGTGTCTTACAACTTTTGGCATGTTTTCCTTTAGTTATCTCGTCAACTGACATCTGCTAGAATCTGCACACGAAACTGTTTCGTGGTTAGGCTAGGGAGGGTGAAGGGAAAGAGCGTGACACACTTTCATACCCGGGTTTCATGCTACATCCCAGGTTGTCTAATTTACAACAATTGTTTCTCAAAATGAATCACAGAATAAGTACTTCACGCAACACTTCTTCTCTTATTTATCCGGATATTGTTTTATATTTGATTCCCCATTTCTTCGTATAATTTTATATCCCGCGAGAGCGCCTCTGCTAGCGCGCGGGGTAGTGGCTTCTTAATGCGCAGTACTGACCTGCACGCAAATCACGCGCGCCTTTCGAAGGCATATACTTCAAAGAATCAGTACATTTGCTGGTGGGAATTGCTTTCTATTTTGCCAATTAACAGCAGGAGAAATCTGAGGGTGGCTACAAATTTCTCAACAACAGAATCAAAATATATCGGTCTGTTTCCGAACGCGTGGATTTCGCTTACATATAGGACAGAGTCAGGACATATAGAGGCTCAGTATTCCTGCTCATAAATGAAGAGATTTCTGACAAATTATGGGAGTCAGCACTCGCAGACCCTTTTCAATTTACTATGTACTCCAGACAAAAGGCATCTTTATCACGATATGGTGCAAGAGAGGATGCATCGTATTATAAAGCTATGTACATTTGCTGACCTTAGAAGACGGCCGATCAATCTGACGGATTTGTTTCGTTTCACAAACACATGATTTACTCTTTTTAAGTTTATTTCCTTTCATATTTAAGCACTGAAGCACTACCTTTTTTATCTTGGACATCATTGAACAGCATAGGGTCTTCTCTCCTTGTCATTCTCATTTATGAAGAGAAGCTTGGCGTGTTTTCCTCTTATCAGAAGCAAAAGCAAATCTGCATTCCACACCTGTGACGTAGCATCACGTGACGTACCAAAATCCGAACGTTTTCAAAATGGCCGCCAAATTGGCGTAATAGAATATTCGTAGTAAATTCATTTTGGCCGACATCTTTAAAATTTTACCTTCTAAAGATTCCTGTTGCTACAAACAACTTATAGAAAAAAATAAAAAAAATCGGGGTAAATTTTCCAAGAGTTGCCCTTTAACAAGGTCAAAGACAGACCTCACCCTAAGTAACCCAGATAAGAAGATGTGGTGATATTCGGCCGGGATGGGAGCTGAAAACAGGAGCGGTAAGCGGGAATTTCAAGAAATAGCCGGAGCGGGATTTTGTGTTTTTATGCAGTCGCGATGCGGGAATCTTTACGGAAAGTTTTTTCGTAACTGCATAAAATGTAATTAACAAAATTTGACTGAAACAAATTGCTTGATCTGTATAGCGGTGTAGGGCTTCAAGTACGGGATAGGTTATAGTGTAGTGTGTCAAATTTATATAGTTGCCGTTACACATCGTCCTTTTAACATGGTAAAAGGGCTCTTTACCTCGGGAAACTCACAAATAGAGCGGACGTTTTTTTGGTAAATATCATAAATAATATGTGCTCTGTCATTTTGTTTTTCCGCGTGCTTTGTAATTTTGTTTTCCCGGGTGTTTTGTCATTTTCATGGCCTGTTCGCCATTTTCATTTCCCGCTTATGAAAAAAAAGACTAAAAATTATCTCAGCAAAATGTTCCCCAAGGTAAATTTATGGCGGTGTGAAAAAGAACAAAAGAATCGCCCATGAAAGTTACCGAGGCAAATAGGTAGGTTTTCCAAATACCCCAAGATAAAATGACCAATCACGAGGCAAACCTCAAAGATAAGCAAATAAAATAAACAGAGAAATTTGAAATTAAATATGATGGCGTGAGGTTTAGATTTCCTGAGGTCAACTTTGCGTGTTCAAGGCAGCAAAAACGTGGTCTTTCTTAGAATCATGGCTTGATGGCTTGCTGATTTGTAAGTAAATGCTATTTTTTTTTTTGGAAATTTGGCGTTTAAATACAACACTAGTCAAGGAAGATCTATAGTGCGTTTTCTTATATGTATTTCGATTTCATCTCAAGGTTTAGAAAAATCCAACAAAGAGATTTATATAAACGGAGTCTTCGCCTTCTATTTCTTCGCTCTCTGAAATACTGACATAACAAAGCAGTAGAGGACTGTCGAAAGAGTATAAATAATAAAAGCGAGATGATGCTAAGCAAGCACCCTCGAATTACCCATTTTCGCATTTCGCGCCAAAAACAGTATGAAAAATTGACCTTGGTAAAGCGTTAAGTGTGTGACCGCAAACATCTCGGTAACGTATTCCTGCGGTGAGTTTACCTTGGTGTTATTTACTTGGGAATGCTATTTGCCTGGGTATGTAAAACGTTCGTTACAAACATATCGGCATTTCTATTTTCAGCGTTTTCGTCACAAAAAACATGTAAGAAATACTCTATTTTCTGATATTGTTCTTTGATCGTTAAAAACGGGCAATAAATAACAAAAGAAATGGAAAACAGCGCAAGTGTGGAGGTGAAGTGGGGGACGAGTGCTTCGAGTAACGCTCAATTCCTCTTGCGTTCATTTTGCGTCGGAAATAGAGAGGACTGACGTTTTATTGGTAAAAATCATAAATAATATGTGTTCTGTCATTTTGTTTTCCCGCCTGTTCGCCATATTTATTTCCCGCGTATGGAAAAAGAAGACTAAATATTATCTCAGCAAAATGTTCCCCCGTCTCTGCTTTCCCTATCCCTGGATATGGTAAATTTTCTAAGAACACCTATTTTTTCAGTGGCGCGAAAGTCTTTAATGAACTCCCTGTAAATATTGCAAGCGTAAATAACATACAAGCTTTTTGCGCCCTAGCAAAACATTTACTTTTATAATAACTATTTAGTAAAGTATATTTTAATCTCTTTTTGACTGACACGAGACAGCCCAAAGGGCCTTTGATTAATTAGATTTGTGTCCCCAATTAACTTGTCTCAATCTGTACACTGAATACATTTGGCACTGAAATATCTTTTTTTTATTATTGAAATCGTCGATGAAACATTTATTAGATTTCCGTTTGTGTACTTAGAAGGAATGGAAAGCGAAAAATAAAAAAAAAACTTAAGGTTAAAGCTAAAGCTCCCTATTTTGGCTTTACAGGTGTAGTTATATCTGGTAAGTGGGGTTGGGTGGGGGGAGGTAAGGGGGTTCCTCGTATGGTCCACTATATTAAGTACCCTTCCTGGGTTTTCAACGGGTTGTTTCCTTTGAGGTCTGTTGGTTGCCGTCGTAAATATGATGGGAGCAGCTTAGAACAAAATCTTTGGGTAACAGGCCTACCATCCCACTTTTTTAGGCTAAAACAGCAATTGATAAAATTGCTTGTTTATTGCGAAGATCATTTCACTCATTTCATGCATTCACTGCAGTTTACATATATGTATTTCGTATACTCACTATGTCATTTACTCCGTATGCGGGAAATTAGGACCTACAATTGGTCTGCTCCAAACGTATCAAGGCTTCATAGCTCAGTTGGTAGAGCAATGCACAGATATCGCGGAGGTCATGGGTTCGAATCCCGTTTTCCCTGCTAAAAAAACAGCATTCTCGTCCCCATAGCCCTTTTCGTTTCTCTTAGCCGGCAGGGCCTTGGCACGAGAAACGAAGGGCTCTGGGGACATCGGATTTTTGAATTAATTCGAATTCTTTTTATTGGCCGTTTGAAACAAAGAAATCTTGAGCGGAAGTAAAAAGACGCCATGACTTTCTCATACATTCTTTTGAAATATCGTGACTGTATACATGAAGTCCGGAAGTCCTAGAATCTAGGACTGAGAAATCCTGTGTCCCCAGAGCTCTTCGTTTCTCGTGCCAAGGCCCTGCCGGCTAAGAGAAACGAAAAGGGCTATGGGGACGAGAATGAAAAAACAGTTGCTTAAATAGACCTTATTCGCTTGGGCGTTTTGTTGCCCCATTAAAGACCATGCTAGTCACTTCTTGAGAACTCTTGCTTTCAAATTGTCAAATGGACGTGTGTATATGAATTAAGAAATTTTAGACGGATGAAATAACAGCTCTCTAGAGAATATCAGGTTGTTTGTAGTGGAAAAACAGACCGTCCAAGCGAATAAGGTCCATTGCCTGTTCACTGCGAAGATCATTTCACTTATTTCATAAATAGGTTCTATTCACAATAATTTGGTAACTAGGCAACCAAAAGTTTGTAATCAAGGGGATAAACTAGATTGATGCTGGTTATAAACGTACTTATTAAAGAATCAGTTAAATGATATGCAAGGAAGTTGGTGCCAATTATTCTCATCAAGAGAAAACTGGTTTGCCTACAGCCTTCTTAAACGACAAGAAGAGCCAAATTTTAAGGTATTTTGCGAAATATAAATATAAATTTGACTTTTTTAAGAGTTGGTAATTATGTTGTAGCGGTAATGTATGATGTGACGTGTTCTGCCCTATTCTTCAGTGACAATATGATGCTGCTGGTTGAAACAGCAAGGCAATGCACGATCATGAATATTGAGTAGTTACATTGGGTGTGTCGTACAACTGAGTTTGGTGCAAAATGCAAGATTCTTGACATCAAAAAGACCCGACTAGGAGTAATACGGGTACGTTAAATGAAAGTTAGAAAACATTGGTTATCTTGATCTAAAGGTGGCTCGCGGGTATTCTGACAGACCCCTTTATTAAAACGCGTTTTTTTTAAAGGAAACCTTTTAGCGATTTCTCAGAACTTTTAATTTCTGATAGAGGAATCCTGAGATAATGTAAAATCTTAAAAATCATGCAAGATTTGTCAAAGTTACAAGCAGTTTTCTGAAGTCTTCTTTTTTAATAAAACGCGATTATTTTTAATATGCCACGGTGATATTTTTTGCAATGACCTTAGACAAGGAGACAATCTGTTGAAAGTTCACTCACAGCAAGTTACATGATAATCCTAACTAATCCTAACAATTTTTACAATGTTACGTTATTATTTGTGTTCCTTTTCAAAAACGCGTTTTAAATTTTGCCAGTCAGGCAAATATATACCCGCGGGCCACCATAAGTATATTTGAAAAAATGATTTCTTGGGATTGAAGAGAATTATATCGCAGATGTCACTCGAAAAAAATTTACTACCTTAACAAGCATAAAAAGATTACAAACTATAGGTTATGTAAACAAGAATTAGTTCAAAAACGATGCGTTGCTGTCGGTGCGGGCTACTCGTGATTAAACTAAAGTTCAAATATGGCACAACTGTAGTTCACGGATATATAGACGGGTAACACGGCAAATTTTCTACAATAATTCACGACTCTGGCGTGACGATGATTTAGAGTCACGATAACCTGAACTGGTGCTGAGTTTAATGCATAAATTACTGTAATTATATAGCAATTATGAGTAGTGTTTGTAAAATGACGTCAAATGTAGAGCTTCGTGATTGGCAAATGAAATCTTTGCTACACAATAACTTGATTTGATCAAACTAAGCGACTGTTGGCATAAGCAAAAGCAAATTAATATACTCATGAACTAACCCTTACCCTAACCTCCAATAATGATATTATTGCGTGCGATGTACGTATCGCGGAACCAAGATTCACTTCAACTAAATCAAGTGCAATTCGGCCGTAGTTTCGTGTCCGCATGCGTTGCGCGCACGCATTTTGCTAGCCTTTAAATAGAAAACATTAGTCTGGGATCCTTCCTCCCTTGTGAATCAACAGTCTTGTCAACTGTGGTTATGGAGGGAAAAAATCTGTTGAGATTACTAGAAACGTCCACCATTTCGTTTTTCTTTCCCAGTGTGCATACGGCCCGGAATAATTAAATCGAAAAGGCGAAGAAACGGAAGGTCTTGAGAGTTTGCTACGGTGCACAGGACACCCACGAGAACACAGGAACCTACTAGATTACTCCTTGTTATCAGTTACCTTATTTTTTGTCTTTATTTTGTAGACCGAAGTTGGCAAACCACAATGGAGGAGAAATTGTCCACACTGCAATATCTCATGGGATCCCTCCCTAAACGTCTCTGATCACCTATTGGGTGTTCAGTTAATGAGCACTAAGTTCAGTGGGACGGATTTCCACTTGATAGGCCACCTCTCTCCCTCTGTTTTACAATGGCCTGACAAGGTGCTGACATGCTTGAGGTAGGCATAGTTTTCCAATTAGCTCAGCACAATATCCCTGCAAGACCCCCGAATCACTTTGGAGACTGCGGTAAGCCTTAATTTCCGTTGCAACTTTGGCCCACGTATATATTAAATAGATTTAGCCAAGCCCAAACAATTTTTTTAAAGGACTTAAATATTCAATTCTGAATTTACGCGACAGATGATCAAAGTTTTGTTAATGAGAGAAATGCCAATAAACAAGACGTTGTCGTGTCTATTTTTATGTTTAAATTTAAAGAACTTATAATTCAGGGAAAGAGCTGTTTTCGGTTGGGAGCCTAAAGCAATTAGCTCAATTAAAAATAGAAGACAAACAGCGGTGAGAAACATGGTGAAATAATGTATTTTACAAAACTTGATGTTCCCAAAAGTATGATCATTACGAAGATTTTTCACAACTTTTTATACAGTAACAATGATGCTCTGGAACATAGACTGGGAAAACATCACCTCCAGCAGTAACTTATAATATTTGTTCATCTCCGAACTCAGCACACTAACCAACTCGATCGGGCGGCGACAGTGCGGTGACTTGCCTTTCCCTGATACAAAAACTATCGCTGTTCAGAATCCCTATCAGAGATCCAATCATTGATGCATCTTAATAAATTACATTAGTATATACCTAATTGAAGAAACGTTGACCATGTGTAAAGCATAATCCATGAACGATATGACCCAATGGGATTCTGGGTAGGCAACATTGGCAAGCTTAAGTTTATCTTTTTATTGACAATCAATATATTTTCTGTCTTTGAGAACCTTACGAGCATGATATATGCAACCGGTCTTATTATTCTGTCACAGAGGACGACTATTTTTCCCGATTTCCCAGTAAACATTTGGGTCGCATCGTTCATGGCTTATGGCTTTCATGGGTCAACGTTTCTTCAATCAGGTGTATACCACACAAGTGCATGAATAGTACTTTCCGCGCGCGCTGATTGGTTAACTCGGAGGTGATTAGCAAAGTGCTGTTCACCTCCGAGCAACGAAAAACAAAAAAGAAAAACAAAATGGCTTCGCGCGTCGCTTCGAGTACCGAAAGTAATCTTTTGGTCCGCTAGTCATTCAAATTGTGTGGTATATACTAAAACAATTATTCACCTCAGTGTCGGTGAATAATTGTTAAATATTTTTTTACTTTCATATGCAACTCTGAAAATAGCTTTTTAGTGATACAGCTCGTTGGTCTAAAATAACCGTACAGACTACAAAAAAATAATTAACAATTATTCGCCACACGCACGCTCAGTGAATCCCGGCGAAGTATAATTTTCAGAGGCGAATATCAAAAAAATGGAAAACAACGAAAGAAAACAAGGAAAAAGCAAACACAAGTATTGGCTTGTATACATGTAAACCAGTTTAATAAATCGATTGCGAATCAATTCACACACAAGTTAAGCAATGAAACAGAACAAAGGAAACACTACGGAAAAAGACAATGATCTGGTACCTGTGTTTTATGGGCAATAGTCCTTGAAATGAAACGCTCTGGTCTGACAGGGGCGTATCAAGCGGGAGGGTGCAGGGAGTGTGCATTCCTTCCCCCCCCCGAGATGACCCGGCGGCTTTCTTATACAACTGGTGTATTCTGCAAAAAAAAAAAATACTTCGTGCACCCCTCCTAAGAAAAATCCTGGATCCGCCCCTGTCTGAAGAGAATAAAATTTCGGTCACTAGATCTGACAGTTTGTCATGGCCGCGTGATCTACAAAAGCACTGTGTTTACGATCTATTAATACCTATACAGCTCCATTTCTTGAGGATCTTTTCGGTCCAAAGCAACGCAGGCGACACTTAGCCTGCCACACAGAAGCAAGGTGAGCGTGCTGTATGTCCACCAAGGCCAGTGACAGGTTGCCTGTGATTGATTGACTAATTGATAAAGCCTGTGCTTTTTTCCTAGAAATGTTGCAGGCTAGCTTTTGTGACACTGACGTACCCGGCTTTCTTAAATCAAGACATGTTTATATTTAAGCTGTCGCTATCTCTTGACACATTCCACTCAAAGCAGCTGTCTCACTATGTTTCAATATCGTTTTTCCAGTTGATAAAATCTTATATTTATGAAACTTAAACGGCTGTTTTCTTTTGGCTAAAGCTATAACTGTAGTTTCCAACAATATCGCTTTCAACTTGAATAAAAAATCAGAATAATAGTTTTCTAAAGTGCAAAAATACCGAAATAGGTAATAATGAACTAAAAATTAAGCAAGAATGGTTAGCAGGATTGAGGAATGTTATGACGGTTTGAATACAGTCAAACAACCCTAGAATAAGCGACATTCATTCTGCTTCGCTTTTGCTTCTTCTGCTCTTGCTCTTGCTTTTTCTTGTTCTGCTCTTGCTCTTTCTTGTTCTGCGTTTGCTTTTGCTCTTTCTGCTTGAGCTTTTTCTTTTTCCGCAGTTGATTGCATGGCAATCACTCCAAGTGTGGTTACAAATATCAAGACTATGGCTAATACTATAAGCCAGGTGCTATGGGTGGTCAAGGTAACAGTAAACCAGTCTTTTAGTGCGACGATCAGTGTATGAGGTTCCATAACCTAGCATGAATAATAAAAAGAAAACGGTATTTCAAGTAACGGCTACTTTGGTCTCAGATATGCTACTGAGTTAACATACACAATTAGAATTCATACTCTAGTAAATATTAATTATAATTTATTCACCTTGCTTCGGTTCTCCAAAGTTGAATAACGCTATCCACCAATCCAGTAGATAGCATAGCCTTTTTTGTTGACACTTATCCACAGGATAGTGGCTTTACTTTATATCGTTATCCCTCGTTTAGCGTTATAACTCCTGGTTTATTACTAAGCTGGGGCCCCGACAGAAATCGCCTCATGCAATTTATTAAATTTTGAATCAAAACAATAACTCTGTCACGAATTTTTAGAAAATTAAGTCAGGTACTGATGAACATGCACAGAAGAAGATGTTAGACAACATATTTTTTAAAAGGAAGGTAGACACATTCTTCGAACTTACTAAGCTTAAAATCTTTGATTTGGCGAAATCGTGAAGCCGATGGAACATTATGGTCTGACATTTGACACTGGTATAAAAATAAACAGTATAGTTTTAAATTTACGTGACTCGTCAAGGTCTATTCACACAGCTACTAAATTGCTTTCCTTATCCTTCTTCAATATCCTTTTCTGACGTTTTCAAAATCGTCGTTGACAAAGATAGTTAAGTCGAACACACGAATTCGGTAATAATAAAATGACTGTGATACATACCCACGTTTGTATATAGATCTATATATGTCGCGGATGACTTTTCCGCCTGAGGATGTTTGGCGCAAAAATACTTGTACTTCACAAGCCTCAAATCTCCTGTGAACTTCCTAGGAAGATAAATAAGCAAGTAAATTGCACCTTGCTGCTTTTTCCATTTTGAATGTTGCGGTTTGCAACGAGAAATTAACCAACCTTTCGCTCACTGTTCAATTTCACTATGTCGTCACATACACTCCAGTAATGATGTTGAAAACTGACTTCCGGAGACTGGTATCGACTTCTGTTCCACATATCATGACGTGGCATGTTTAAGAGAACAGATCAATTTACTTCTTAATATGCTTTTTTCACGTAAATCTAACTTTTGGAGCTAAAGCAACCTGAAGCGAGAAAAATTTCGTATGATTTATGATTTTAGATATTAGACATTCACGGCTGTTTACGAGAATGGACTATGCAACGTTTGCCATTGTTCTGATTGTTTAGACAGGAAAAGTTCCTCTGTTAACCTTATACACATTCTACAATGATACCATTTGATACTAATACGGTGTTGAATGCCGTTATGTTGTTAGACGCATTTTTCAACTGAAATTTCCTGCCTTTTTTCCAACTTTTCTTGCAGCCTGGGAAAAATATTAAGAAATATTTCACGTGACCTTGGTCACGCTTTTACTAACAGGACCCGTCCAGGATTTCCTCGGCCGGGTCAATATCACACAATCACGCAGTAAACGGTACGCGATGCATAAATGCGTGAGCTTACAGTAGTTTGTGCTTTCAATGATTAGATGGTCTGAGAATTTATCATGTCCACCAGAATGTATTCCTTGTCAACGATGTATATTTGAAATGCACAGAATATTAATATGTAGATTTTGGCAGGCATTAAAGCGGAGCTCCTCATTGTTTAATTTTTGCTTGAGTTTAGAATGTTCCAAGTAAGTGACCACAGTATTTATAGGCGTATACGGTTGCCCATATAAGAGCAAGATAAATTGCACTGAAATTGATTTCTCCTTATAATATCACTGCTGAATCAAACAGACAGGTGATGAGAATGAAGAAAATAATCACTTAAGATATAATATCCTGATTTGTAAACAGATTCTCCTTATTAGTTCTAAAACAAATGTATAGAGAACAGTTGAGAGAACATGCATTTTGATATTAGGGTTTAAAGGGTTAAGACACAACAGAATATACTCACGGCAATATAACATAACATGGAAACGTTATCCCCTCATAAATTCTGTTTACAAAACAATGAAATCGTATTGGGTTGCGCCTTTCAATAACCTAAATAACATGCGATCGTACTTTGAAATTCAAAACCCAGATAAGGAGTTCGATTTACGCTGCTTTTAATCACAATTATGGCCACATCTAAAGAACCTTAAAAAACAGAAACCAACAAAATGGATCGAAATCTACCAATCACAACCGACAGACATGAGCTTAAACCGCTACGTTGGCGGTCGAGGTTTGAATTTCAGGGTTCGCATATTAAACCGCAATAATGAAAACTTTCTTTCGATTGCTGCGATAAATCGACAGTATATTCTCTTGCGTGTGCACAGTTCGAACAACTTTTAATGAAAACTTATGTATCTCGACGAGTTATTCCATGAAAAAGAGAGCGGATGAGGCGAACAAATTTGTTTTAATTTACTTAAAAACAGTCACTTTGTAATGTATTCACAACGCTCTAGCTCGGGCTTGATGGCGTAAGTTAATTCTAGTCAAGTCTTTATGCTTATCGTCACTCAGACTTTCACACTACCGATATAAACAGTTTAAGTTTTAGTTTCTGAGAGAAAATTCATGGCTGAAAGCCACAATAATATGGTGACCGACAACGGTCAGGGAAACTCATCGCATAACAAAATAAACTTACGACACTCAAAATCACCTCGCGGCAAAATAATAAAAAAAGTCAACTAATGGCTATAGCGTAAGTTTATTTCGTTTAGCTAAACAAAATGAACTCACGCGACAAAAACGGAACTCACAGAAAAGGAAACTCAGCAAACTTATGATGTGTAAAAAAAAAAAAATCATGATAAAAAACAAACTTAGGTCACAGCAAAACGAAACGAAACCACGGCACGTCAACGAAATTCACGGCAAAATAAACTCTACTCAAGGTACAACAACGTTACTCGCAGCTAAACAAACTGAGCTCACGCCACAACAAAGAAACTCACAGCAAAACAAGTTCAACTCACGGCAAAACAAACTCAACTCGCTGCAAAACAAACACCTAACCGTGGTAAAATAAACTCAATTTACGGCAAAGCAAAGTCAACTGGCGGCTAAGCAAAATGAACTCACGCCACAACAAAGAAACTCACGACAAAATTAAACAAACTAATCAAACGTAACTCGTGACAAAACAAATCACCGACAGGCACATGGAAAGCGCACTCATTGCCGGGACTCATGGCAATACAACTCGCCTCGTAACAAAAAAACAAACGGCGGTAAAACAAACTCGACTCACGGCAAAAGGAGTTCAACTTACGGTAAATGAAAATCAACTCAAGCAATAAGTACAACAGAAGCAGCTGAATGAAGACGACTTTAGCCACAAAGGATTAACCGGAAGATTCGCAAAACAGCTGTTGTTCGTAACGTGAAAATATATTTTCGTTGTAAAATTAGGCTTAGCATTTAAGTAAAGTTTGCCACCTTACATTTGGGCCTCGTCATTAACTTCAGTGGATTTGTTCGATTCAGATCTTAGCTTCGTTTTAACGCAGGAGGCAGCGTGGCCTAGTGGTTAGGGCGCTGGACTTGTAATCCGGAGGTCCCGGGTTCAAATCCTCCTCCCTGCCACTAGATGGATTTGTCTTCGGTGGTCCCGAATTCAACTCCTCCACGCTTTGTATATAGCCAACTGGTCAGCCTCCTGCCAGTTGGGATTCTTAACAAGTTTCCGTTGAATTTAAATGGCAGGTCCACACCAGCCTTATGGTTGCCCTACTAGACCTGCCTTAACAAAAAGTTATGTATGTATGTATGTATGTATGTATATACTATATAGTCTTGATAATGACCGCCGCGGACTGGGCCTAAACTGCTAACTTGACTTCCACAAGGAATAACTTGAAACAAAAAGCGCAGCGTCGTGCGATTTCCCGCCAAAAAACGACGGAATTCTCCTCCCTCGTGTCAGGTTACCCTGTGTCTCCCCTCCCCCTCAGAGTTTATACGGACGGACGTTTGTTTGGACGCTCGTACGAACACGTAACTACGAAATTTTCTTGGCTTGATGGTTTTCCAAAATTCCTTACCCATGATGCTCCGCTGGCGCGCTTCGCGCACTGGAGCTCCGCTATAACAATTTCTTTCAATTATACGATTATATACGGTATCGAGAAACATTAACGTGATGGAAAACTTTTATGTGCACAAATATACATTCACGCCAGTCAGCATTAAATTTGTTGTTAGTTGCTTAGGCCGGCGTAAAATTGGCGAAATAGTTAAAGCACTGCACCCCAAATATATTATTCCTCCTTGGGACGTTTTACTCGTTAACGAAAATAAATTAACATAAAAACTGATTTTGTTGCTCGACAAAAGTTGCGTTATATTGCAGCGTGAAATTCACGACAGGATGTACGATCCCTCAGGTTACTCGTTGTGTTGTTGTTGCTGAAAAGAATAAATACATCTCTTTTTTTAAATGTAAAAAAAAATATCAACTATAATTTGGCATGCCTGTTTCGGTTAATAGTCCTTTTTACCTCATGGTATCATAAATACCATGAGGTATAGTGAGGGTTGGATGTCACTCCATTCCCGTTAAACAATTAATGTATGCATTAAATCCCCATTAAAAGTAAATTAAACACGTTTACCCCTGTCTCCCCCGGTGGGTTTTGATTTGTCCACAAAGTCAGGCCATTGTCTTATGTTCATATATGTGGGGGAGGGGGTGGAACAAAGGCGGCAGTACATGTTTACAACATGAGCTGCAATGTCGAGTCGGACGCTAAAATTATAATGGCGGAGTTTTGTTCCTTTCGCTACACCTTTGATCAAAATACACTTTTGAAGGCCTCACAAACGTGCTCAAGAATGCTCAAGTTAACAAATGAGTTTTAAAGTCTTAGAAGTGGCAATGTATCCATCAAGGCCATCAAGATGTAGGAGAGATCCGATATGGCGGCTGTTGGCTCGATAAAACAAATGGGTTTTCGCTGCATTCATGTCATGATCAGATCAAAATACACGATCAGATCAAAAATACATGATCAGATCAAAATACACGAAATGGAATCATGCTTAAGAATATTCGACTGCAGAGAAATGAGCACCAAAGTCTTAAAGCGATGATAATCGATCGTTGGGAAATGTTTACATGCATTTGGACGGCGACTGAATGACTGCAATGCAGCCGCAGCAAGAAATTATGATGCAAGCTCAAATGAATTGAACGCTTTACCATCTGGAAGCAATGGTAAGATTCCCTTGATTACCATCGTATTTCATTTTGCATAAAGCTTGTAGCAAATGAACTGTTATATTTAAACATTTGTTCGGAAACTTGCTTCATAATTTCCTGCAAACAACGAAAACCGTTTGTATTTATGGCATTCGTTTCCGTCGATAATAACAAGTTTCTGTCGTTATTTCTTTTAGGTATTCATATAAAAGCATGAGTTATTTTCCTCATGCAAGCAGCAAACCGACTTGGCATGTGTTTACTGGAATTAGTGTTATTATTTGTTCATCATCTTCGCTTCAGTTTGAATGAAATCGGGGTGATGAAACCTTAATTAAACTATTGTTTCGAGTTTCTTTCATTTGTCCAAATGTGAATTTTAGGTTAATTTCAAAATTATATAATTATATAACCAGATAATTTAGAGTTGACTTGCATTTGTTTACTTGATAAAAATTAACATATTCACGTTTTTGGATAATATTATTTACAACAGTTTTAATCTCAAGTGTTGACCACAGCTCATTGCGATATATGAATTTGGCCTTTGTAACACAAGCTAGATTTCAACTATTATTTAGTTTTAAATCGCATTTGATAAGGTGAATGTTGTTTTTGTGCTAAAGAAAACTATCAGAATTAAATTAAGTTTTCATCTGAAGATCAAAAGTTTCTGTAGTCACTAAAAGATTATCATTGTCACATTGTTTGCTACAAAGGACAACAACAAGGCAACAGATTTCAAAATTTTATTTTGTGCAAATTTTGCACTAATTCAGAAGAAGGCAACATCAAACTTGTCATGGTCATAAATTGTACTGATGGATTTATGAAAGACTGATATAAAAATGTACAATGGCAACTGCCAAGCTTAAAGCTGATAAAACACAACTGATGTGTCTATTGGTAAGAGTAATCACAGTATTTAACTATCAAACACATAAAAATTCCCACTTTACTTGAGACTTGCTGTTCTTCAGACACTCTATTACAACTGCAGACAGTTGCTTTTAAGATTCCTTTAATGATTTGTATTGATATTTACATAAGGTTCTTTCAGTGCAAAGTTTCAATCACAATGTGCTAGCCTAGTCTTATTGAGCAAAAATTGCTTGAAACCCCACCCTGCATAGCGGCATATAGCATGTATATGGAAGTACCCCCCGCCCCGCCCCCAGAGCGAGAAGAGGGGGAACCCTGGGAATGACAAGGGCTCTACTAATCAGTAACAAATTTAGCACGCTCCCCAAATCTTTCCGGAATGACTTTCATTCCGCAACAAGTTCATTCCATCCTCATATATTTCTATTGTGCTTTTCAACTAAAACAGTTGAAAAAGAGGCAAAGGTTCATAGAATAATAACCAGATACCATGAGGTGGCTCGAAGGAGACTTTGATTAACTTCCCGGGTGTATTTTGTTCTTGTTCTTTCGGTTTCTTCTTGAGCTATCAATTGATTTTTAAAGCCAGGAAACGGCTTTGAAACAGCTTTTTACACGGGCTATAGTCTTGCTGCAAATACTAGAGTCAAGCTATTGTAAAAACGATAAAGCGCGTCTGTATTTTTATTCACTTAAATACCCTAATCAGCCCGATGTTTTCCTTCCGTCGGTCATGATTTTAGATCATAGAGTGTTGACCTACTTACCCTTTAAGTTCCTGGATCAAGAAGAAAGGACTTCAAAGGTAACTTTAATGTCTTTAATGGTAACCGAAAAACTTATCACCCCACGTATTTCATCCGCATGGACTGTAAGAACAACTGAATTCACGATCCAGATGGAGTTGTAACTGCTTAAACGAGAATAACGATACCGATAGAAAATTCCAGATCCCCTAGATTGTAGCTGTTTGAAAAAATTCGCAAGTTGAAAGTAGACTTTTCAATTGAAGAAAATATGCTTAACTTGAAAATTTTGACAAAACATTGACGATTTTTAGGTAGATTAATATTCGACGAATAATCTCAAAACATGCTTCTACACAATCCCCTACATTTATTAGGCTCACTCAGTTGTATGGAGACCTTAAAGTATGTACTGAAAAAGTAAATAGTAACTCAGTTTTACAGTTTATTGAATCCCGATACTTTAGTACCTATTAATACATCAAAACACTTTATTTTCTACGTTCTTGCTATCTCTGGTGGCTTATAAGTAAGTTCCATCAAATTCTTTGAATGTTGTTTGATTAAAAAAGTCTCGACGTTATCCTCACCAATTAACTTTACTTCCCCGCTCTTGGTTAGCTCTTTAAAACCGCTAATGCAAAAGCGGTTAGAAACCCCAAGACAACGACAAATGCTGCAAGCATTGCAGAAGAGGTAGTCACGGTAATGACGACCAGCGAGCCAATTGCCACGGTCACAACGGTCCCAGAATGATCGTCCTGGTCTCCCATTGCTTTTCCTAGTAAGAACAATGCAAGAATGATGACAAGCCTCATCAAGAAATATGCCCGAAAGAAAATACCCCGACCCCATTCTCAAACCACTGAGGAATCGTGAAGCAAATACCTCATACTACGGTCACTAATTAACAATTAGATTATTCGCTCTCAATTTCTATGAGGTGATAGTTGAATGGTTTCTAATTATTTTCCTACGCATTATCGAACTTAACGTTTTAACAAAATCGCACGCATTAAATTGTCCTTGGTAAATTTGCAGTTGTTTACGCGCGTGCACCCGTTTTTCAATAATTTCAAGCTTTTAAGGTCAAGAAACCGCTAATGTCCTTCTTTTAGTCTTCTCGAGAATTTTATTATCCATTTACATTTAAACTTCCTTCCAAAACTTCGGAAAAACGATGAAAACGTCGCATTTTGTGGACGACCTTCGGCAACTGCACACTAATGGCTGATAGTGTTCAATAGCTCAGCCAATCACATTGCAGCATTTGCATTAGTGTGCTAGTAGAATTCTACTAAATTTATAAGGTCGCCAGAATGCATTTAATTACTGACGCGTTGATGTAAGAGATCACGTTAACAACTTTCTCCTTCATTTTCATCGAAGACGTTTATATCGTTTCCAATGTCTTTTCTAGAATGTTTTGCTTGCTATCTTGGGTTTTCGAGAACGGTCAGTAGATGGAAAATTGAATTCTGACAACAAACACTTGACTCCCGAGAGAAGGTCAATTTGACATGAAACGTGACGAACATTATAAATTAAGCTGCATGTTTGAACATGTTCAATACATATTTCAACTACAACAACTACAAGGTCTTTCGAGACTCATTACCCCATACAGAAATGTTTTCTATCCAAACACGCTTCTGTTAAAGAGAAATAATTGAAATATTGGTGTATACTTACGTCTGGGTACCGAATCAATCCTACAGCTGTCGATGGTTTCACTTCCGCTATGTTACGTTTCGCCGCAGAGAACACTGGCACTATCACCTTCCAGTCAACTTGAAGCGACTGTTGCTCCTGGGTAAACAATGAAGACGAGTTAAATGTCCATGGTTGGCTTTCGTTTCACATTTTTGTGAAATTTCAGGGAAAAATGACTCACCTCTAAAACTTTAACTATATTGCCTTCAAGACTGGGAATGACGATTTCAATTCTCGGACCCAGTGTGTTCTGTTCCTCATTGAAGTGCCCTTTGGACTATCAGGCTCTCATATTTCTTCAAAAGAGTGAGGTTTTTTTAGATTTACAGCTCAAGAAGTCGCCTCACTTTTAAGGCTCTTTCTTTCCTAACTAAAAAACGAAACACCTTTCGTATTCCAAAGAAGAACGTTTAGGCCTCCGATGAATTCAAAGCTCCTATCTAGTTTAAAGAGCAATATTCTTAATCAAAGCCACTGGCTTCGACATATTTCAAAGAATGCAACTTCACGTCTTTCGTTTTCATTCCATGTCTTCCACATTTTTTTTTGCTAACGGGATACTTATATTTGTCTTTGTATTCTTTGAATTAATAATTTTTATTTTGTTTTTATTAATCCTGCCTCAATTATGTTGCCATTTCATTTTTCCATTTTTTTAAATCAAGCTTTTGTCACTTTCAATCTTTTATGCACGGCCAATTTATTTGCCTTTCTCCACTGCTTTAGGTTCATTAATGTACTTGTAGTCAGCACCTTTCGTCTCAATGATTTCCTCAATTTGGAGCACTGGAAGGTTCGCAGCTGACTCAGTCAGGCCATTGTAGAACAGGGGTAGCCTATCAAGTGGACACCCGTCACACTCCTCCCACTGACCATACAGTACTGGCGCGTGAAGATAGGCGTTAGTGCTCATTAACTAAACACCCAGCATGTGACCAGAAACGTTTATTTTAGGGATGGGTCCCATGAGATATAGCAGTGTGAACACTGGGTCCTTCCATGGTGGTTAGTCAATTTCGGTCTACAAAAGATTAACAAATTGACGTCAGTTTTTAATGCGTCTTTTCGCTCTAAGGCTGCAATGGTTTCTTCAGTTTCTATCCATAAATTTTAGATGATTTTCTCATTGAAGACTACTAGATCTAGATTTGTGGCATGATTTTGGCCTTATCAAGAATGCAGCGCTGAATCAATGCTGAAACGTTCGACAAACGTTCGCTGATCGCGTCAGCTTTTCAAATTTCATCTGTCTGTATTTTTATTGACAAATAAAAATTAGCCAATCAGCGCGCGAGAGTTTGTTCAGTTATTGTAAAAAAAAGTAATTGATAACGTGGTAGCGTTAAAAAAGTTGCTAAGTGAAGTTATTGCATTCGACGACGGAGAGCACTAACTACTATATTGCGTTCCTGGGTTCTCATGTTTGTGCTGTGCACTGTAGTAAAGCTCTCAAGAACGTTTTTTTGTTTTTTGCATTACTCCGTCATTTTGATATTTTTGATTACTTTGTTTAATTCTTTTCCCCTTTTTTAACCAATTTTCAAAAACTTGGACACTGTAATAAGCCATGAACAAAGCCGCCAGCAAACAATGAAACGACGCGAAAAGCGATCAGTTTCAAAAAAAGTTTTCAAAAAAGTAACACGAGACAGGCCAAATTGGCCTTTCAAATCTGGACCATACCTAACATTTTCAATTGTCCGTTTAGCACTCTTTCCAGTGACTTCCGAGTCCCTAATTAGAGTCTTTGAGAAACCGTTTGCACACTGACCGACTGAACTATTGGGAGACCCATGGTAAGTTGTTTTATTCTTTTATACTTGAGTAAAATATAGCATATATGACTACTACGCCAGCTTGTTGCACGGAATCCCTTGTGAAGTTTAGTTCATGTTGCTCTATTCCAGGTAACTTCCTAACATTTTGTCAGGACAGACTCTTTGGAAGCCGGTACTCATTTATTTCCTGAGTGGGGAGTGCAGTTGCCCCAAAACGCAGCGCAATGACCCCTGCTCTGGGGTGACTGAAAACTGGTCGCTCAATCCTTGGCAGGAAAGCTAAGAGGAGTACGATGAGTTAGGAAGCAGCAGTTAGCCTTTCACACACAGGCAAGGTGGGTGTGCTGCATGTTCACCAGTGACAGCTTACCTGTGATTGATTGATTGATTGATTGATCGATAAAGCTTGTAGTTTGTCCTAGAAACGTTGCAGGCTAGCTTTTGTGACACTGACCCGGTTTTCAGAAATACAGAAATATTTATATCTACATTGTCGCTATCTCTTGACACACTCCTCTCAATTACGGGCGCTTTCTCGCTGTCTATTGATTTTAACAGTGAGCAATGAAACTTTACATTTATAAAACTTTAAGGGCTGGTTTTTGAGTCAAAGCTGCATCAAATCGTTTACAAAGTCGGCACTGTAGTTCCCAACAAAATTGCTTTCATCTTGAAGGAAACCTCAGAATAATAGTTTTCCGAAGTAGAAAAATACCAAAAAGGTAATAATAAACTAAAAATTAAGCAAGGATAGTTTACCGGAACGAGGACTATTAAGACAAACAAACAACCCTAGCATAACCGACATTTATTCTGCTCCGCTTTTGCTTCTTCTGATCTTGCTCTTGCTTTTTCTTTTTCTGCTTTTGCTTTTGCTCTTTCTGCTTTTGCTTTTTCTTGCTCGGCTTTCGCTTTTTTCCCTTCAACATCTGACTGCATAGCCTTTACTAAAACTATGGCTCCAAATATCCAGAATAAGGTCAATGCTATAAGCCAGGTACTAGGGGTTTTCAAGGTAACAGTAAACCAGTCTTTTAGTGAGACGATCAGCATATGTGGCTCCATATTTCTGGCATGAATAATAGAAAGAAAAAAAGCATTTCAAGCAATTGCTACATTTAGTCTGGAAGCAATGGTATTCCACGTGGGAATTTTCTGAAGATTTTTAGAAAGGTTAAGTGGGACCTAAGGAACACGGTAAATGTTGTCGTCAATCTTGTAACCGTGCAAAGGCCTTCAGCATGGAACTGAAAAAAAAAAACAGCACCTTTGGCTTAGCATGAAAAAGAGGCTGAGGGATGAAGTTCATAAAAAGGTGGTATTTATTGGCAATTTTGAATAAGCTAATGCCATTTTCGATAGTCTGAGATGTTCGAAAGAATATCGTCACTGATAACGATAATTTTGGACACGTGACCGGAAATTGAGAGTGAATTTCTTGTGGCTCTTCTAACCATAGTCCCGTCCCCTCGCCACAAATTTTCCTAGTTATTTGAGAAGGAATAAATGAATATGTTGGCTTTGGGCGATTTAACATAATAAAAAGACCCCGCACTGTCTAATAACGCTGGAATAATAACAACAGTGTTTTTCTGCCAAAAATTTAATACATATGTAAGATTTCTACAGTCCCATAGTGAATAGTAGGGACTTTAAGATTAGAGAGGTTAAGCATGACGTTTACGGCAAACGGCAAAAATAATTCTGATTTTGCTCACTTTTTCTTTAGCACTTAAATAAAGCCAGTCGAAAAATAGGAAAAAAATCCCTTTATCACAGTAAATGCAAACAATTTCCCTAAATTGTACAAACGGCTAAAATCAGACACCAAAAGTCCGATTTTTGCCGTTTGCCGTTTGCCGTAAACGTCATGCTTAACCTCTCTATTGTCGGCTACGGTTGACTACGACGGTCGGATGCGTATTTGGTGGACTGGGTCGAGTGCGGTAAAAGGGCGCGAAAATTTAACGCTTGTTGTCATTTATGTTTTCACAGGTGACGGAAGACGGTCGGTTCACTAATTAAGTCCAAAAGTCAAAAAAAGCAAGACTGAAACAACATTTAGAAAGGAAGATGTATTGCCAAGATGTCAGGAACGCGCAGGTAATGGCTTACGTTGATGAATTGCTCGACGATGGAGAATTTTTGTTCCTGTACGATTATTACGAGCCCGTTGATCCTTCATATCCGTACTGGGATTTTGATCCATTTTGTTTGGATTCATTTGATTCTTGTGAGTGTGAAGCTGTACTCACTTGTTTCGGACATCTTTGCTTTGCATCTTGAAAGAAAATAAATTTTAACGAATGGAGATAAAATCACCTCTCGCTCGGCAGCCCCTGCAAATTGTTAATATTCAATACGTTATTGCGGTAAACTATCCTCAACGGGAACTTAAAAAAACAGTTAGGAATGTATTTATACTTTCTTCTCGTCTGAACAGGAGATTTCTTTCGCTAACATGTTCACAAAGCAGAATCTAAACACAAGACTAAATTCCTAAGTACATTATATTCCACGAAAAAAATACAATTCTCCACTTAAAATCAACTCCAACGTCAAGAAAACACACTACAGCATGTTCGTTGATGATTCCCTAAAAAAAACTGAGGAAAAATAAAGAAAAACTGACATTTCATTGACAATAATTCTTACCGTGTTTAACCGTCTTCACCACGACAAGAAACCGCAGGAAAACACACCGTCTCAAAGCTCCGACGCTGACATCTCACGTGTTGTCTACGTTGCGTGACACTCATCCAACCGTCGTCAGGTAGCCAACCGTAGCCGACAATCTTAAAGTCCCTAGTTTGACTCTGAAGATGACTTCCGCTCAGGTTGAAACGTCAGTCACCAACCAAACGTCTTTGCACAACTACTCTGACGCGGAAGATCACTCTATATGAACTATTTCTACAGCCCCTGCCATCCCTCCCCCTAGATTGTGCCAGGTTTTGTAAGAAACCTCTATTTCTAAGTATCGCTATGGAGTTGTCTCTGTCGTTATCTTGTAAGTATTTTCACATGAATCGTCGGTTTCACGGAAAGAACAAAGATTACTGTAGTACAAGACAGCTTTTCGGTTCTGAAATCGATTGTCTGAGCATTGGTCCTCTCTACAACCATACGTTACCAACTCAGTAATCGCTTGGGTTGCAGGTGCTTCTTTCATCATAACGGCGATCCTCTTTGTTCTATCCGTAACCATCTGGCTGTGGCAACGTAGGGATGCATACTCTGTCATTACTCTATCTGGTACAGGGCATGGGTAACTGCTATAAAGTGCAGTCTGCTTATGCAGTGGCCTGTGAATGGGACTCGTTTTAGGATTCATTTTGAACCATAGCCTAAGGTCTTTGACATACGAGATGCTTGTTCTTGGCCTATAAAGCTGACAAACATAATTTTCGACCAGACAGACAGGCTTCTCTTCTGGATACAGCGTCATTTCAAGGCCCCCGAAGCATTAATGACGTCCTTGTCTGCGTCTCTAAAGGATTTTCAGCAGGCAAGTAATCCTTTTAATACCAGAAAACTTGCAGTAATATCAGCTCCGCTGAGTGCATGGAAGGTGGGTAGTGCTGCCAGTCTAGCACTGCCTGCAGCGCTGGAAATCGACTCAAGCTCAATTACATGGTGGTTCTGACCAGTGCCACTGCATGATTAACAATGGCTTTCCACATAACTCTTAGCAACGTCTTATAGACCAACAAGAACTCCTGTGTCTAGGGAATGGAATGACAATTCGTTAGGGTCCCTGGAAATTTCCTCTTGATCATGGACCGTCTTTGCACTCGTTTCATCTTGATTGCTTTGAAGGTGGTGTACAATAATTTTTCACTTTATAGACATAAAACAGTCTTGTTCTGAAAATAACGTATTTTCTTCGCTGACTACAGTTAGATCCGAAAGATTCGTAGCTCATTCCATGAACATATTTCGCGAAATAGGTGTTCCACAAGATCTTTTTTTGCTGGCTGCAAAGGAAGTGAGATAATCGGGGTTATATTTAGATTGATCGTAACAGTTGGAATTTCCCTTTCGGCCCGTTAACCACCCGCACTACTACAGAGCTAAATTGGGACCTACTGCAACACCGCACGTTTTACTTTGAGATTTTCCGAGACCCTAATGGTAATGAACTTCAGAGATGTTTCTGCTTGGAGTGCGGACCAGCTATAATTTTCCCAGCAATTGAAAATAATGTCTAAGAAGGGTTTATTTGCTCTTACCAGTACTTTCCATTTCTTGATGAATTCTAAGAAATTTCCTCATTGTGCGTCCCTTGTCGTTTATGTAAATTTTAACTCGAACATTTCGAGTTTTAAACAATTTTAAAACAGTATACCGGTAACAATTTCTAATTTACTAAATATCGTATCAAAATATCTAAATTTACTATTAGAACAAACAGCAATTATATTTATTCGATTGTCAGTTAGATAGGACAACATACCATTCAACAAAAGCCATGGATCCAGCCTCGATTTCACATTTTGGGTAATGCGACAAACATAACCAGTTTCACTTCAAAATCGTAAAGACTTGGAAAGTTTCATCCCCAAATCTTGAAAATTGCAAGGTTTTAGTCAATTTTGAGCTCGCGCGAAACAATTTAGACCTTCAGCCTCGTTTTCATGCTAAGCCATTCAGGGCACGTTCGTCGATGAACCATAAAAACCGTCTGCACAGGTTACAGAAATGCCGACGATATTTATCGTGTTCCTTAGGTCCCTCCCAACACTTTTACACTAGTCGGCAAAAATCTTCACGAAATTCCCACGGAATTTCTTTCAGTGACATTTGCTCCGGGACTAGTACGTGAGGAACCAAATGAAGTGCATTGACACCAATTTCAGTTTTAGAACCAGTTAAAGGTCAGCAAAGTTAGACGGGTTAACCACGAAATATATTGACGTCTCTTTAATCAACAAATCAATGATCGGCAATTTTATATTGCCGTAGGTTGATCTTGTTGTGCCTCGAGATATTTCATTTTCCTGTATGCAAATTTCTTTTGCGTAAGATATTTAGTTTTACCGTGAGCGATTAAAATTTATCTTGTACCTATATGGGCCACCGTATACACTCAGAAATAGTGTGGCCGATACTTCATTTCGAAACAATGTACACTCAAGCCAAAAAAATATATGGAAGCCCCGCTTTTAGGCCTTCCTAAATCTATTTATTACAATTACCACCGCTTTCATTGAAACACGACGTTCGAAATCGAAGCACGCGCGGAAACGTTTCCAAGATTTCCGTGAATCAAAGTTTGAAATGTCGTTTCGCATGAGCGATCATGAAGTTTAACCGGCAGAAGACTACAATTTCCCTGGACATGTTTAACAATAACACTTTTGCATTCCTGGATTGTTGATGCACTAACTCACAGCTATATATGCTTTATACTCAACTCACAGCTATATATGTTTTATTTAGCACTGATAAAGGGTTAACCGGAGCGCTATTATATTCAGACTAACGCGCTATTCAGGCTAGCTGGAACGTTATTCAGGCTAACAGAAACGTTATTCAGTCTAACCGGAGCGCTATAAATTCAGACTAACCGGAGTGCCAGGCTGCAGCTCTGTAGTCTGCATTTGTCGCACATCGCTGTCTCATTGCCTTTCTAGAAGTGCACTGTACGTTACTCGATTCCACTTTTTACCGTACCTAAATTCGCAAGTAGCCAATCAGAAGCGCGATCTACTGTCCTGATATCCTACGATATCAAGTCACTGACCTGATATGCCACGATATCATGTAAAGAAGTGTTACCATACGATGAATTGAAAAGAGCTTTTACCGATAAACCAAAACCTCGTAATTTAAGTTTAGCTGGTGTTTACCGGTCGTAAAAGGAGTACAAACTTTCCCGCCAAAACTAATCTTGAGCGCTCTCTTATTCTCAATTTTTTCGCTAAATTTTGATTTTAAAAATTTAGAGGGTGAAACTCTAAACAGACGAGTCAAAAACAGTGTTGAAGACCAGGGAAGTATCACACAATTTACACTACGTACTTGGCAAGAATGGCTTGAACAGAACGATTTTGCAGAGGACGAGAAGAAACCCATCGAAGTTTACAAGAAACAAGTACTTTCCAGATCTGTGGCTAAATCTGGGTACGGTAAATACCCAATCATACTTTTTGGTACGCTTCGGTAGCATATCAGCCTCGTTTGGTCTCGCCAAGGTATTTTGGCTCGATTGCGTCTCGCCAAAATACGAACCATGGCTCGACCAAACCCGCCTGATATGCCGCCAAAGCGTACTAAAAAGGTACGATTAGGTATAAAAACTACATTACTGTCCTTAGTTTCAAAATAACTGTACAGACTACAAAAAGAGTAAATTTTTATACGCACAGTTATATTAGCTGTACACTCTCGCTAACTCTTGGCGCACTGCTTTTAAGGTAAAGGAGCTGAGCTGTCTCACGATATTTAAAATCATTCCAGTTCCTTTCTACAAGATTGCTTTCAACTTGAAGGAAACCTGAAATCAACAGTCTCCTAAGTTGGAAAAACGAAACAGGTAATATTGGACTAAAAAGAAGACGGATGGTCATCAGAATGAGAAATATCTTCCCCTCTTAAGACACCACACAGTTTTCCCGTTTTTGCCGTTCCTGCTCAGCTTTCAATCTGGCTATTTCATTCAATCTTGCTATTTCTTTCAATCTTGCTATCTCATAGTTTTGCCGTTTTTGCCGTTCCTGCTCTGCTTTCAATCCTTCTATTTCTTCTTTTAACTTTGCTTCTCGTGCTTCTGCTCTTACTTTCTCCACACAAACTGCGGCTACACACACCAAGCAAACGACTCCTAATAACAGCCAATGATTAGTGGTAGTCAAGGTAAAAGTAATCAGGCCAAGTGTGACTTTCAGCGTACTGGAAGTGTCCATATTTCTAGCAAGAATAATAAAAAGAAGTCTTGCAATCAAAAGCTAAATCGCTCTCAGATATGCCTCTCAATTGACATGCACAATTAGAATTCCTACTCACATAAACATTCATCTGACCCCGGTCGTTCGAAGCTTAGATAACGTTATCCACAAGATAAATCACTATCCAGTGGATAGCGTTATCCACCCTTTGTACAACTGGGCTTTTGTGACAAAAGAATAGCAACTGTCACGGATGTTTAGACAATCAAGTCAGCCATTGAACAGATTAACATGCTCACCAAAGGATGCTAGATATTAGATAGATATTTCGATCGCCAAATACATATTTCCCAACAGCTTTTATTCAGGAAGGTCGGCACATTATTCGAACTTACTTAGATCAAAACATTCACATAATATGTGACTGTATGTACACCCACTCGACCACGTAAATTATTTCTTAATCCAATGTCAAATGTCAGAGCGTATAATTTTCTATCGACTACACGTTTTCGCCAAAGCTGAGGTTTTGATCTAAGTAAGTTCGAATAATGTGCCGACCTTCCTGAATAAAAGCTGTTGGGAAATATGTATTTGGCGATCGAAATATCTATCTAATATCTAGCATCCTTTGGTGATGTGCCGACCTTCCTGAATAAAAGCTGTTGGGAAATATGTATTTGGCGATCGAAATATCTATCTAATATCTAGCAGGATCTAGCATCCTTTGGTGACGTACATACAGTCACATATTATGTGAATGTTTATATCTATAGAGAAATTTTATTTTATGTGAATGTAATAATCTGTGATTACTGCATATCACTAATATACAGAACGGAACACTTGCCGATGATCATCGGCGAGGTAGTCCTGTCTATATAGCTCTATATAAGGTGAAATATTTTACATATCGAGAACTTGGCGTATTTGTTGTCGTTCTGTATAGTGAAACAGTCTCATAATATGTGATTGTCTGATCACCGTCGACAGTCTATTCACGCCACAGCTACTTAATTGTTATCCTTATTTCAGTATCCTTTGAGAATCATTATTTAAAGAAATAATTGACTTGAAAACACGTTTTGGGTAAATAAGAAATGGCTTTGATACATACTAACTTCTTTGTTGCGAACGGCTCTGGACCACTTCCGGTTCAAGATGTTTCGTCGCGGAAACACTTGGAATTGAAGCCTCAAGCAGTCTTCAAACGCCTTTAAAACCGTCTTAAAAACAAAAGCAAAAACAAGTTAATCGTACCTGGTTGCTTTTTGACTTATTTATTATGATTTGCAGCGAGAAATCAGAGCCAACCTTTTTTCCTGCTCACTTTCACTTTGCCGTCGCAGACACTTGAACTCTGGGGGCGATGTTGAGACTGGGACTGGGAATGATAATCTTGTTTCTGGGAAACACCTGTTAGTAAGCAAAGAAAAATAATGAACTGTCTTGAGTAAGACACAAGCAAACGTTATGGGCAGAGATAATGTGTTTGCTATGCAAACACAGATGCCCTCGTGATAATCCGTCGGGGCTCTCTAGGCTCTAACAGGTACAGGGAATCTTTAAAATTATCCGACAAGGTTAGGGTTTAATATAATTAGGTTAAAAGAGAGCTCTTTCCAGCAGTCGTCCTTCACCGTCAGTTCAGATCACGCAAGAAAGGTGTTTATAAAGCGTTTTCCCTCGCGTGACCAGCGGCTAAATTGGTTTACTAAAACAAAAGACGACTGTTTCTTTGTTTTGGAGCGCCAATATGGAAACCATTTGAAAACGCCCTATTTCTCTATCGATTCTCTAAATCAGTGATTTCGTTTCTGAGGCTTGCCCTACAGCCTCTAGATAGTATATGCAGGAGAAAGCTTCGAGGTTTTCTATGGCTAGACCTCTATGGCTAAAACTCCAATTTTACAAAAACTGTTTGGCTGATTATTAAACAGCATGAGAAAATTAACAGGTTATATACAGCAGACAGAAAATCTAAACGTTTCGTACAAAGATAAGCTAAAAAACCCACAGACAGACCATCCTCTGTGTTAATTTGAGGCCGCGTGACGTACGCGTCACGATGTGCTATTTGATCTCATACATTGAATCTAGACAAACTTGTCACTGTAGACAACATCAACAGGAAACGTGATAGATTTTCTTTCGAAAATCATCATTCAACAGAGAAATAACTTTGTATTGATTTTGCTGGAGTTGGCCGGTTTTAGTAGAGCAATAAGGAAGCATAATCCAGCAACCTCAGAGTGTGTTTCGGGAATTCCGTGCTGATGACATATAGTTATTCAGATCTGGCTTTAAGCTCCTATCTAGTAAGGCTGGCTTTTACCAGCTTACAACCTAGTGAAAGCGGAGTCATGAACTCGACGGAATCGGAGTCAGAAGAATTAGATCGTTTCCATTTTTCTTCCGATTCTGCTTATGACTCCGTCGCTTATGATCCAGTGAAAACCAGATTTCGGAGTCGGAAGCAAAAGCCGAAGGGCAAACCAGTCACCATGCTAGTTCTCCGGCGTGCCCTCCGAGTGCTTCCTTTCTGCTTGGGACCCCGACAATCTAGTTTCCACTGGATCATAAGAGACAAAGTCATAAGCGGAATTGGAACTCTGCTTGCGATTCCGAAATCTGGTCCAGCTCCAGTCCCTGGTAATTGATTGTGAGGACATCAGAGACGCAGTCGCTATTTCTGCCGGGTTCGGCACAATTTTTTGTTCCATAATTGCTAAACTGCGTCAAGCCCTTACGTCCACTCCGTGTCCTTCTATCTCTTAAAGACCTGTGGACAACTCAGTTTCTAATGTGAAATTTAGATTAACGACAATTTCCAGGGACTTTATCCACAAACGGCTGCGTGCAATGAACATCAAGAAGTCCTTTGGGCTTACCGGAATATCATCGCGTCTTCTTAGGGACGGCGCTGAAGCCTTAGCGGAATCACTTTCGAACAATACCATCTGAATGGAAACACGCCATTGTAACAGCTGTTCACAAGACAGACCTCAAGACAGATCCATCTAACTTTAGGCCTATATCCGTTTTGCATGTGTTTTCTAAAATACTCAAACGTGCTGTTCACCAAATGTAGCTACAAGCTCATAAACTACTTTTTTCGCACTAATCTGGTTTTTGCCCACCTCACTCAACTTCCACCTGTCTAACACATGTAACTAACACCCTTATTCATAATATCGATAATGGTTTACTCACCGGACTTGTTTTTTTGGACGTATAATGCTGAACAAGTTATCCCTTTTCGTCGGTTTTAATCGTTCTGCTGTACAATGGTTCTCCTAAGCATATGTTGATTCAGTTTGGGGTCCCTCAGGGTAACGTTCTTGGCCCACTCCTATTCATTATGTATATCAAGGATCTTCCGCTTCTGATACGAGTTTGTAGTGTAGAGCTCTACGCCGATGATACACATTTTTTTTTTCGTTAGTAAATCCGTTAACGAAATCGAGGATAATCTTTCATGAGATCTTGGTAGCTTGATAAGTTGGTTACGGTCCAACTTCCTGCTGCTTAATGTTACTAAAACTAAGATAATGCTGGTAGGCACCCATCAGAGGCTTAACACAGTTGCCAGTTTCTCGGTCACGGCAGACAACACCTGTCTAGAAAGAGTGGACACCTTTAAGTACCTTGGTGCCATTATGGATGAAACGCTGTCCTGGAAAGAGAATGTCAGCTCTATGGGGAAAAAAAGTTTTCCCCAGACTAGCATTATTGCGTCGCGCCCGTAAGGTTCTACCTAAATCTGCTTATGTTACATTATAGCGGAGCTCCTGCGCGCAAAGCGCGCCAGCGGAGCACCATGGGTAAGAATTTTTGGTAAACCCATGAGGCCAAGAAAATTTGGTTGCGTACGCCGTCCGCCCGCGCGTACAGACTCTCGGGGAGGGGGAGTGGAGTCCTAAGGCATCCCGACCGGGGGTTGGGGGAGGAGAATAGGCGGAGGGAGATGGGGAGCAGATGAATGCCATCTCTACTTATCCCGGGACTGGGGCTAACCATCATGGCGTCGAGCTCACTGCTTCGATAGCTCCACAAACTATGTCGATTTAATGATTTGTAAGCTGAAGGTTTGGTTATGCAAGGTGAACAAAAAGGTTAAAAGGACTGTTTCTACACAAATATCTGGCTGAGGTAGCTGGACCTGGAGTTGAAAGATGCCACCGAAGGAAAAAAAGCGGCCACGAGGTTCAAGTTCATCGACCGGGGAGCCCGACGAAATTCTTGAGAGGCTGTTAAGCATCCAAGATCGCATTGAAAATGGATTTACAAAGATTTACGATGAAATAGAAGCTTTAAAGACTGAACTAAACGACAATATCAAGTCCGTTAAAAAAGAACTGGGCGAGACAACAAAATCTCTGAATGCCGTATGGGAAGAAGTTCGATCGCTCAAGGAAGAGAACAAACAACTAAAGAAGCAACTTGACAGCAGCACCGAAAAGAATAATACTTTAGAGAAGAATGTTGAAACCCTAAGGAGTCGACTGGTAAAACAGGAGGATTACTCGAGAAGGGAAAATTTACGTTTTTATAATATTCCAGAAGAACCAAATGAGACGAACGAAGAATGTTTTCAGAAGCTGAGGCAAGTTTTGACCGAGCTCGGAGCGCCTTCAGATGTCAAATTCCATGCGGTTCATCGTACAGGAAAGCCAAATGTGGGCACACGATCATCATCAACATCGAATGAGGAAGAAATGCAGGGACCACCTCGCCCGCGACCAATATTAGCCCGCTTTCTATCGCGTATGGACTGCGACTCGGTGTGGTTTAAGAGAAAAGAATTGCTGAAGAGCGCCCATTTCCCGACTGTATTTATCGACAAGGATGTCTCACCAGAATCTGCTAAAGACCGAGCAAAATTACGTGCTGCCTTTAGAAAACTGAACATTGCTAAAGTACTACTCAGAGGTAAAAGCCTAATTATAAATAGTAGTAAATATTCTGTAGACACATTACCAGAGTACTTGCTGCCAAGCGAGCAATCAACTACTCCCGAGTAAAAACCTTTGATTGACTTTATTTCCATTCTATTTTGTAAAGCCGATGAGCGGCTTCTATCGTTTAATGCGCCACCAAACCCTTTATAGGGCTAGTTTATCTCTAAGTAAGATCACTCAACTGATAAGCAATTTATCAGTCTTAATTTTGTTTTTGGTGCCGCTAATATTTCGATATAAATGGTAATTAGACCCTTGATAAAATTCGTGCATACCAAAATTTAACGGAAAGGAACACCAAAACATTTAATTCGCCAAAGTTTTTTTCATTAGCACCTAACATTTTTGTTTTGTTTTATAACAATAGCTGAGTAAGTTCAAAGTCCCAAGGGTCTAAGTCAAGGTTCAAATCTTGAGACCCTTTTACTATCTAATTACCGTAATGATTCGATTTAGCGCCCTCCTTCCAATAAGCGCCCCCTTTCGAATAAGCGCCCCCCTTCGAATGTGTTTTTGTCAATAAGCGCCCCTATTCTAATAAGCGCCCCCCATTCTAATAAGCGCCTCATTCTTATAAGCGCCCCTATTCTAATGAGCGCCCCTGTTTTAATAAGTACCCCCCACCCCCATTCTTATAAGCGCCCCTATTCTAATATAATTACAGTCCCTTCAGAGTACGTATCAAACGTGGTTTGTTACTGTTGCGGTTTCTGTTATTGTTCGTTAACATAGATCACCAAACCGTAAAACGAACAATTCTTTTAAAAGTAACTGAACTTCCAACAATTTGTTTCCGTTACAGTTTCTGTTATTGTTAGTTATTTCAACATTTATTAAATTTTTGTTTTGAGCATTTGGAAGTTTCTCAAAAAATTAAATAAGCGCCCTGTCCCAAATAAGCGCCCTGTCTCGAATAAGCGCCCTCCCTTGAGGTGCCAAAAGTAAATAAGCGCCCCGGGCGCTAAATGGAATCTTTACGGTAGTTCAGTTTTTATGTGGACTTTCACACGAAGTGTGAAAATCCACATATTGCGATCGTGCAGTTTTCCCGATTGGGACGTCAATTTCCGTGATAACTCGTGTCAGCGCTTTCGGAAGCTTTCGAGGGTGTTCGGAAAATCCGAAGTTTTGGAGGGAGTTTATGTTAAGTTGGACGTGAACCCGGGAAATGAACTGCCCACGAGACGAGGGTTGTCCAATACACCCGCATTGTATCGATCCGTTAAAGGCATATTCAGTTCGTTCGATCCGTACGGATCGTTGAGGTGTCTTACGCTCCGTAGAGTAGAGTTTACGAATCGTATATTGTATCTCATTAGGGACACTTAGAAAAAATGCATGCTTCTTACTACAGTGAGGGGGGCTGAATGTCTAACGATCCGTTCGATCCGTACGGATCGTTGAGGTGTCTTACGCTCCGTTGAGTAGAGTTTACGGATCGTATATTGTATCTCATTAGGGACACTTAGAAAAAATGCATGCTTCTTACTACAGTGAGGGGGGCTGAAGGCCTAACGATCCGTTCGATCCGTACGGATCGTTAAGGTGTCTTACGCTCCGTAGAGTAGAGTTTACGGATCGTATATTGTATCTCATTAGGGACACTTAGAAAAAATGCATGCTTCTTACTACAGTGAGGGGGGCTGAAGGCCTAACGATCCGTTCGATCCGTACGGATCGTTAAGGTGTCTTACGCTCCGTAGAGTAGAGTTTACGGATCGTATATTGTATCTCATTAGGGACACTTAGAAAAAATGCATGCTTCTTACTACAGTGAGGGGGGCTGAATGTCTAACGATCCGTTCGATCCGTACGGATCGTTGAGGTGTCTTACGCTCCGTTGAGTAGAGTTTACGGATCGTATATTGTATCTCATTAGGGACACTTAGAAAAAATGCATGCTTCTTACTACAGTGAGGGGGGCTGAAGGCCTAACGATCCGTTCGATCCGTACGGATCGTAAAGGTGTCTTACGCTCCGTAGAGTAGAGTTTACGAATCGTATATTGTATCTCATTAGGGACACTTAGAAAAAATGCATGCTTCTTACTACAGTGAGGGGGGCTGAATGTCTAACGATCCGTTCGACCCGTACGGATCGTTGAGGTGTCTTACGCTCCGTTGAAGGGAATAGGTTTATTCTTTGGTTTTGTGTTGGAATTTTATCAACGAGTACTACTTTTTTTCGGGCTTTGCGAAAAATCATTTCGGGTTTCCGTCGTTCGACGAAATTGGCCATGTTCTAAACGAGCAGGGGACTGGGTACGAACATATTTTTTCTTGGTACGAACATTCAATATCGATTGAATTGAAAATGGGGCATGTCATCTGAAAGAGCATCCAAAAATTAGTAAATTCACCAAATTTGATTGTTATTGGTTTAAACGCAAAGGCATGGCACACTTTCAAAATAAGAGAGCTTAGTATGGATTGGAGGACGCCTGTCCCTCCAATCCATACTAAGTGTACCATGCCTTTGGGTTTAAACCAATAACCGTCAAATTTGGTGAATCTACTAATTTTTGGATGCTCTTTCAGATGACATGCCCCATTTTTCAATTCAATAGATATTGAATGTTTGTACCGAGGAGAAAATATGTTCGTACCCAGTTCCCTGCTCGTTTAGAACATGGCTAATTATTGTTCGTGCCTCACTCGAGGTTGTGCCTAAATCATACCGTCCAGAAGGACAGCCGAGGAGTGCTGGGGACGAGTTTCCGACTCGAGAAGTATTCGGAAATTCTCGGCAGTTCCAATATGGCGGATTTTATCCCATCAGTAATCACTTATTTCAGGGCCCGCGCAGAGGGAGGGGCTGGGGGGGCCTTAGCCCCCCCCACTTTTTCGCAGTAAAAGGAAAAAATAATAAGAACTTAAGTAAATAAACAAGTAAAGAAAGAAAGAAACGCAAAAAATAATTGCTATTGAACGAACAAATTGCTAAAAGTATTTCATTTGAACGCCTTTCCAGAAGCTAGTGATAAACTGTGTTTTTGATTTAGTTCCATATTGGTAAATCCTGCATGGTAAACGATCATTCAGTTTCCACCGCCTGAAGACTGAAAATGTTTCCAATAATGACGCAGGGGAGATTTAGAAACCTGACAATGATAAACAGTCATGAAGAATGACTTTTTGACATCTCTAACGAATTTGCAGATCGTAACAATAACAGAAAGAGAAAGTTCGGCGTCTTTAAAGAATCTAACTGACACTAAAATTTTAGTCGTTAATTTCCATTGATTGATATATACCGTTAAGCTGAAGTGTAGCAGAAATCGGCGGATTCCTGGTTTGTTAAGGCTAATGGCAGTAGTACTGATTCGGAGTAAGTTATATTGTTTCAAGCAGGATTTGATAGTGAATCTATAGGTCTGGAGTCTAAATGTTGAGTCTACTTATATTGTACAGACATTACAATAATATAGCAAGGCTGATACTACGTGATATTTTGCGAGACACCAACACGACCAGAACCGATAAAGCAGGGAAAGCTGTTTCGTCCTTTTTGGGACTCATCGGTGCGGTGTAACAAATCTAAATAACGCCAGCTCGAAGGCCAGCGCAAATAAACTACAATAATCTCTTGTAGATCTTACGTTATAATTAGCAGCATTGTTGTTTGGGGTCCCTCAGTGCTGTTTCAAGTTGTAAAAACATTGCGGATTAAACGCTGAATGTTTGTATCTATACCCTGCTTGTTAATTTTAGATCCACTTTCCGGTAGTTGAGAGTAACTAAAACCCAAATTTTCCAAGCGTAGCATGCCACTGCCCCCCCCCCCCCCCCCCCCCGAAAAAAAAGCTGGCTCACGTTTAAGCCCCCCCAGTCAAAATCTTGATGCGCGGGCCCTGTATTTACGCGAGCAAGCAGTGAATAACAAGAGAAGTATGTTTTTATTTATCTTTCCACGTTTAGAATACCGCATAAAGAGTACTGCATTGAATTATTTCCAATGCTTCAAGCCTCGTACCTTTCGTGAGTTCTTAGACTGTCAGCCGTTTGCAACTATACTTCATGCACATGACATGCTTTAATCGAAGAAGTAAGCTTTTAATAAGCGCTTGTAAAGGTAAATTAAAAAAATAATATTTAAAGTTATCTTGTTGAAAATAATTTCTTTCGTTCTCTCGGTACACCATCAAATCATTTTGCCTGTCCCTCTGCTCGGTAGTATTGAAGACTTATTAATAAATACTACCACCCCGGGGGGGGGGGGGGGGGGGGGGGGACTCCCATATGAAATGGACGGGGATGCTCGTCGTCTCGCTTAGGGGTGTAAATTTCGGATTTTGGTCTCGCTTAGGGTTTTCTGGGCAAAATATCATTATTTTTAGACGTCAAGGTCTCGTTTAGGGTTGCACGCGAAGAAATAACAAAAAAGAAAGAATTTTGATTCGTTATATTTACTCTTTTAGGGGTCTGCATAACGTTCGGCCACACCCAGATTGGTCTCTTTTAGGGGTTAAATTCAAAATTTCCGACGAGCATCCCCGTCCATTTCATATGGGAGTCCCCCCCCGCGGGACTACCACCCAGAGGGACAGGCCGTATAAATCTGTGTATTTAGGCAACTGGCTTAAGCACATTCACAACTTGATTCATAATACTGTTCTACACATTCCTCTTAACATTTAAACTAGTTTTAGAATCACTCCACGGGAATATTTTCAAGTTCTTGTTGAATTTGTTGTATTGTCCCTCTAGACGGTAGCACATAAAATACTACCATCCAGAAGGACAGGCCACATAAATAGACAACCAACTTTGAATTGATTCACTTGTTAACACATAACAATGTTCCATGTTATCCCCTTCATTTGTGGACCGGTTTGGGATCTTTCAACAGGAATATTTTCGTGTTCTCATTGTCTTGTCCCTCTGCCTGGTAGGACATTATGAAATACTACCACCCGCGGGGACAGGCTGCATATTATTAGACAACCAGCTTTTAAACTATTCACTGGTTACCGGTAACAGATGACAGTTTTTGTGTTCCTCTTTACCCATGTAGACTAGTTAGTTTAGAATCACTCAGTGGGAATATTTTCATGTTCTTGTTGTGATGTCCCTCTGCCTGGTAGGATGTAATGAAATACTATCGCCTAGAGGGACAGGCTCTATAGTTTAGCAACCAAGTTCGATTTCATTCACTGATTAACACATAACAGTGTTTCATGCATTCCCTTTCACTTTTCACTCACATTCTAGTTAAGAATCATTCAATGGGGAAACTTTCATGTTCTTGTTGCATTGTCCCTCTGCCTGGTAGGACATAATGAAATACTACCACCCAGAGGGACAGGTTGTATATTTAATCAACCAGCTTTTTGTCTATTAACCGGTTAACACATAGCAGTTTTTAATGCATCCCTTTTCAGTCTTTCACTAGTTTAATACTACTGCTCAATTTGACTAAGGGGACTGCTCATTCAGCGTAATTCATAATTGTGCAATGCTTCTTCTTCTTCTTCTTGTTCTTGTTCTTCTTGAGTTGTGCACTAGTTTAATTAGAATCCCTCTAAAGAAATGGTTCAAAATTATTGTTGTATTGCCCCCTCTGCCCACTACTAGTATGTAGACTTGTTAATAAGGCACTACCCCAAAAGGTGGTGGGGTGCAAGTTGTGTATTTTGGCAACTGGTTAACTTCATTTACATGTTAACATTGTTTCATGCATTCTTCTTTAGCTTTACACTGGTTTAGGCAACTGCCTTCAAGTTCAGCCAGAGGGTCATATCCCTGTTCAGTGTCATTGGCTGAACAGTCCCATTTCATGGTAAATTGTTAATGCTGACATTTCGATGATCTTACATACGAGTCAAATATCATTGGTTAAGTCTGGTTCTGCTAATAATAATAATAATAATAATAATAATAATAATAATAATAATAATAATAATAATAATAATAATAATAATAATAATAATAATAATAATAGTTCATATGAAGTCTCTGTTTGAAGTGAATGGCCTCTTCATTTTAATATTGGAAGTTTGAAAAAAGAATGAAAATAACCTCCTTAATTAATATTAGTTAATTACAGGTGCTGTTGAAGGGCATTCAAAGTGGTAACATTTTACATGAAATGTGATTCTTTAGCAATCCACGCAGAGAAGGCATGTCATCCTGAAAAAAAAATTGAAGCATTGTTAAGTATTCTTTGTTCTTTAAAGTGTTGTTAGATGTGAAAATTAATACTTTCTGTTGCGTTGGTGAATGAAACAGAAATAACACTATATGACATTGGCACTCAATGAGACATGTTTAAGTACTTCCAACAAAACCCAAAAAAATCCCTGGACCAAAAATTAACCCCCAAAAAATCCCAACATGCCAAATTTCTGACCCTTGAAACTTTAAACATTACAAATTCAATGTTTGTGTATGTTAATTCATACACCCAAGAATCTCTACTTAAATCAAGCCACCCAAATAAATACTTGCCAAATTTTCCTACCCAAAAAAATCCCAGAATCAAAAATTTCAAACCCAGCAAAATCCTTCTATCATCTCCGTCACATGAAATTCCGAGTACCCCTCCCCCCTGCCTCCTGGGGAAGTGGATCAAGTGCATGTTATTTCAAACTAGTGAAAGACTGAAAAGGAATGCATTAAAAACTGCTATGTGTTAACCGGTTAATAGAGAAAAAGCCGGTTGATTAAATATACAACCTGTCCCTCTGGGTGGTAGTATTTCATTATGTCCTACCAGGCAGAGGGACAATGCAACAAGAACATGAAAGTTTCCCCATTGAATGATTCTTAACTAGAATGTGAGTGAAAAGTGAAAGGGAATGCATGAAACACTGTTATGTGTTAATCAGTGAATGAAATCGAACTTGGTTGCTAAACTATAGAGCCTGTCCCTCTAGGCGATAGTATTTCATTACATCCTACCAGGCAGAGGGACATCACAACAAGAACATGAAAATATTCCCACTGAGTGATTCTAAACTAACTACCGTAGTCTACATGAGTAAAGAGGAACACATAAAAACTGTCATGTGTTACCGGTAACCAGTGAATAGTTTAAAAGCTGGTTGTCTAATAATATGCAGCCTGTCCCCGCAGGTGGTAGTATTTCATAATATCCTACCAGGCAGAGGGACAAGACAACGAGAACACGAAAATATTCCTGTTGAAAG
This sequence comes from Meandrina meandrites, assembly GCA_963693305.1. NCBI lineage: Eukaryota > Metazoa > Cnidaria > Anthozoa > Scleractinia > Meandrinidae > Meandrina > Meandrina meandrites. The sequence continues at coordinate 13,618,055 of OY855909.1, forward strand.
ATCCCAAACCGGTCCACAAATGAAGGGGATAACATGGAACATTGTTATGTGTTAACAAGTGAATCAATTCAAAGTTGGTTGTCTATTTATGTGGCCTGTCCTTCTGGATGGTAGTATTTTATGTGCTACCGTCTAGAGGGACAATACAACAAATTCAACAAGAACTTGAAAATATTCCCGTGGAGTGATTCTAAAACTAGTTTAAATGTTAAGAGGAATGTGTAGAACAGTATTATGAATCAAGTTGTGAATGTGCTTAAGCCAGTTGCCTAAATACACAGATTTATACGGCCTGTCCCTCTGGGTGGTAGTATTTATTAATAAGTCTTCAATACTACCGAGCAGAGGGACAGGCAAAATGATTTGATGGTGTACCGAGAGAACGAAAGAAATTATTTTCAACAAGATAACTTTAAATATTATTTTTTTTTAATTTACCTTTACAAGCGCTTATTAAAAGCTTACTTCTTCGATTAAAGCATGTCATGTGCATGAAGTATAGTTGCAAACGGCTGACAGTCTAAGAACTCACGAAAGGTACGAGGCTTGAAGCATTGGAAATAATTCAATGCAGTACTCTTTATGCGGTATTCTAAACGTGGAAAGATAAATAAAAACATACTTCTCTTGTTATTCACTGCTTGCTCGCGTAAATAGGACAATAAAATGACTTTTTGAGGGAATATTGTTTATTTGCGCCCGCGTAGTGTCATTTGCGGCCCGAGCGCGAAGCGCAAGGGCCGCAAATGACACTACAAGGGAACAAATAAACAATATTCCCGAAAAAAGTCATTTAATTATCATTATTATCAATATACAAGGCCAAATAACATCCCTGAACATCCAGATATAAGCTTAAACTAACACATTTAATGAGCTTTACATGTTCAATAATACAAGTACTTCGCGTTGAAAATTTTGTGCTATGCTACACTGAGGCCCATGTATTGTATAGGTGTCGTTAAAAAGAGCTGCTGTGGCTCTGAAAATGAGTGGATAATAATAATTTACGAACTTACATTTTCCAGTTGAGCCTCGGCGTAAAATCCCCGCAATGCTTCAGCTAATTTAGCCGAGAAACACAAAATGAAGTGAACCGTTTAGTTGTGTTTCGTTTCTCGTAAGACAACAAGAAGTTGCTCTCTTTATATCTTCCCCTTGTTCTTTTGCTTCTACATCCGAATATTTTAGCTGCATTTTGTCCCATTCATAACAAATAGGCTTTGATCTTTCTTTTCTTTTCTTTTGCTCAGCGAGAAACTGTTGGAGACTTTTTTTACTTCAAAACTTGCTGTACGCACGACGCACCTAAATGGTTTTCCCGCGTCATTAAACGTGACCTGATTGGTTAATATTCATCGGATGATGAACCGAGAACCAATCAGCTGCAGGGCCGTTAATGCATTAACGGCCCGCTAGGAGTCATTTACGGCCCGCAAAGCGCGTGTTTTCAAGAGGGCGGTTTTCAATTTGGCCGCGTATATTGATAATAATAAGTGATTACTGATGGGATAAAATCCGCCATATTGGAACTGCCGAGAATTTCCGAATACTTCAAGAATACTTCTCGAGTCGGAAACTCGTTCCCAGCACTCCTCGGCTGTCATCTGGACGGTAGGATTTAGGCACAACACTTCTGTAGCGTTGCAGTTTGGGCTTAGCTGGCAGACATGTCTAACACCTCTCGACCAATGGTATGTGTTGTAGTTTCTACCAATGAAAATGCGTGGTAACCGTGTCTTCTGAGATTATTTTACCAGGGGATGGGATGTTGAGGCTGCGTAGAGCACATTTTGTGATTTAGTGAGCGTGTTTTTTGTCTTTTTATGGGATATTTTCTGCATCTTCCGGACACATTTACAGCTGCCTTCGAAGTCTTATTAACAATATTGCTGGTAAGAAGCTTTGTGCATTGTGTTTATGGGTTAGAGACTGTTGTGAGTGTTTTGTTTACAAATACACGCACGCGCTGGCCGCACAATGAACGAGAAATTTTCAATACTGTACGAGGCGTAGCCGAGTGCAGTATTGAAAATTTCGAGTTCATTGTGCTGCCAACAAGTGCGTGTATTTGTAAACAAAACACGAACTAACAGCCTCTAACCCTTTTAATATACAATCTGAGTACACTGCACGCAATACACAATTTCGCGAACTTTGAACAAGAGTTTTAATAAATAAGAATTCAGTTGTATCTAAGTAGTACAAAATTATACTGGCGTAGTTTAAGAAAATAGAAATCACAAGAAACCATACATAATTAAATATAAATGAGGCTTAAAATCATTCACAAAATCGTTCATAACCTGAAAACGTTCATAAAAAAGTCAGCGAGATTGCGAGAAGCATGTTTAAAGCAAGTTAATCGCTTTTCTTTGACACGATATAAGTGAACGCAAAATTGCAATTTTCAAATCTTGCATTTCCAAAGTCAACAAATTTAGGGGAACTTACAGTTTGCCTTTTGGTATTTATGGGTATCGCTTCGTTGATAATTTGAGGGATTTGTTCTTCCACTATTTCTGCAAATCTGTCAGCTGAAGCCATTGTCAATAATGCACGATTTTTATGCGTTATTGTCAATAACGCACGGTCGGAGTTTGCTGACGTCAGGTAAAGTAAAATCACGTGTTCGGTTTTAACCAATTGCGCGCGTGGATTTTGGACAGTGAACGAAGATTGTATATTAATGCATAATATTGTTTCAAGTCTACGACGGAAGCCATTTCGACTTCTGAAGATTATAAGCTTAATCAACGTATTGTTTTATCGTGTCGCTTTCAAGCGGCATGAACCAAGCCGGCACTGGTTTGTATAGTCCACACTGTTGTGCTTCGTTTTTGTATTATCGATCTGGTTATTAAATATTTGCGTAGAACTGGTAGAATCATTTGCCTTTATCAGGGGCATGAAGAAACACTAAGTAAAGTGCAGTATTGTGAGGATTGAAATTTGGTTACAGCTCATGAAAATTTGCTACACATACTGGATGTCACTTACCATTCTTGTGATAGTTTGACCTTTCTAGCCTTTATTTTGTCTTATGTATCTTTGTTTCTATCACTTTTGGCCATGATTTCTTTTGATTTTAATTTAACAAAGTAAGCTTAAAGCAAGCCCCTGGCTGTAATCATGAAAACGTGATATATTTCTCTACATTATGTTCCATCCCAAAAATAAAACAAAAGATAGGTTACCACACTGTCAAAGGGAGGTGCAGTGCACGTGGCCCAATGGTTAGTGCACTGGGCTCCAGGTCAGGCAGTCCGGGTTTGAGCCCAGTGGCCGGGCACTGCATTGTGTTCTTGGGCAAGACACGTTACTCTCATAGTGCCTCTCTCCACCCTGGTGTATGAATGGGTACCGGCAAATTTACTGCTGGGGGTAACCCTGCAATGGACTAGCATTTCATCCAGGGGGGAGTTGAAATACTCCCAGTCGCTTCATGCTATGAAAACTGGGATAAGCTCTGGCCTGATGGGCCACTAGGCTCATATACAGACTTTACCTTACCACACTTGCAAAGGAGATATGACAGGGGCTCAGCCAATGGGGTATCCTGGGGTGCTAATTAGCATAAAATTGGCAAGATTTCCGCACAGCCCCATACATTAATTCTGCATACAATTTTTTGACTGACTCGTTCTTTTCATGATTGCTGTTTGTATATAGTGATAGTATGAAATAGCTGCATACATAAATTATTAATGTACGGGGCTGTGCGGAAATCTTACCATAAAATTTTGCAAAGAAGTGTGTGCAATACAGTACTCAAGGAAAAACCTAGCAGTTTGGGATTACTTTATACCAGAAGGTTATTTTTTATTTTAAGCTTTCCAACACATTTAATAAGCAATGTACAATCTTAGTGTGTATGATCCAGAAATCCTGGACAGTCCTGGAATTTTATTCTGGCATTGAGGCATTGAAATCTATAACCTCTTACTATTAAGTCTGTAGTTTTTTCTGGAGTATTTTTTCTTAGGTTTCGATGCCCAGGTTTGAAGCTTCTGCTTTTATTAGCATCCTGACCAGCACTACAGAGCCAGTCTGGTAGAGAAAATGAAAACATTTTAGTTCATAAAGATTGGCCTCTGTGATGGTGAAATGCAGTGGTGACTAACTTTGACCAGCACTTCAATCCAGTGGATACCTTTGGCATGACTTAAAAATTATTTAAACTAAGAGGGTCCTTGCAAAAGTGTTTCATCGTTAAGTTTGACTGTATTTACCTGTACATGTAGTACTGCCAAGGAGCCAGATGAACTACTCAGAGTCCTGGCATTCACAGGCTACTAATTTCATGAGAAAAATTACTTACAAACACACTAAACATATAACCAGCCAGATGCAACCAATTGTTTTTAAAGGTCAAAGAGATAAATGAAACCCCAGATTGGTGTGGATAAAGCTGGATTTCAATTCACTGTGAAAAGTCTGGATTTTAGATGACATTAGACAATGGCAGGTTTCTCATGTGACACAGTCAAAGTGCTGTTATTGTACTCTAGCATCCTTTACGCTGTTTGTTACAAAGCAATGTTTTGTAGGTCTTGATAAGATACTTTTGCAGTTGTTTCTGATTAAATTTGTTTTTATTTTAAATTTCCTGGTACTGGTAATGATGAATCAGCTTTTAGTTGACAAACTTGTGCATTATGTATTCTATCTTAAAACAGTCAAAGTCATTCAGCCTTATGATATGATTGCATGTGTATGATTTTTTTCTTTTGCAAATGTAATGTTAACCTGTCTACCATTTTGGTTTCCTTTCTATTCATGTTTTCGCTTGGGAATTGAGTTTTGTGTCATGGCAAATTTGCATATAAGACTAAAATCTAAACCTTCCACTCATGTGTTTAGTCTCCTTTGCAGCCATTGTTTGGGCTCGACATACAACGCTCCCTCCCCCAGGGAGGGATCATTGTATGACAAGCCCAAACAATGGCTTCGAAGGAGACTACTCGTGTGTCTTTAATTTTAGCAATTTTGATTTTCAGATTCAATTAACTTGAAATGTAGCTATCCCAGTTTGTTCAAAAATATTTTAAAGTTCACCTGTTGTAACCAAATGGGACAGTCATGTCTTAACTATGCATTAAGACTAGTTAGTTTTTCTGATCCCTTGAAAAAGGGAACATGAAATAATTCAATCCTCATAATTTTATGGTTCACTTTAGTGACATATTTTTAAATGCTGCATTGATTGAAAGTCTTAATCAAACTGCTAAACCTTATAAATCCATGTCATTATATATCATGAGCACCTACAATAAGAAACTTGTGTTTAATACCTATAAAGACTGGTTCTCATATGCCACTGACCTACTGGCGGCAACCCGCCAGTACTGCCTGGGATACTTTTCCCGCATATGAGAACATACGCCGAAAGCAACGAAGTTCATCCCTGGTCTTTTAACTTTACTGCTGGCATGCCTGCAAAGTTGACTTGAGTTCAACTTTGCAGGCACTTTGGCAGTTTTTCTGGAGTGCCGGCGATTTTTATGAGAACAGTATCCCAGGCATATACTGGTGGCTATGTCGCAGGTAGGTCGGCGGCATATGAGAACCAGACTTAAGAAACAGCACGTTCTTCTCAAAGTTACTTAAAGTACAATTTGCCATACCTGTATTTTGGACAATTCAAACAAATATTAAATTTCTATCGAAAACCTTTGATTGATCCTCATTAACTGTTCTTATCCAAAACATGACTGTTAAGCTTGTTGGCATTTACTGATAGGTACATGTACAACTTATAATGATTCATCACATTTCTGTTTTAGTGGTAATGGATGAGGATCAAGGGTTGGATGAGGGAAAGCAGACCAAAACCAAAGAAAGCTTTAGTAGAGAAGAGACTAGGGATGGTGAGTATTATAACCCTTACTTATCAGTTTTTTTTTTTTTTTGGTAAAATTTATCAACATGAAACCCTAAAATTTTTGAGAAAGTGCTGCCATAACAGGCCTGTGCTTTAAGGGTGCCCAAGTGCCTCGGGCAACTAACTTTTGCCTTTGGGTGACCAGATAATTCTTATTTCTGTCATATAAGCTTTATGCTGGGCACCCTGGATCTCATAGATTGAAACCTTTGGGCTCCTTGTAATTTTTTTTAGAGCACAGCCTTGCATAAGACCTTAGACCCAAGTATGGATGGACAACAATGATATAAATTATTATTAAGAGGCAACTCTAAAAAGGTATTAAATACTTTTTATGACTGTCTTTACACATGTAAAACAAAGTACATTATGTGGAGGAAAATTGGTGGTCGGTCAAACATAAACAAAAGGGGTTGACAGAAAACTGATCGTTGACAGACCTAGCGCGACTAACTACTGCATTTCTTTGACCTTTGTGGCACACAGTGTGACACCAATAATCTTCCATTTGCTAGCAATTACAGAAACTTTGCTTTGAAATTTAATTTGACCAACACATGCAAACTTAATAAAATGCTGAGGGTATTTTTCAAGGACAGAAACAATATACACTTGATTAAAGACTATTAGACTTAGACTATTTTTACGAGGCAAGAGCGCGCACTATGATTCGGCTGCCTGAGGTCAATATCACTCCCACTCGCAAAACTTTCGCGAGCAACACTAAAAGAAACGAAAACAAGTTTGAGCCCTTTATTCAAAATTTCTCAAAAACCTACCATACAACCCATACAATAATTTTTTTTTAATCTTTTGGAGTGAATCATGTCAACAGCCAAAATTTTTCAAAAATCTGTAAGACAGGTTTTGAGCTAAAAAACACATTTTCCTGTTTTGCAAAAAAAACTGCCTTACAGATATTCAATTTATAATTATTGCATAAATGTTTTATCTGGTTCCATTTATAATTTCTGAATTTTTGAGGCAGGGTCATACGGGCAGATTTTGAGAAAAACGCCATTGATTTTGTGAAATACGCCAGTCTCCTCTTAAGCACTTGGATATTCATTTTGGCTGTTTATTAGCATCTTTATTGCTCAAATGTCGCATATATTGGTTGTAGGAAGCAACAAACAGGATTAAGTGAAAGCTAAAACTTTTCTGGACATTTTACAAAAGAGTTGAAAGCTGGGCTCATCTACCCCCTCAAAACTGTAGTAAGCCACCTTAAATCGCTTGGAAATCCGTCTTCAAATTATGATCACGTGCAGCGAAGTATGTGATCAAAGCATCAACATAAGTGTGCAAAGCATAGTGACCCATCATGGGTCTTTTAAGACCTGTTAATTTCTGCCATTTGAGAAAATGCTGTAGCTTATAAACATGGCAAAAAACATGTTTTATTTAATGGTTTGTCTGGTAAGCTCAGGCCCACAAAAAGCTTTTGTAGATACAGACTAGGGAGGGAGGATTGCCAGGGTACTACACTTATTTCAAATTCTATGAAGTAAAAAAAGAAACAATTTCATGAACCTAAAAAAGCAGTTTTTTAAGGTACAAAGAGTTCTCACTGTTGAACCAAGGACAAGCCAACACGGTAGGAAGAATTGTGTGTAATGATAAACAAATCACAATTTGATCTAAAATATAAAATACAAGAAACTATGTTGGCACTAGCTTATAACATGAAAAATGTATACAACTTGACATGTAGAAACTTGTTCTAGAAACCAACTGTAAACTTATTTTATGCTGCCTCCATTTTTTGTGTAAATACTACAAATACTGGCCTACAAATACTGGTAACTACTGTGTTTTTCTGGTTAGCAAACTGGTTAGCAAATCTTTTGAACTACAGGTTAGCAAACAGCTGAAAATCAAAACATTCAATTGCACCGCTTCCATGAGTTACATGTACATGACCATTTAATTTGAAACCAGCTCACACACAACATTAACAGTAACAGCGCGTGTGTCCAGCATAATATAATGTAATTATCGTTAAACACAAAGGGCCATTTTATTTTTAGACTTGTGTCTTCCCAAAATAATTTATGTTTGACTTATTTTTGTCTGTCAAAAAATGGGGCTAAATTGTTATTGCAGAATTTTCTCAAGAATTTTAGGGTTTCATGTCTAGTTAACTTTTAAGGACTATTAATTAATTTATTTTTCTGGTACACAAATAAAATACTCCAGCAATACTAAGAGGAAGAGTGCAAACCAATTTATGTTAGAGAAAGCATTTAATAACAACTTTTGGCTAATTCTTTCAAAAAATATCTTCACAAACCTTAATAAATTAGCCTGTTTGAAATCTTATTTTTAATTCCTTTTCTTCCCTGCTATTAAGGCTTTAATTTTAGCTTAGGGAGAGTTTATTTCATGTACATGTAGGAAACATTGATTGTAGTACCACTTTAATGCATGGCTTTGTAGCCAATAAACTAATCAACTACTCATTCACCCCACTATAAACTACTTTACTTTGTTTTGAAAAGTTGTATAATAAAATAAAAAATCCTCAATCCTCAATGCAGTTTGATCAGTGTTTAATAACATATTACCAGTGGTGGATCCAGGGTAGGGGCCTTTCTTTGAAGTGCCGGAATTAGTCTGCAGAATCAGAGTTAACTTTGGAAGAATTCAACATTCATTGTCAAGCGGGCCCCTCCTTAGCTGAAGGTCTGGATCTGCCACTGGTTACATCACTGAGTGTATTAATAAAATCATTTTTATTTGACAGACAATAGCTGTAGCAGTTTGAATGGATGTTGCAAAGACAGTGCTTTTGTTAATATGGCTGGCAGTGGTCTATGCAGTAAAAAGAATAACCCAAAGAGAATACCGTTGATGATGGTAATTTACTAGACATGGCAGTTTTACTCTATTGGCTGGATTAAAGGCCTGTGTGGGGATCATCAAGTTTAGTCGACAAAGGTTGTTGATGGTGTTTGCCTATGTTTGGCAGTTTAGTTGCAAATGCAAAAAGGATGTCCAAGATGAATTTTTAATAGCCAGACCAACCAGACGTGGAGGTATTAGATGATATGACCGATGAGGAGGAAGGGAGGTTAGAAGATGATGAAGGACAAGAGGATCACGAAGTACAAGAGAAAGAGCAAGAAGAACAAGACTATAAGAAAGACATCTACAGAAAGTAAATAGAGGACAAGTTTAGTGACAGTGATGAAAAATGATCAGTATATATTTTGTAGATTTTTTAATTTTTATAAGTACTTCTTTCATAGATATTATCAACTCTGCATAGATGTATTTATGTACCGGGTGAACTGAGGATCAGTCTGAAATTGTTTTGATTGTTCTGCATTTACAACAGCTTATTCAAATTAGCACAAGCTCAAAGGCTGAAGAAAAAGTCATTACTTTTTTTGCTAAATGAACCACAGGTCACTGTATTGTCTGCGAATAGTTTTGTTGGATCTTGATGTAAGAGACAAAAGAGTGACAGAACATTTCATCTTTGTTATAAGAACCCAGTCACAGTCGTGCATGACTAACTCTGAACACCATCCTTAAGTTTCTGGTTTAATAAGCTAATCAAAATGCATGAATTTAGGTTTCGTGAAAATATCAAGCACCATGTAACCTGTCAGTTAATCGACAGCTCCACCTCACATTTCTTTCATAATTTTAGATTTGCCAGGTGTGAGAAAGTTGTTGAAAAGATGTCAATAAATAATGAACAAAATAGTTTGGTGGCCTGTGTTACAAGAGCACCACTGTAAATGCAGTGATACATGTAAGTATTATGCTAGTATGTCAAAACGTCATTCACCTGTCAAAAAGAGAATTTCCCAAAGTTATCCTACTTTGGTTATTTTGCAGCTGCAACAATGCAATTCTCAAGACTATAGTGGTTTTACAGCACAGGCTAAAAACAGGCCCTAAAATATACTTTTCAAAAAATGTTTAACAAAGCAACGGTTTGTATCATCCGTGAGCTCATGTGCACATGATTTTGTCTTTCAAAATTGAGTTAAGCATTGCAGATAATTCAAGCCAGTTAATTCAAGGTCACAATTTAAGATTGTTTTGGTTCGGCCGTGTGTAAAAAGATTTATGGCATTCCAGGTGATGGTGGTATTAGTAATTAGCCTGTTCATGAAAACACTTGTTGTATAAATTCCAGTCTTGCCATAAATAAAAAAGATTTGTAATCTTTGTCATAACTGAATTATGTTATTAAACTACTACGAGGTCCGTGCTGGTAAAACACTGGTCGAGTTCTTCACTTTGCTATCTTTATGACCAGGTCCATTGACTCGTAAAAAAAGAAATACCTATATCAATAGCCGACGTAAGTTTCATTCTGTGAACATTCAATGCTAAATTCCTGAAGGGTGGGCCTACAACAAGAGCTAACAATAGGGCTATAAAATAATGGACATAATAAATGCCTTTAAAATTCTCCAACCGAAACATGCGATATGTTGTTGAGATATCACTGAACTCGTAATTTTCAACCTCTACTTCTGATTTAATTTCAGCGTTTCTCCCGGTTAATAACAGGCAGGGGCGTATCCAGGGGAGGGTTCCGGGACCTACTTTTTGGGCTGTGACCATGGCTTTAATTTCAGTAGAAAAACTTTATTGGAATTCCTCTATCTGAATTCCACGGAATGAGATTAGCTTTAAAATAAAAAAAGAACTTATCGAGGGTTACAATATTTTAGAAATGAGATACTACGCGAGCTCTGATTGGTAAAAACCTGTGTGCTGTTGTACCAGTAAACTCCCGCTTCCTGACATCACAGCACTATGCGTAAGGAAAAAGAAATGCCTAATCATATGACAAAAACGGAATATTTGATTTTCATAAACGATCGTGATGCAAATTACTGGAGGTGGATCACAAAAAAGATCGTTCCCGCCCACCGCCGTTGGAAAACAAGAGTTTCCGCTTTCACTAGGCCGGCATGTTAATCAAAACCTTATCTGCAAGGAAAAAGCCTACGACAAAAATTGGTCGAGATAAAAGCTTCCTTGAAATTCTTTGATGACGGAAACTTAACCCCCGCGCTGAGTCAAACTAAGCTTAAGTAAATAAATTCGGAAAAAAATTTGAAAGCAATACTTCTGGAACTAAACTTTATTCTTAATAGCCTCGCCAGTCTTGAAAGTTTGTAAAATGTTACCAAGGTTTGGCATTGGGATTATTAAAAATTTGTGCTCAGAATCAAAGAAACAGTGTTTCTGAGGACGTCCAATACAAAACTTTTCTGCATGCCCCAGACCTCAGACCTCCTAGTAAGGAGCACCTCTGCCACTCGATTGTCGATCGGGCTAGCAATACAACATTTCAAACCCCTCTATGCAGAAAAGCTGGCTACACTTGACAGGCCCCCGTTTTAGCTAATTCCAGCCGATCCCGGGAATGTAAATTGCATTAGCAGTTAGTGCTTAATCTGATAACCATAAATCTATTGGTTCCTTTCAGAGGTTTCTTAAAAAGAACTCGGCTAACCTCGCGGTAAGATTACAGCCCCATGCATTTATTACGTATGCTCAAACAGCAGTCGTGAGTCAGTCAAAAAATCACATGCATGATTAATGTAAAGGGTTGTGCAGAAGATTTGCCAAACTCAGTTGTCACACTAAGAGAGTCCCTCTGCCAGTTTTTTTCCGCATAGTATTTGAGCTAAATAACCTCAGCTGAAGTTATCGCTATGATAATGATGACTAGCCACTCATCATTATCGCTATGATAATGATGACTGGCACAAAACGCTTTGTGGTATTTTGAAAAGCCCACAAAGCGCTTTGTGGTGTTGTGAATAGGCCACAAAGCGCTTTGTGGTGTTGTGAATAACCCACAAAGCGCTTTGTGGTGTTGTGAATAGGCCACAGAGCGCTTTGTGGTGTTGTGAATAGGCCACAGAGCGCTTTGTGGTGTTGTGAATAGGCCACAAAGCGCTTTGTGGTGTGAAAAATCGGAAAAAACAAATTATCTCAGAAAATAGCTGTGAGATGTCTGCGAGTCAACGAGCCATACAGTTTTCAATGTTAAATCCTAAAATAAAACATCACAAAGCGCTCTGTGGTGTTTCAAATAGGCCACAGAGCGCTCTGTGGTGTTTTGAATAGGCCACAAAGCGCTCTGTGGTGTTTTGATCAGGGCAGAAGGTACTATTGCTGTTTTATAAAGCAAAGCGAACAAGGGACAGCTAGAAAGCATTCTGGCCATAAAATTTACTCGCCAACAAATATATACTGAGAAGAGGGCTGTCGCGAGCCGGCTTTCGTGCGAGTGACAAGATTGGAAGTAGAGAAATATTGCGCAGATTGACTGGTGGTTTTACAGCGCCGAAACTAAAATTGGTTACACTGCTTCTCAGGGATTTTGTTTTGCCTCTGCAATACCACTGAACGATCTGAATGATTTGAGGATAATCGGAAGCGCGGAGTTTTACACTAGTTTATTTGCTTCCGGCAGGGAACACGCAGCTCGCAAACCGAAGTGCGACCACTGTTTAACCTGCTCGCGACACATTTTAGCTCTTCACTCTCACGGGAACGCTTGCTACGCAGGCTATTTAAATCTTTGATCGAGCTTTTTTGTTGAATTTGAAACTGAAAATATACTAAGGCGTCAATTCGCGATAGAAATCTTGTGAGGTAATTGCAATTTTTGCAAATAGCCGCTGCATACTTTCCGTTCAGAGTCAAAACATAAATAGGTAGTCAAATATTGCTTCCGTGCCCTACCCACCGAAAAATCAGTTTTGCTCGAAGACCGAACTGCAACGGAGTTTAGTTACCAGTCTTATGCTGCGTGTTACTAGATAAAAAGCATGATATGATTGGCTCAGTATATCACATTACGTCATAGGACATGTTCGCCAGCTAAGACATGACGGGAATGACGGGAGTGACTATTCTGCACTCAGTTGATGTTGTGAGACAATAGGGAGACACCTCATGACATTTTTATACCACGTAACACTCAGTTCATGTAGTGAATACAAAACAGCACTTTTAGCCTATTTAGCACTGGGAGTGACTATTCAGCACTCAGTTGATGTTGTGAGACTTCTCATTTTTCCATACATGACGTATAAATCACACTTAACATTTTTTTTTCAAGTTAAAAAAAGTGTCAACAGTAGGATTTGAACCCGGGCCGTCGGATTACCGCGCGGGAACGCTATCCACTGGGCTACCGACGACCAGCTGCAAGAAATCGTAAAATTTTGGCTATATATCCTAACCTCAATATAAAGCTAACCGCAAGCAAACTAAGCTAACGTAGGCTAACCGGAGTGCTTTTTAGGCTAAACGGAGTGCTAGTAGGCTAACCGGAGTGCATAGTAGGCTAACCGAAGTGTATAGTAGGCTAACCGCAGTGCTAAATAGGCTAAAAGTGCTGTTTTGTATTCACTACATGAACTGAGTGTTACGTGGTATAAAAATGTCATGAGGTGTCTCCCTATTGTCTCACAACATCAACTGAGTGCAGAATAGTCACTCCCATTTAGCACTGCGGTTAGCCTACTATACACTTCGGTTAGCCTACTATGCACTCCGGTTAGCCTACTAGCACTCCGTTTAGCCTAAAAAGCACTCCGGTTAGCCTACGTTAGCTTAGTTTGCTTGCGGTTAGCTTTATATTGAGGTTAGGATATATAGCCAAAATTTTACGATTTCTTGCAGCTGGTCGTCGGTAGCCCAGTGGATAGCGTTCCCGCGCGGTAATCCGACGGCCCGGGTTCAAATCCTACTGTTGACACTTTTTTTAACTTGAAAAAATCAAAGGCCCTTTGGGCTGTCTCGTGTCTGTTTTCAATATTTTTGTGTAATTTGTGATTTCAGTGTTAAAACGTTAAACCACAAGGTATAGCCTCGTTTTGGTGCTAAGTTTGTTTTCGTTTTATAATTTTATAAAATGACTGTTCTTTTATAATTCTTTTTGATGTATTGATGTCTTGTTTCTTTTGTTTTTGTAAAGGTCTCAGGTTCATAGGCTAGTTTCTACCAGGTAGTTTTGTTTTGTCTTAAACTCAACCTGACAGTTGCAATTCGCTAAGGGTGCAGAGGATTACAAAGAAGGTGCATTCCAAATTAGGAAAAAATAGCTGCCCCCTTTCTTTGTCCGTGGTATATGCTAAAGTGTAAGATCAATGTAAGATATTGACTTTGATCAGTAGTAGAGAGTATTCTGGTCTCGAATTGTCACTATTCGTTATCGTCGCTATTTAGGACTATTCGTCGCTATTTGCAACTATTCGTTAGTATTTGGAACTATAGTATTTGTCACTTTTCGGTACTATTCAACTACTATTCGCTACTGGTTGTCATCATTCACGACTTACCACTCGTATCAGGTCGTGTATATTGGACATGGATGACTTATCACATACTATTCGCGACTATTCGGGAGTATTCGTACTATTCGCGACTATGTGCTATTCGATTTTTCCAGACATCTATTTAGACCAAACCGTCATTCAACACAGGAGAGGGGACTGCTCAGAAGCTTTTTAGTGAGAGAAGCGTGGCTCGACATCAGACTGAGGCTGTTTGGTGAAGAACATCGAAAGACTGCTGACAGCTTCCAATTACGGGTTACACAACATTCACTGGGCGACTACATCTCCGTTCTTGAGCCCAAGAATCATGCACTTGATATCAGACGGAAACTGTTTGGTGAAAACCATTCAGAGACTGCGGACAGCTATCTTTCAGTGGGGGTTACACAACATTCAGCTGGAGACTACAACTCTGCTCTCGAGTCCAAAACGGGTGCACTTGAAATCAGACGGAAAACTGTTTGGTGAGCATGACTAACAACAACCATGAAGTGAGGGTTACACAACATTCACTAGGAGACTACAACTCTGCTCTTGCCTATGAGAAGTGTTCACGTGATATCATACTGAGACTGTTTGGTAAAAAAACTTCCAACGACCACTTACAGCTACCATTCAGTAGGTGTAACACAAACAACATTCACTTGCCGACTACAAACACAGCATGAAAACATAACTTTACTGCGGTGTAAAGCTGAAGTAAAGCTGGCGTAAATTTGGAATTTAATCAGCTTTACGCGACCTTAACATTTTTTAAAGCTGACCTTTAAACCAGCTTTACACTCATGTCTAAAGAGATTGAAACATTTAAGCCACATTTACACCAGGTTTACGCACGGTAGCGTAAATGTCAGGTTTAACCACCTTTAAGAACCTTTAATTGATGGCGTAAAGTTGGATGACCAGCTTTAAGGACATTTAAGCCACCTTTAATTTTCCGTAAATCTCCATTTTCGTGCTGTGAAGTTGTCCGCTCTTAAGTCCAAGAAGCGAGCGCTTTATATCAGATGGAAACTGTTTGGTGAAGGATATTGATATACTGTCTCTGATATTCAGAGACAGCTGACAGCTACCATTCAGTAGGGGTGTTACACATCATTCACTGGGCGACTACATCTCTGCTCTGGATCCGGATCCAAGCTTGTACTTGATATCAGTCTGAAACTGTTTGGTGAAGAACATTCAGAGATGGCTGAGAGCTATCATTCAGTAAGGGCTACACAACATTCACTGGGCAACTACATCTCCACTCTGAAGTCCAAGAAGCGCGCGTATGATATTAGAATGAAAGCGTTTGGTGCAGAACACTTACAGACTGCTGACAGCTACCATTCAAAGGGGGTTACACAACATTCACTGGGAGACTACATCTCTTGTCTCTAGTCAGACAAGCGTGCATTCGACATCAGAATGAAACTGTTTGGTGACTGAGGATACCCAAAAACGGTCACAGCAATCGTTCAGTATTGTTTCTTATCAGTATTGTTTCTCATTTTTAGCTTATTACCGGGTGAGTATGCTGAATATGAAACTTTATTTAAACATGGTGGGTCATTCAGGTGGAAGACTGGTATCTATAGGTGCGCTGCATCTAAAACTTACATCACATTAAAATTTAAGATTAAAAATAGTACTCCTTATTACAATGCTATTACAAAAAGAGGCTAAAATATACTTAACCAAAAAGCTATTATAACAGGAAATGTTTCTCTAGGCTGTAAAAAGCTTGTATGTTATCTACGCTTGCAACTTTCGCGCCTCTAAAAAGAAAGGTGTTTTTAGAAGATTTACCATTTCCGGGAATGGGGAAAGCAGAGACCGGGGAAAATTTTGCTGGGATAATTTTAAGTCTTCTTTTTTTCATATGCGAGAAATAAAAATGGCGAACATGCGGGAAAACGAAATGATAAAACACTCGGGAAACAAAATGACAAAACAAGCGGGAAGACAAAATTACAAAACAGGCGGGAAAACAAAATGACAGAACAAAATATTATTTATGTTTTTTTACCAAAAAAGAACGTCCTCTCTATTTTTGACGCAAATGAACGCAAGAGGAATTGAGCGTTACTGGAAGCACTCGTCCCCCACCTTCTTGCGCCGACCGTTAAATTGCGCTGTTTTCCATTTCTTTTGTGATTTATTGCCCGCTTTCTACGATCCAAGAACAATGTCAGAAAATAGAGTACATGTTTCTTGCGACGAAAACGCTGAAAATGGAAATACCGGAATGTTTGTAACGAAATAGCATTCCCAAGGTAAATTACACCAAGGTAAACTCACGGCGGGAATACGTTACCGGGGGGTTTGCCGTCACAGACTTAATACTTTACCAAGGTCATTAATCTTTCATACTGTTTTCGGCGCGAAATGCGAAAATGGATAATTCGAGGGTGCTTGCTAGCATCATCTCGCTTTTATTATTTATACTGTTTCGACAGTCCTCTATTGCTTTGTTATGTCAGTGTTTCAGACACCGCAGAATTAGAAGGCGAAGACTCCGTTTTTATAAATCTCCTTGTTGGATGTTTCTAGGCCTAGAGATTAAATCGAAATACATATAAGAAAATGCACTATAGATCTTCCTTGACTTGTGTTGTATTTAAAAGCCAAATTTCCAAAAAAGTAGCTTATACTTACAAATCAGCAAGCCATCCTTAGAAAGACCACGCTTTTGCTGCCTTGAACACGCAAAGTTGACCTCCGGAAATCTAAACCATATTTAATTTCAAATTTCTCTGTTTATTTTATTTGCTTATCTTTGAGGTTTGCCTCGCGATCGGTCATTTTATCTTGGGGTACTTGAAAAACCTACCTATTTACCTCGGTAACTTGCATGGGCGATTCTTTTGTTCTTTTTGATGTATCCATGGAAATACACCGCGATAAATTTACCTTGGGAAATGTTGGTCACACACGATTTGTGAGTTTTCCGAGGTAAAGAGCCCATTTACCACGGTAAAAGGACGATGTGTAACCGCAACTGTATAAGTTTGACACACTACACTTGACACTAAGCTATCGCTATTCCGTACTTGAAACCCTACACTGCTACACAGATCAAGTAATTTGTTCCAGTCAACTCTTATCATGTTAATTACATTTTATGCAGTCACGAAAAACCTTTCGGTAACGATTCTCGCATCGCGACCGCAATCCTCAACTCGAAAAAAATCTTTGAACTTTTCTAAGCGCAATAATCAGGAAAAGAAGAGCTACAATCGAAGCGATCACGCGTTCAGGACCAATGGCGGATTTCTTCATGTGAGAGGAAAAAGAAACATTTGAGAAACGTCCTGACTGTCACGCAAAAGGAAAAAGAAACGTTTAAGGGATGTCTATATTTATTCTCGCGTTTCGTTTACTAACGCAGCTGACTGATTTTATCTCAGTGTGCTGATAAACATTTCTCGATTATCAAAATCTATAATCAGAGGGCTAGTTTCGTGGTCTGTATGTTTTTTTTTTTCACTTCTAAAATAAAAGTTGACTAAGAATCTAACATTTCGCAATGATTGGAAGTAAAATCATAAAACGCATGGGTCTATTTGGAAAGGAAGGTTTTAAATAAAAGTTAATAAAATAGTTAGGTGCCATGTCCACGGCAAAGCCACTGCCCGGCTACTTTTCACATGCGAACAGAAATCAAGTTATCGCCGCGTAGAACACAAAGCAAACTACTCCCCGGCAGTTAGAAAGGACTAATACAAAGTATAAACGAAAGGGATAAATTATATTTGACGAGTTTTATTAGATTCGGTAGACAGAAATTTCTTTTAAAAAGCTGTAAACAACTGTAGGACTAACTGAGACCGTTTGACCTTGTATCGTTTGTCGGATGCCGCGCTACTTAAATACGCACTATCAAAATAATTTCAGGAAATTAAATGTCAATCAAATGCGTTTTCGATGAGGTATCAGAACACGCAAGACTTGTACGACACGTACATTTCTTTCTGTAAAGAGAAAAATCACACAATCACAAATCACGCATTTTGTTCCTTTAGCGATAAGTTATTAAACAAGTCGACGGTTTGCAAGAGTAGCAAATCCAGATCAGCCAATGAATGGCGGTTATCATTGTCCATTTCCATCGACAAGCGCCATATTTTATCGTCCAGCTACTACTACTGGCGAGAAGCAAGCCATCGCCTCAGTCTTCAGTTCCAAGTGATGTCGAAGTACTTGCTACGGCAAACACAAAAACGAAAAAACCTCGCGTTAAGTCTGCTGACTGGACTGAGGAAGAAACGCACGAAGTTCTTGAAGCGTAGGCGCCAAAATATAAAAAGCTGTGGGGAGTTTCACAAAGAGAAAAAATCAAACTCTGGAACGATATCTATTCTTTGTATAAAGAAAGGTGTCCACACCTTAGCCTAAATAGCACTCCGGTTAGCCTACAGTTAGCTCTAAGGTAGCTTGCGGTTAGCTTTTATATTGGGATAAGGGATTTCTTGCTTGCCCGGTTCACATGGCTTGCGAGTCATGCGAGGCAAGCGAGCCATTTCGGTTAGCGAGCGATTTTTGCCATTTCGGCAAGCGAGCCATTTTGTGTTAAATAACATATTGGTTAGCCTAGCAACACTCCGGTTAGCCAAAAAAGCACTTCGGTTAGCCTACAGATCGTTTAGGTAGCCTTTTTATTGGGATTTTCAAGTGCCTCGCAGGTCTGCCTCGCATGGCTCGCATGACTCGCTGGCTCGCATATTGTACACACACTTTCAAAACAAATGTTGTGCAATACTCACGTAGCAATCACAGTCTTCTTTAGGGTCTCGTTTTTCTGTTCAACCCTTTTCAACGCACTGTTGGACAGCTAAGAATTTGCTCGTTCGCTGCAAGTTCATAAAAAAACGCCATCTCTTCTGCGTGCATTGCGTGTCGTTTATTTACAGATAAAATCGTGCCGAGTGCACCGAATTAGCTCGAATTTGTTGCGCTTGATAGACCGATCAGAAGAACCGCACAAGACTGTGAACTAACTACAGCAATAAACGTAAAAGAAAAGAAATCAATTTTAAGAACAGTAAAGCGTGCCTGTATTTCACATAATAAGCCTTTTACAATAAATACTCCTAACCTGCAGTTTGATAAACCAGCGCGCTGCGACCTCTTTGTTAAGAAACATTA
Organism: Meandrina meandrites; assembly: GCA_963693305.1. Lineage (NCBI taxonomy): Eukaryota > Metazoa > Cnidaria > Anthozoa > Scleractinia > Meandrinidae > Meandrina > Meandrina meandrites. Next base: position 13,637,399 of record OY855909.1, read on the forward strand.
TCTGTTCTTTGATATGAAATTCTGGCGGCCTCACAAAGCAAATGTTGACATGGCGGGAAAAATATTGACATGGCGGGAAAATTCCGCGGCCTCACAAAGAAAACACGCATGGAATGGTCCATGGAATGCACTTTCTCCCCCTCGCATATTCTCGTGTCGTCATGACAACGTCATGACGACACGAGACAAAAAAGACGAGATTAAATAATCGGATCTTCTGGAACTTTAAGTCAAAGTGGAGACAGCCACGTGCCACTCTTCTTAATCAAATTTCATTTTGTTTGTCTTTTACAGCAAAGGTTAATGTGCCTAAGGTCACACGTAGAACAATACTGTCTCTTATCTCCGTCGATGGGGACCATGCGAGAGTAGAGTTTTTTTTTTTTTTTGGCGGGGGGTCGGGGGAGGGGGGGGAATCAGAAGGACCAGAAGGAATATTGGGATAAGTTAACACAAGGGCACAAGGGCAACGATGTTACCGTTTGCCAACAACGTCAAAATGTCAAAAAGCAAATTATCCTCCATGCTCTCATTGCCATATGGATACTAAAAACAAGCCAAATTAGGTAACTAAAAGTTAAACTTTATTCCAGGAACCCTTTCCAGTTTATGGCATGAAAAAGAGACAAATAGAGTAGGGTAAGGGCATGCAAAAATGCAGCAGTTTCTTAGCAAAGCGAGCAAAATGAGCATCTGGCATGAAGTAAAGCGTTCATTTTCATCGACTGATTGATCTTAGGAAAAATGAGCCAGTAGCGTTTGTTGAAGAAATTGAAGAGCTTCAAAGGCCCAGGATTTAATATTTCATGATTTCTTCCTATTTGCTATGAACAGTCATCTGAAAACAAAAAAAAAAAAGAAGAAAACTCTTCTTACGGTATATAAAAAAGGTGAAACAATCCACTAACGGTTTGGAGGAATGCCATCTGCTAATGCAACGGCGGGGTTTAAAAGATATTACTCGCCCTTGGCATGTCCAAAGAAAATAATGTTCCATGCGTTTGGCAGTAATCCGACTGCCAGCTAAGAAAGGCCGTATACCTCAAGGAAATGTGTTTGTTAAAGGCCCTCGGTTTGAAATGCAGTTTATGTTTCGCACACCATTGTTACAATTATAATGGCTACAACTGATCTTAACGTGATCTTTGTGACTAATATGAACAAAAGCGAATAAACGAGAACTGTTCTGCTTCCCTTCAAAACCTCCAGACGATGTATTTGAAGCATTTTTGATATTGTTTCCAATCATGGCAGGTTTTAATTATGAAAAGGAAACAGTGGTATGCACTTCCTTTCACGTTTTTGTCTAGTTGAAACGAAACGATACTGTTGGCTTCAGGGGTCAACTATGAATATCCCATGTGGCAAATTGTCACGTTCAAATATCGCTATGATAGTCACGGTTACAAAAGGAAATTAAAATGTACTACAGATTGACCATTTGGATTACCATAGTTAAGTCAGACTGAGACGATATATACATATTAAAAAAAAGGAAAAGATATCTCTCCCTCCCAAATTGAAATGTAAATCTATCGGCAAAATTGGATGGCACATCATTCCATTTCAAAAATAGTCAATTAATTAATCTTCAAGCTCTTGCTCATCGTTAATAATTGTTTTGCACACAAAAAAAAATGCTTATCGAATTTTTAACAGGAAAGTCTGGAAAGTGCATAGAAAATAAAATTCTAAACAATACCTTGCCACACCGAGGGAGCGACAATAAGTGAATGTTATATTTTTAAAAGCCGATGGAAGACGTTTTGGTTTCCTTTCGTACGGCGTGATTTATTAACCTACATTACGAATATAAACAATAGCAAATAAACGAAAACTGTTCTCTTCCCAGACGATATATTTGACGGTCATATGAAGCATTTTTGAAAAGGTTAAAAAGGTTTCCAATCAGGGCAGGTTTCAATTATGAAAAGGAAACAGTGGTATGAACTTCCTCTCACGTTTTTGCTTAGTTGAAACGAAACGATACCGTTTTGGCTTCATGGGTGAGCAATTAATATGCCATATCGCAAATTGCCACGTTCAAATATCGCTATTTAAAATATGATCGTCACCGATACAAAGGAAAAAAAATGATTACCAAAGTTAAGCTAGACTGAGACGATATATATTGAAGAAATGCAAAGGTATCTGTCCCTGCTGAATTGCAATGTAAATATGTCGGCGCAATTGGATGGCCCATCATTCATTTCGAAAAAAACCAAACAATAAAATTACACTTCACGCTCTTGCTCATCGTTAATAATTGTTTTGCAAGAAAAAAGTTGCGTTTCGGACTTTTACCAGGAAGGTGCATTGGAAATAAAATTCAAAACAATACCTTAATTGCGAAACCAATTAAGGGAGCGACAATTATTGAATGAGATTTTGGTTCTTTTCATGCGGTGTGATCTATTGACCAACGTGCAGTAACGTAATCAGATGAACACTGCTAATTGCCAATGTGCAATTTCGGGTCACTAGTTTTTGGATAATTTGTGCCCGAACTGAGGGTGAGGTTCTATGTATCTTTCAAACCAGTCTGAGGACTATCTCCCCAAAACCTTAATAAGCAATGAGAGCAAATTGGCTGAAACAGCTGTGGTAGCTGCACCCATTCTAAAACTATGGCCAGCATATTCTATGAAGAAGGAGCCGTGTTTCTTTGGTAAGATTTTCCCGAGTATGAAAGGAGTCAGTACTGGGAAAATAGCTCCTTGAGTTTAGGTAAACTAACATGATAGAAGTAGTGGGTGATCCTCCCAATTACTATAGACTGTCCTGTCCTATAGGGATCTCTCTTTCAAACATAACCTTGGGGAGAAGTAGTGGACAGAAAAAAAAAAAAAAAAAAAAAAAAAAAAAACAATCCGAAAAAAGTTAGGTTGCATTTCGAGTCTAAATTTGAGTTGCATGTCAGTTCATCTATACGAAGAAAACCGAAGAAGGCCAGTCAGTCATAGCTGCCCAGATCACCAGGCAGCAATTGTCAGTATATTTGACATTGAGAAGACGGTAAAATAAATGAAATAAGTCCAATGTAATCGGTCTGGGAATTCTAGAATGTACACCCTGTGAACGTTTGATTCCGCGAAGAAGAGGCTGTAGGCGAAAAAAAAATTCAAAGGCTCAGCTCATGACCATTGCTAGAGGAGTAGTGTTTAATTGCAGATTATACTTAAAAGCACTTTGTTGTACAGAACGGGCCATGGAGATCGAAAAGTTTATCAAGATATCCTCATTGGGGGGAAGCTTGAGAGTAACTCTCATTTATGAGCAAAAGGCATAACATTCTCGGACGCAACTCAATTTGGCATGACACTAGCACTGGCAATGAGTGGTCAATTATCTTATGCATACTTACCTCATGCATCTTAAAGTCCCAATAGAATCTTTTTTTGTTTCAATATGCGCTCTACATAAGTACGCACACCAGTATGTGGTTAAAGAGACTGATTTTAATAAAGCAAACATCCGACTATTAACATGGTAATCAGATATTCTAATCACGATATTCTAATCAGCTACATCTTGTAACATCGTTCCCTTTATGAAATGAGAGAGAAACAAAGAGTGTAAGAGTCTTGCGGATCAATCAGCAGTCTAACATTGATATCTAAGAATCACGAAACTTAGCGATAAGTAGCTCGCATAATAGTCTCAGTCCATATTGCTCATTAGTTCTTGATCAAGAATGGATTTTTAAAGCAATTCAAAAAAAAAAATCAAACAACTATTGTGGTCATCGCAAATTGTCAGTCCGGTCTATGAATTTGTCAGTCCGATTTAGTTATTTGCAGACATAGTCCTTGAGGTAACTGGGAGGTCTCCTTTCTCGCTGAGGTCTTACAGGCGCTGGTGGTTCCCTCGGGGAAGTGCTTGTTGCAGCCGCTGCTGGTACCAATGGGGTAGCACTTTCCTCAACTGTTAGAGGTGGGTTGCTTGTATTGGCTGGTGTCGCTTGTTCTGCTGCCGGTCTCTCTCCCTTGGCTATGTCTCTATCGGTGTCAGCTGTCACATGCTCAGCTTTCTCCTGTGTCTTCTTGAGGTGTCCTCTGTTTCTCCGGTAAACACCTCCTTCAGGTGTCTCCACGGTGTACGATCTCTCGTCTAGGCGGGCTGTGACAACTGCCTTCTTCCAAATCTTGTCACCCAAACGAAATGGCTTCATTCGGACAACATCGCCTTTAGCTAGCTCTTGAAGGTCTTTGGCACCGCGGTTATAATACTTGGCCTGTTGTTCTTGTTTCTTTTCCAGTTTGCGCTTTTCTTTTTCCGGATACGTCACTCTAAGCTGGAGTAACGCCCTTGCCGTTGGCAGTAGGGTCTTTGTTCGCTGATTCATCAATCTTTGCGCTGGGCTAGAATCCATTCCTTGGGTCGGCGTATTTCGGTAGTCAAGGATTGCCATGTATGGGTCTCTTCCACTGCTAAGGGCTTTGCGTAGAATCTTGACTGCGGATTCTACTTTACCATTGGCCTTGCTGTTGCCAGGGCTGCTGGGGGTATGTTCAAATTCCCAAGTGTTGGCGAACTTGCGGAGTACTTCAGAGTCAAACTGTGGCCCATTGTCGCTGACTACCTGGTCAGGGCATCCGTATCTTGCAAAGTGACTCTTCAGTTTTAGAACTACGGTGCTCGCCAGGGTGTTGTTAAGCTTGTCGATTTCCCAGTAATTGCTGAAGTAATCGACTGTGATGAGGAAGTCCTTGTTGTCAAATGTGAAAAGGTCTACTCCAATCCTTTCCCACGGTCTAGACGGTGACTCTACTGAAATTAAGGTCTCCTTTGGTTGAGACTTCTCGTACTTTCTGCACGTCTCACATGCTGCTATCATCTCTTTAATTTCGGCATTCATGTTTGGCCAGAAGATACATTCTCGTGCTCGTCTTAGGCAGGACTCGGCACCCATATGTGACGAGTGAATCCTCTGCTTCATATCTCCACGTAGGGTCTTCGGGATGACGACTCTCTCGCTTCTGAATATGAGTCCATCTTGCACTGCGAGTTCATCTCGAATACTGTGATAGGGCGTCACTTGTGCTGGTGCCTCGTGTCTCTCAGTCGTTGATCTGAGATTGGGAGGAAACTGGCCATATTGACATGCTCAAAGCTTGCTCCTGTCGGGTGTTCTGTATTTGGCAGATAGGCTCGGGATAGAAAGTCTGCAATGTGCATGTTCTTCCCTTTCTCATATTGAACGTCTAGGTCGTACTTTTGGAGCCTCATGATCATTCCTTGGAGACGTTTTGGTGCGCATGCGAGAGGTTTCTTTAGGATTGCCTCGAGAGGTTTGTGGTCACTGTAGACCGTCACGTGTCTTCCATAGGTGAACTGGTTGAACTTTTCCAGCGCGTAGACGATGGCTAGCATCTCTTTCTCTATCTGGGCGTATCTTGTCTCAGTTTCTGTGAGAGCTCGACTTGCGTACGCCACTGGCTTTTGATTCTGGAGCAGGGCTGCACCTAGGCCCTTTTGACTTGCGTCGCACTGGATGGCTAGGTCGCTGGACGGGTCATAGTAGCTTAGTACGGGTGCTTCAGTGACCAGCCGCTTTACTTCTTGAAGCGCATCTTCTTGCTCTTCTGTCCAGTTCCACTTCACGTCTTTGCGAGTCAGTCGGCGGATTGGTTCCATGCTGTCTGCAAGTTTTGGCAGAAACTTTGCCAGGTAGTTGACAAAGCCGTTTAGCCGCTGTACTCCTTCCACATCAGTAGGTCTTGGCATATCCATTATAGCCTTGGCCTTTTCAGGATCAATCTTGATGCCTTCATTAGAGAGAACATGACCCATGAAGGTAACGCTCTTTCGACGTAACTTCAGCTTGTCAGGGTTGAGAGCTATGCCTCGTGACTGGCATCTCTCTAGAAGCTTGAGCAGCTTTTGGTCATGGTCTGCATTGGCTTCGTCTTCTGTGTTGCCGACACCATATATCAGGATGTCATCAGTTATGTCCAGAACACCGTCCAGGCCTTCCAATGCCTGGTTTACTCTTTTCTGGAATATCTCCGAGGACACGGAGAGTCCAAATGGAAGCCTGCACCACCGGTATCTGCCATAGGGTGTTGCGAAGGTAGTAAGAAGACTAGATTCTTCGTCAAGAGTGCAATGCCAGTAGCCCGAACGTAGGTCCACGGTCGAGAATACTTTGGCCTTTGCCAGCTCAGGCAAGATATCGTCAAGGATTGGAAGCTGGTAACGCTCTCTCTTGAGGGCTGCATTTAGCGGTCTGGGGTCTATGCACACTCTTAGTGCTCCTGTTTTCTTCGTTGCCACGACTACACTACTGACCCATGGAGTGGGCTTGTCCACTGGGGCGACCACTCCTAGACTTTGGAGCCTCTCTAACTCTTCTTTGAATTTCTCTTTTAGTGCTGTGGGAATCCGTCGAGTTGGGGTCACGACAGGTTGCACGTTAGCATCGACTTCTAGCTTCACCGTTCCCGGAAAGCATCCGAGTTGGCTCTTGAAGACATCTGGGTATTGCGTGACTACTCGCTGAGCTGTCAGTAACTGATGCACCACTGCTTTATTCCGCTTGGGCGCTGGTACCGACTTGAAATTCCCCCAGTGTACGGTAATCAACTTCATGTGTTGTGCAGCTCTTGCACCGATCAAGGGAGTTAAGTTTTCCGACACCGCGACGAACTCTACGGAGTATTTCTTGTGGTTCTCGGGGTTCGTGACAACAATTCTTGCTGTGCCTAATGGCGTGACTTCCGTTTTATTCCACATTATGAGAGTTTTTGAAGTGGGTGTTAAGTGTCGCTTGTCAACGAGGCTTTTCGGCAATATATTTATAGATGAGCCGCAATCTACTTGAAATTTAACAGGCGTGTCATCGATAAGCATTTGGGAGTAGATCCCCTTGGCGAAACTGTTCTTATCTGATGATGGTTTGACAGAACAAACAGCGGCACCTTCCACTTCTATGCTAGTTATGTAGTCGACATCTTCGTCTTGGTCTGTTGACGATGAGGGACGATCTGTCGAGAATATCTGGTTAACGCGCTTTGGAGGTTTCTTGCATTTGTTTGCAAAGTGATTTCTTCCCCCACACTGACGGCATTTATGTCCCCAGGCAGGACATTTTCCTTTTCGGAACGGGTGAATTCCACCACAGAAGAGACAAGATTTTCTGGGCTTGTTGCTCTTGTCATTCTTATCATATTTGCCGTTTCCTCGCTTGTAACGGGGAGGACGCGTCTTTTCTTGTTTTTCGTCTATTCGGTTCACATCTTCCGGTGCTTTGTCGCCTGAGATGGCTTTCATTTGCGAAGCGGTCGTTTCGGTGCTCCTGCAGATATCGATGCACTTATTTAACGTGAGTTTCCGTTCCTGTAGGAGTCGTTTTCTTGTTTGGGGGTTAAAGATTCCCAACACGATCCTGTCACGGATAAGGGAGTCACGCAGACATTCGCAGAAGTTGCACGTCTGTGCGAGCGTGCGAAGTGTAGCCACATATGCATCGATTGTTTCTTCTGGCGATTGGTTCCGACTGTTGAAGACATAGCGCTCGTATGTTTCATTCGTCTCGCCAATCGTGAATTCGTCAAATTTCTTGATAATGGTTGCTAACTGCTCTCTTTCTTGGGCGTTGTCAAACGACATACCATTAAAGATTTTCAGAGCTTCGGGACCTATGCAGTGGAGGAATAGAGCGACTTTATAGGCTTCAGGCTGTTGATGAATATTTGTAATTACAGCGTAATTGCTCCATTGTTGTTTGAAGCTCTTCCAATTGTCAGCTATGTTCCCTTTAACATCCAGATGGCCTGGGGGGTGAATTCCTTGCATAGGGAATATCGCTTGTGCGGGACTTGCCGCGGTAGTGGTCGTCGTCGTTAACTGCACAGGCGCTGTTGACGTTGTTGTCGTTGTTGACAAAGTTGACGTTGTTGCGGTTGTCGTGGACATGGTTTCTTCCGAATCACTCATGCTTGTGTCCCCAGCGCTGCCACCATGTTTCAATATGCGCTCTACATAAGTACGCACACCAGTATGTGGTTAAAGAGACTGATTTTAATAAAGCAAACATCCGACTATTAACGTGGTAATCAGATATTCTAATCACGATATTCTAATCAGCTACATCTTGTAACATTTTTGTGCATTCAGGTTAAGTGAAGGTGGAGACAAATAAGAGACACATTTCTTGGATTATTCTCTTGACAAGTGATACAAGACAGGTATGGAGTCTGGTGAAGAGAATGTGCGATGTTGTAAACACGCTTGTGAAGATCAAAATCTAATCATTTTTCGGAAAAAAAGTGTTTTTTTAATCATCTCTCTCATTCAAATTTCGCGGAAATGACCTTCACAAGAAGTCTGTCCCGATCCAGATGCCGGCATTCCTAGAACAGGCTACACGCCTGGTCATTTTATGCACTTCGATCATCACTCATATTGTAAACTAACAAAAATGTGAATGTGATATAGGAATTCAACGGATAAATCCTAAAAACTTTGAAAAAGTAAAATACAAAGACAAAGAATTATATCATAGAAGATTCTAAAAAAAATGCTTTTCTGTGTGTAATATTAACTTAAAGAAGATAAATATTTTGCTTATCCTCAGTTTAAATAGAAACGATTGTAACTGTTTATACAATTGAAAGTGCTTTCTCCATCTGTATTACATCTTACTTTGGAGGTTCAAGGGAAGGGAGGAGCCACCTCTCCTGAAGGGACGTGGCTCTATGGTGAAAAGGGCTTACTCTATGTTGCTGGAAAGTTCAGTAGCCTAAAATCGTCAATTGTGACATAATTATTTATGTTTCCAGTTTGTTCAAACAATATTGTACGATTTGTTTAATTTCACATTCCATTAGCATTTTGGTTTGATCTCGTTTTCATTTCGTTCCTTTTTTTTTTTTTTTTTTAATTTATTTTTTTTTTAAATTTATTTTTTTTTTTTATGTTTTGACTCTCTAAGAAAATAAGGAAATCCAAGATGGCGGATCCAAGATGGCGTTCTTATGACTTCATGTGATATTTTATAACGGCACAGCCACAACATTATGCCATCCTGTAGATTAAAAAACGAATTGCTACTCCTTCTACTCAAAGGATCTCGATGCCTATTAATAGAACGAAACCTTTAAGTGGAAGTGGATGGATAAAACCACCCCCCTCCCCCCTCCCAATAGTTTACCCGTTAGGTTTGGGAATATTTTACTTTCTTTTAAATTCGCACCACCGATTTCTTAAATTTAATTGCATATCTCTTCTCCTTAAGACTCTCGTGTCTTTTTTTTTATGTATATTTTTGTACCATACGCAGTTTTTAAGTTCCAGGCGACGATTTAACTGTGTCGAAAAACAATTAGAAAATAATTACGCTGTTCTTGGTTGTTTACCATAAGTTAAACAATGCATCAAATTGATCTGTACAACATAATAACCGCAAATTTGGTAAATATAATATGTCTGTTTTCTAGCTTTCGCATTATGCGAAAGTTAACAAAGTTGTATAGCGATAGCCGGGTTTCTATAAAGACTGATATTGACAAAAATGGATAAATAGGTTTATTATTTTCTCCTTCGTTTGCTTCCAAAACGAACACGAGTCTACAAAGCGATATCAAGATATTTCATTGTAGAAAAGCCCGACCTTACAATAGTCAACACGATTAAAGCAAGTAAACACAATTCTTACACATCCAGGACTATATTATGTAATTATATACATATACAGTATTAAGCTTGTGTACATTATATGTATGTGCAAAAAATCAGGCGGTCCTTTAAACTTCAAAAAATGAAACAAGAAATGTAATACACTTTAAGAGATCACGAGGCAGCAGACATCTCCATAATGTTGCGAGTATTTGGGTTTGTTGCCCTTAAAGTTCGTCGAATGTATTATTTTAATAGTTGACTGAAAATATACTATTCTAGTAACACAGTTTTGCGTCTAAGATAATTATATCAGCAAATCTGATGTCATGTTCTACTAAAATAAATATTAAAGCTGTGGCGGACCAGTTGGAGGGGTCCAGAGGGCGCGGAGCCCTCTCTTTTTATGACTCCCCATCCTTAAATGCCTTAATTGGTTGTTCAAACGTGCAAAAAAAAAAAAAAAAAAGCTCTCTGGATCCGCCACTGTAAACAGGTGCTATAATAGAGGTATATATTCCGATTTATAGACTCTGCTCGTACACAAGTCTGTTAAACAGTCACTTGGTCACCGTCTCAGCTCCCTTTGGTTTGTCCACTTTCTCCTTTATCGATGCAGCGATGTCACTCTCATACTCAGAGTGCTGTGGTCTGAAAAGGAAAGACACCGTATCTTTAAAACTCCAAGGTGCAGAACTGAAAATAGTTAGTTCGTCTAACATTGGAGACTATGTAATTTGCACGTGGAGGCTAGTCTTTCTTAAATATTTTTATTTTTTCGTCAAATTTTCATGCATGGCCACTGTGAAACTTCTCAATTTATTCACATTTTCCTGTATGCACCTCGGTGATGCCTATGAGCAACTCTCATGAATAGAATTGCACCAGCACATTTGAACCATTGTTATTGAATTTGGTTAGTATTCCCGTCAGTATGAAAACTATTACGCATGAGCCTGTTAAGCAAAGATAAGCAAACAAACTAACAAACAAACACAAGAAACACATAAAAGCCACACAAAGAGACCAACAAGCAAACAACCAGGCGAAAAAAAAAAATGGTATGCATACCCTGACGTGATATGGTATGGTATGGTATGGTATGGTATGGTATGGTTGGTATGGTATGGTATGGTATGGTATGGTATGGTGTGGTTAGTATGGTATGGTATGGTATGGTATGGTTGGTATGGTATGGTATGGTATGGTATGGTATGGTATATGTAAAACAAAATTCCCAAATAAAATAATGCAGCGTCAAAAGTGCGTTATTTTCTCATAGGACAGAGAAAAGCCATCTTCTAGGTAGTTTAGAATATGACATTAAAAAATTTTCATTCAAGAGCACAGAATGTAGAAGACTCGGCGCCAGGCAACATCAATTGCTAAAAAGTGAAAGTTTATTTTATTCTTCTATTGATGACATCTTCATAAAAAAAATAAATAAACAAACAAACAAAACAAAAGTAGCATTCAATTCTATTTCTATTTCAAAGGCCTTCCCGATGACCAAAAGATCATGAAATCCGGCAAAGACGACAAACAATGATTTCAATTTCATTCCATGACGCACTTTTGAGGTCTAGAAAAGCAGCTCTCGCCTGAGGGCTCGGACATCAACTAGCAGCTTTTTCATACCTCAAGTGTGCATCGTTTTCTTTAAGAACCATATCCATTTTTTAGTTTCTAAATTTTATTTCACATATATCGTATCAAATCACACCATACTATACCGCACCGCACCGCACCGCACCGCACCGCCCCGCACCGCACCGCACCGCACCGCACCGCACCGCACCGCACCGCACCGCACCGCACCGCACCGCACCGCACCGCACCGCACCGCACCGCACCGCACCGCACCGCACCGCACGGTTTTCAAGAGATGTGCCAGCCCTGACACATGTCCTCTTAAATTCTTATAAGTGCTCATTATACTAAGAGGAATTTCTGATGAGTGCTCTCCAGTGACTCTCGTACCATGATGGCAGCGCCTAAGAGCGCAGAAGCCTCTGTTTGTGTTCCTTGATCACGTTTTGCTTTGCTGTACTTAGCGACTTTATAATTCCGTCTCTTTGACTTATCTTTATCATCATCGCAAAGTTGTCCTTCTCCGCCACTAAGGGTGACACGTAATGCTCCACTATCATTCACGAAACTCGAAATGGAAGGCTGTGCGAATCCTCCTGTTTGTAATTGGGTGTTCAGGACGTTCGTACCAGCCATACCACGAATTTCTCCTTGCAGGTCATTAAGAGGGAGAAGAAAAGCCAAACAGCAAGAAAATGACCAATGTGGATTTTGGAGCCATTCCTGGATGTACTGATACAAGAACGTTAAGTATTGAACTAAAAAAAAAAACGAACAATGCATTAATATGATTAACTGATTAAGTTCGCGCAATGGGGAATTCGATAATAGCTAATCTCTGGCGCGCTGAGCGCGTCAGCTAAGCAGTTTAGCGCTGTAATGAAGGTTTCAGATATTTAGTTTTGTGAATGTCCACCAACACTGATTCAAACACAACTGATTACGCATACGCGATCGCAAATTACAAACTGCATACAGAACTCCCGCAAACAAATCAAAACTAAAGCGAGTAAAATATTTAGCGTCTTTGCACACCAAGAGATATGATAAGAGCATTGTCATCCATCTACTTTATTTTAGATGCATTTTTTATCAATGCATTTCATCATCAAGCTTGTGAAATCTCGTACAGGTTAAAGTCTCATACAGCTCCGCCGCAAGTTTTACATTGCTTAGCAGAAACAAAGGAAAAACACTGAGTTATCTGCAGAAAGTATTGACCAAAGATAAAACATAACAGTTCGAACAAAATAAATTTAATCGACCAAACCAAAAACAATTTAAAACAAGATTACGTCATTTCAAGCGAGCACCACTTTGCAGATTACGAACTTCCAATCAACAAATTCTCTTACACACGTAAACTGTTTAAAACTGAATTACGGTAACCAGCTTCCACTGCATTTTTTGCAATGAATGCAAAATGCCATGATAAAAATAAACAGTTTAAACGAAGCAGTTTGGTGACAAGTCTGTTATTATATGTGCTGGTTTGCAGAGTAGCTTAGTATTTTACTCGTTATTTTACTTCGCGATTGCGAAGGCGTAATCAGTTGTGTTTTTGATGGGAGAATTGTTTCTGTTCTAGTTTACAAAGCGTTCAATAGCATACATCATTTACTCGTCAAAGCAAAACAGGTTTTTAAGAATTAAATTAACCAACTAAAACAAAATTGAACCTTATTCCGGAATAAGGATAAAGGTAATAGCCCCAAATGTCCGTTAGTTTGAATTGCTATCCCGAATCCTGAATACATTGAATGCATTTCAAGCATTCTGCCCTGTGGCGCAGAATATTCGGAATATGATCCAGAATAGCGACGTCACTTCGTCCGCACCTCGCGGCCTTTTTCAAAACAGCAAACAAAATGGCTACCGCCGGCGATCATCACACCTTACTGTGAAAAAATGCTCCTGGAGTCGGGAAGAGACGCTTCGCCACATTTCATTGAACAAAGATATGAAATAGTATTGTGGGCATTATTCCAGGAACGGAATAATCGTTTCATTGAAGTACGGACGGAATGGCTATTCTGAAATAATCCGGAATATATTCTTGTTCCGGAATAGGGTCAATCGAACGCAAGCTTACTGTACACCTAAAGTTTCCACGTACTACGCGCGGGCGTACCGTGACGCCATAACCAGAATTTCTCGCATCGGCAGGTTTCCAATTTTTTTCTTTCTTGCTACGCTGACGTGCTTCGCACGCCGGAGCTCCGCTATTAAAATTATAAACTGTTTTACGATGGAGTTGTGTACGAGCAGTGGGCTAACGGTTAACGTGCTGGACTACGGAATGAGCGGTCCGAGAAACTTGAAGGCCGTGATGAACGCCGGGAACCTTTTGTGGAATAAGAAGCATGGGATACTTTACAACGACTTTCTAGACTTGTGATTGGCTGTATTAACTAAGATATGGAATAAAAAATGGACTCCAGCGAACTTTCTGCTGGCGGTACCCCTGAGATGGACTGAAATTCTATCCACGCATTGAGGAATAGAAATACTCTTAGTCGCTTCATGCTACTGAAACTTGGATAAGCTCCGCCCTGATGGGGCACTGGATCCGAACGCAGATTTTACCTTACTTACAGTGGAGCTAATAACTTGCTATTGTATATAATATAATCTTCCCCGATCTGTGTAAAGACATGCCACATTATGGTTCCAAATCAGGATAGCCCAATATTATCATTAAAAATATGAAAGCCCACTATTATCACTATTGACTGTCGCCGTTCACAACGACGATTGTGCAGATAAGTTAAATATTGATAGCGGCGGGTGATAAATATTATATTTGCCGGCTGAGAGGTCCGCATAGTGAAAAACTGTGACCGAGGTCTTGAAAATGCATTTTCAATGCCGAGCTCGAGGTTACAGATTTTTTACTACACGGCTGACAATATGTTTCATGTACTTTGACGGTTAACGTTCTTACCAACAATAAGGCCAATCACCAATGTATTCGATCCAAATATCAATATCTTTATTACCACCTCATCTGTGTATCGGTCGATCGGGTTTGGTATATTCTCTGCTGGAATTCTACTCACAGCTCCAATACCCAAATTGACAACAGTGACGGCAAGGGAGGTTGACATCAATCTGTTCTCGAACGCGTCTTCTGTCGGTTTGACCCAGCAAAAAAGCATCCCATACATACCAGCGACGACCCATGCCAAACCAATGTACGACCGGCTCTCTTGTCCCACGAGAATAAGACCAGAAGTAAGGATTACTTTACGAGACATCTCAACTAGTTCCCAGTACCACGAACGACTGTTATAGTTTTCGAAAAGAAAACGCAATCCTGTGACCATTTCTGTGCTGGAGCCTTTATCACTGTCTGTTACCTTAAGTATTAGTCTGCGGTTTCTCGAAAGGGTAATAAATGAAGCGGTAGGTAGGACAAGGATATATGCCGCAGAGATGTATGCCACGATTAGCAAGTGGTTGTACTCTGGTCCTTGGCACTGTATGCTAAAATCTGCTTTGAGGTACGCGTTACACAGCTCTTCGTTTTCATCTCTGCAAAGTTTCCGGCAAGCAAGTGGCAGGACACTGACTGTCTTGGAACATGTGCTCAGGTATGTTACATACAGAAAGAAAAACAAATTCCTGTACATAAGCTCTTTCGTTTGTGAAATTGTATTCGACCTTTCCTCGTCTGGTAGACCTTTCCGTTTAGAAATCATTACCTTGCGCACCCAGTAAACAATTCCAGAAGCAAGTATCACAGTAACATTCACTGCCATCATCAGACACAAGTCTCCAAAGACATCCAAGTGTAATCCTGGAAAAAGGCAGTGAAATGGTGCGATCTGAAGTAGGTTCAATTGGAGTATTCCTGAATACTTGGAGATAGCTTTCAGGGACCCTGGCCACTGTATGTAAGAGAACGCTTCCAGTAAGCCATGGGTAACCTGGTAAAAGCCGATTACGATCTTTAGTTTGGAAAAAAATCTGTCTATTAGAGAGCGTCCTCGGTCCGTTTCAATATTTCTTTTGCTCTTCCTGACCAAAATGGCCAGTGTTATAGCTAAGATGGCCGTAAAAATGGACAACTGACTCAAAATCCACTCCTTCGATGGGCATTGTGTGCATGTTTGCAACTGTTTGTAATATCCCGAACTGCAAACTCCGCAGACTGGGCCTTCATATCCATTATCACAGTTTGAATCTAAACCACCCAAGCAGGCTTCTTCTTCTGGACACTTGTATGGAGTTGGAACAGGGTAAGGGTATTCTATAGAGAAATTATCTAACGCTGGTGAAGATGCCAAAAGATTTTTAATAAAATCTCTGTATCGCTGTTTGTATGTCTCGTTACGCCATTGCCACCAGTAACCAGATTTCAAAGAAGCGTAATCGTCTCGGCATAGCAGTCCACCTTGTCCACATTTATGACATTTTTCGAAGAGATGCGTTCGATAAAAACCCTCCAAACACTGACAAGCACGGTATCCAGCAAAAAAGTCAGTTTCTGTTCCTAGTGACGATAAGAAATTGTGTCAGTTGTGTTAAGGTTAATCGATTTAAAAATTTGCTCCACTCCCATGGCATTTACCCCCAATTCCAGTGGAGTCTTAAGAACTTGGTTTTGAAAACGTAATTCGCCAGTCGATTATTCACCCAAGCTAAATGTTCTGGCGATAAATATATTTCATGGCGCAGTCACAACTCTTTACAGTATTAGTATCGATCTGGCGCAGATTGAACAGAAATGGCTTTGCATCAGAATTGAACACCATAAAAACAAAAGGTACAATAATTTTATGTTCAGCGAGCCGTAAAGATGTGGCGCTGCTGTTGGCTGGCTGTCTTTGAATGCTGCTTGACAAACGCAGTAGGTTTGTCCTTGAAACTGATGTTTCCCATTTGTTTTCTTTTTTGTAAAATTGGACATGATATTTGTTTATGGCCACTTTCGTGAACACTTGGAGCGAATGATAGACCGTTGAACTGCACTGCACTGCTGCACTGTAAGAGGGAAAAGCCCCAAAAAGCGAAATGTGCGACTATTCTGCATTACGTGAATGAAATATATTGGCAGGTAGTCTCCTTCGCTGCCTTTTTTGGACTCTTCACGCGACGCTCACTTCGGTGAACAGCTTATTTCTTTCGTTTCTTCGGAAAAATATCGGTGTTCACCATTATATAACAAATTGAAAACGTGAACCAGATGTAATCTTGCTTACACCAGGGAACTTGCGTATCATTATATAGCCCAAGCGCCTACCTTAATAGTCTCAGAGCAAGCAGTTTTTTTTTTTTTTTTTTTTTTTTTTTTTAACGCTGACATTTTTTGAGCATAAAGAAATAAGCCGTTTGTGTTAGATCGAACGTTGATTGGAAAAACTGCAGGGATATCAAGCCGACAAGTGAAAGGGAAAGTATCAATGTTCCTGGCGTTCGATTTATTGTTTTATGGTACGTAATTCGAACAAAAAGGAAGGTGACAAGAATCGAAAAAAATAAGCAGTTGAAAGACGAAATATTATTTTGCGGGTAAGAACACTTGCAATTCTTAAATTAAAAGATAATACGTCACTCCAAGGAATTACGAATAGCTGAACGCTTTCAGTTTGAGGCTTTCAATTTTGAGTCCAAGAAACAAAAACAAAGACCATTAAACATCTTCTTGATACGCGATACTGCCCCTTTAACCGTTGTTAATTAATTTATCAAGAGTCTGTAAGAGCTTTGTGACACCACTAAGCAATGAGTGTCCAGAAGTCGTCGCATTGCTCGAATTATAATCATGTAATGGTCTTAATTCAAAGATGGCAGCATGGCAAGGCGAACCCTGTTTTGCAGTTCTCACATTGGGGTAAAACGCTTACACAACGTTAAAAAAAAGTAAGCTTTTGCCAAAACCAGGAGGTAGTAAGCCAGTAAGTCTTTTCATTCGAAAAGACGCGCAAGGGTCTTAGTTTATTTTATTTTATTTTTTTTTAACTTGAAATTGAAACCCTTCTTGCTAAGTGTTATCAGCTTTTTATTGCAAACACTCGCCTTAAAACCGTCAGTATTCACGCTCTCCTATTCCCTTGGAGGGACGTGTTCATCACCCAAACCGAAAAAAATCGTTAACAGAAACAAACGGATCGATGGATGGAGTGAAAGTTAAACCCAATTACAATACTTGCAGTAAATGATTAACTCAATTGCCCCCTCTATCCCCTTATTTTTCTAATAACAAGAAGCATTCCATTCGAAGTTGATCTCTTTTTCACTAACTCATTAATAGTTCATCGAGAAAAAAATGACAACCGAACATATATTTTTGGATTTCATTTCCTCTTCTACTCCTTAGCTTTTGTATAAGTTGAGAACCTATATGAAAGATTGGGGACAGTGGCGTGCTTCATTATAGTTTCAATTTCTTCGGTAAATTAAAAAAAAAAAACAACTAAGTTTTATATACGAGTATATAAACGCAGCCGTGATAAGTTTATTTTTAAAGGGTCTTTGAACAGTTTGCAACCTGCACGATTATGTTTTTAAATACATCAATCGTGTGTACACATTGTATGCACCTTGCATGACTTTGAGAAATAAATGTCGACTTTCCGATTAACACCAGAAACAAACGCTCGGAATTTAATCGGACTGAGTCAGCATCTTCGAACAAGCACAGGAAATTTACAGAGATATAACTATGTCATGCAGTTAATCTTGTCATGGAAACTCTTTCATCACAGAAGGGCTCGAGTATAACCATGCTTTAAGCATGACGAGTGATAAAGAGTATATACTATTCAATTAGGTTGCTTTGTTTTAGACAATAAGATGGTGTGTTGATTGTTTACCTTCTGGGCAAGCCTTGCAATCAAGAACTGATTTCCCTGGTGTTTTGTCAAGTGAGACATAAGAGCCATTTGGACATTTCTTACACCCTTCGGCCACGTAGCCCAGAGAATCAGAATAAAACCCGCCTATAAAAAGAAAAGGAAAATAATGAAGCGTCATTCGCGCTAAAAAACAACAACAACAACAACAACAACAACAACAACAACAATGAGTAACAGAAACGGAAACGACCCAGAAACCAACTGCAAGAATCCTATGAAACATACCTGGAGGGCATTTCATGCATGCCTGGTTTGTTTTTGAGGAAGGTTTTAGAAAAGTTCCCAGTGGACACGGTAGAAATAAATCATAATCCCATAAGTCGTCAGGTACTTGTCTGAATCCTGAGATCAACAGAGCGTTTCTTGCGTATACATTACTGACGACCTTGATAGCTTCTGTCTTTGAACTAACAGGATACCTGGAAGATTCAAGCACTGTATCAAACATGAGAGACCTTGTTTCATCACATATTTAAACACAGAGAATGGAGTTTAACAATAAAAGGACAAATGAAATCTTCACTATAAGTTGAGAACGTGCTCCCAAACACCGTCTCGTTTGTGAGTTTCTCAATTTTCTTCTTAACAAATTGTCGATGAGTTTACAAGTTAACCATCGAAGCTCATTAACATGGTGGTAACGGAAACGCTGTTAACATGTTCTTTGTATTTAGCTCTCTCTGTACTTCTCTGTATATAGGTATTTTAATGGATTTTTTTTTTATGATTCGCATTTCTTTACGTAACGTCCTCGACTGGGATAACCTTGGACGTTCCTATTAATAAGACGTTTATTTTTCTCCTCATAACAAAACGAGCTTAGTAGATTTTTTTTTTCTAATATATTGGTAATAAAACATAGTTATTATATATTCCTCTTGGACAATTGTTTTCTTCTTGAAATATATATCTCCCTCGGTAGAAATTCCGTTTTCATCTCTAAGTACGACTGCGTACAAATATACACTCACAGATATATTATACAAGGGTCATAAGGGGATTTCTTCAGGGTCAGTTTTCGTGCCGTTCTATTCCACATGGTCCTTGAACAAATTAATACCAGAAGCCGCATATAAGTCAGATTGTCATACTCCCAACACCGTCAAATTGCCGTGTTTTATACTAAGGCACTCATATGAATAAATGTGTCTAGACGACCTATACTACCCCGATACTTGAAACGTTGCTTTGTTTTGTATTTTACAGGATAATTGTGTGACTTAAGCCTGCGTTACAGACGGACTTCATATGTGGCTTTTTTATATTTATCTGCTTTTCAAATCGACTATAGAGGAAGGGTTTGTATTTAGACGCGATACCGTCATTGAAATTCCTTAGTGCAAACAATAATTCAATAAACATTATGATAAAGAAACCAAAACAAGTCACACTGATGCTCGTGGAATTTTCTAGCAACGTAAAATGCACAACAGAAGGCTTTCAATGGGGTTTCATTATGGGAGAAGTTATATCTTTCTTTACTGCTTCTTTATAAACTAAAAATAAAATTTAAGACCATGGTATTTTACTGGAGTGGCCCTATTTTTTCAGGATTTTTGCCCTTGAAATTTGACATGGGGAGGTTGGGAAGGTTTTTGAGGAAGGACGTGGGTAGGAGAGTGTGGATTAACATCGATATAAGCTATTCTTCTCTTCAACAGGCAAGTTACACGCTTTACGTCTTTACTGTTTTC
Source organism: Meandrina meandrites (assembly GCA_963693305.1). NCBI lineage: Eukaryota > Metazoa > Cnidaria > Anthozoa > Scleractinia > Meandrinidae > Meandrina > Meandrina meandrites. The sequence continues at coordinate 13,657,161 of OY855909.1, forward strand.
CTAGCGAGTAATCTCAATCTATTTTTATAAAGCTCTTTGAATATCAGGGTCATGAGACATCTTGGTGCCATAGGAGTCCTGTTTAACTATTTTCCAATATTGGGATACGTCACAGTTGAAAATCTTGAACACGGTGTCCGACGAAGGAATCAAAGCGCATTGCTTTCAGCTTCGTCCGAAACAAATATCTATATTTTTGAAAAAATAAAAAAAGGAAAGATTAAAGTAAAAAAAATGGTTTATGTCATAACTATGTACAAACTGGAATTTATCATCCTTCATGTGCAATCTATGAAGCTTCTAAGACAGTGCTTTAGAGATATGACAAGAGCATCTTCTTTCTACTTAAACTTAAAAAAATATAGTTGACATTCACAGAAACACATGAAGCAATGAGCCATGTATAGCTTACATTATTAGATTTAGAGGGCCAATTTTAAATGCCTTCGGTTTGATTGTCTCTATAGGATTATCCGAGAGCACGCTATAAATACAAATATAAAAAGAAAGCTTTATTAGCATAAAACTGAAGCAGTGCTCATCATTGAAATTATAATAGACCTCTTTAGCTACGTATGTAAATTGCCCATTTCAGATCATGTGATATTCTCCGGGGAATTGTTCCTTTGTCTCTCTGGAAATTATTCATTCATTTCCACGTGAATTTGCTTGAATTTAAAAGAGATAATTCTCAAGGGTAACATCACGTGGTCTGAAATGGGACAACAAACAAACGAAGCTAAAGAGGTCTATTGTTTGTATTTTCTTGTTTTGAAGACCTGCTCTAGAAGGTTTCAAGTGGGTTGACCGTTAACCGTATCAAACGGCCAAACAATTACGTGGCTGGCATAAAAAAGAATAACTGGAATTTTTTTTACCGTAAGCCGTAGAGGTTGTTCACCCTAAAAATCTAGACTAAAGCTCAGACCTTACAATTTTTATACCTTCTTCATAACCGGTTCCTTCATTTAGGAGTACGCATTCCCCCCCCCCCCCCCCCCCCCCCCCGTCTCAGAAACTATGGACACATAGACAGTGCATGAACTCTCGCTACTTGTCTAATATGTCATGTTCAGAGCGGCAATTATTTTAAATTTTCCCTTTTAAGAGGTTATCCTAAGTTACTTGACATAAGTTTCCATGCTGTTGATGAGCAAATAGAGAAATAGAGTGAGAAATATTCACGAGAATATACACACACTTTTTTCTCGTGTCTCATTCAGCTTACAAATATTTTGCTGCTTTTTTATACAATCGATTGTTTAGGCGATATGAAATGTCCATAGTCAATTTTCAGCATGAAAAAAAAAATACTACCTCATCCAACCATTAGTGGATCTCAACAATGCTTGGACGATGAATGGACGTCCAAAACCAAACATGTTAATGTAGCAACGTCGTACTGTTGTTTGCCCGCGCGAAACATGCCGCTACCAACGAAGACCATGGGATATGAAATGCATGGCTTTCCTATCTTGGTATATGCTCATTCTCTCAATTAAATGGTTATAGGGCTTCGCTCTGGGCCCTGCGGGCCGTTACGCAGCCCCGCTATAAACTGATTGAGAGAATATCATAGCATTTGTATGATCAGCCTTTAACATTATCTATTGCAGAATGTGCTACGTCTTTGAAAAAAAAATACTTTACTTCGGGATGGTGGAGTCCAGTTTAGAAGGATACGTTACACAACGCAAGCTTAATGTTGAAGTAGGTGAATTTTCATTCCATAATATAAATTGCTTGCTTTTGTGAGTGTTCGTTAAATCGTTTTCAGAACCGGTATAGGGCTGAATACTTACATAATACTTAGCTTATGCAAATGAAAAAAGGCTTTAAATGGAATATCCTCTAATAAATTGGCACTGAAAAACCTAAATGGGATAAAAAAAGGAAGGATAAACTTAGTCTCTTCCGGTGCTAGCCCCGATTTGGATTAAAAAAATGGACAATTCGTTATCAATAGGAAAGCAAGCGCAAATCGACCAATTCTAAAATAATTATCTTATTTCGTGCATCTGTTTGCTTTTCAGTTTCAGTAGAGAAAAACCAGCCTAGTCCATAGGCGTTCTCCTCCTTTCTCGGGCGAGCGCGAGGCTCACTTAAGGGCCTGGGAACGGTTTGGCGTGCCGGTCAGTGTCATTCGGTGACGTCACGAAGTTATGCGCCAAATCGATGGGCGGGGATGGAACGCCTGGGTACTAGGCTGGAGGAAAACTGCCATGAATATATTTCCAGTTTCAGTGGTGGTTTATTCTTTGTAAAAAGACAACATCCATGGGGATATCTATTTTTCCGCTCGTATAAAAAGAATATTACAGTGTATATACGTAACACTCACAGATATTGAACACTCGTGGGTTTGGGAAACGTATCACTTGAAATAGCTCTAATCTTGTTATTCTGCAGATATCTAACAGTGAAAGAATAAGCTATACTTTGCCTTTTGGTAAGAACTAAGGAAACAACTGGCTTGTATAAAACTAACTCCAGTAAATCTATCCCTCTCTGTAGAAAAGCTACTGGGCTTTAAATCCGTCAAATTATCAGTCACATTTTGTGTTTGTTGTTGCGCTTTTCTCCGCGGCATTGCTCCGCCAATGAATTGTACAAAAAATAAGGATTGTTATTCTTCTTTTATTCCTTTCCCTGTGACTGCTCTGCTTAGCAGTCCTCCTTTGGGCCATAAATGGACAGGAATAACGAAGTGCTGTATATACAGTACGGACCAATTCTGATTCATACAATATATCTGACTGTGGAGGATAGAAACAATTTAAAGTGACTTGCGCGGCAAGTTGTTATATTTGAAAACAATTTGGCAGTTGGCCCGAGTGGCAGAGACGTGAAAGCAAGCTTCAATCGCTTTATTTTCACCTTTTGTTATTACAGTTACTTTTCGTGAAAACTGAATACGGTTCAGGAACAAAAAATGCAAAATATGAAATAACGGAAAGACGAACCAACCATATAGAGACTCTGAGCCGCAAATGGGATTCGAGCTTACGACCCTCCGAGTGCTAGATCGGATGTTCTGACCGGTACTGAGCTACTAAAGAATCGATGGTGAGCAAGGGTTACTAGTGATACGACTGCCTGAACGCGTTATGCAGTTCATACGTCTAGCCCACAAGAATATCTCTTGCTCACCATCGAGTCTCCAGCTCAGTAGTTAGAGCATCCAATCTAGATCTCGGAGGGTCTAAGACTCGAATCCCATCCGAGGCTCAGATTCTTTCTAAGTCTCCTTATGGCTGATTTGTCTTCGTGTTATTGCTTGATATTACGTCTGAAGTTAGCTACAGAAGTAAGAAGTAGTAAAACACTTTCATCCTGCTCATCGAGCACCTCGAAATGTAGATCCAACTTAGACGAAAGGAACTATGCCATCCCGTCTCGGCACCGAATCCTCGACTGCCTTAAGTCATGGCGTGGTAACTCTCTAGGGAAGCTTCAAAAACGCTGGTGCTGACTCGGTCGTTATGAGTTAAAAATGGTCGGATATTGGTATTCTAAGCGCACTTTGTCGTTATGCTTTCACCAGATAAAATACGAAGCTTTCCCCTACTGCCGGTTGTAGTGCAGTTACTAATGCTCTTCGTTCTCTAATGGTAACATCCATTTGGCCAGTTCACGGCTACCAAAACCATGGTAACCCGCAGCAAGGTTATTAAACTTTTTACCCCAGCCTCTCCACAGGCATCAATAAATTTCTCGTACCGCATTTATTTGCTGTCTTCTGCATCTCCAAAATTCTTTTTCCTTTGCACTTTTAAATCAAGCAGTTTCACTTACCTGGCATCGTCAACATCAGGCTGGTTATTACAATAGGAAAGACAAGGGAATTGCTAAGTCCTCCGCTACCTTCCATTTTCGCCGCAACCTCTCGTTTACAACTTGCTTCTTTGGACGTGTTTTTGTCTCTCTTTTTTTCCCCTCTTGGTAAACGACATGTTGTCTTTGGAACTCGTTCACGTGCAACCTCTATTGACTACCTTCAGTTACCTTTGTTTCAATAGCTTTCACGATGATCCTCAACACCCGGTTGTACCACCAAGTGTACCCATCTTAGTAAAATGACGCAAGCAGACAGCATACTTTGACAGTTTAATACAGCACATGTACTAAGAGACTCACTGGCGCCGGTTACCATGCCCACACATCTATCCAGGGCAACCTCCCTTCCTTTTCTCACGTTCAACCCGTTTCACCTCATTCACAATTGCCTCTCTTTTCTCGCTGACGCTGCTTTCACAAAGGTCTGGATGGCGAGATCTTCCTGAGCCAGCTTTGTGCTCAAGGAAAGTCATAAACCATTTTTCTAATGCTATTTTATGGCATTAGGAGAGGACTCGCAAATTGTGCGAGCTGTACTGTGGAAAACGGCCGTAAAACATACTTATTACAGCTGCCGCACTACCTGGGATAAATAAAAAAAAAAAAACGTTTATTTCTATACATATACATACAGATAAAATAGGTCAGTTGCATTGTCGAAGATATCAATCAAATGAGAGGTTATCTTGTTATTTTCCAAGTTTCTATCAATTAAAGGATTAAAAGGACGTTATATTATTTGCTTCATTTTATTATATAAACTAGACTGAATAACCAGGATTTCTCTTTCTGAGGTGTATCTTTACATGTGAGAGATATCACATCTTTCACATCTTAAGGTATCGATATCGTCACGTTTGCTGACGAGTTTGGAATGTTTTAATTCTGAATGAGCCAAAGTCTTAGTCTTCGGAGCTTCGTCGGCAATCTTTGGTAATCTTCAGAACGTTCGGAAAATGTTCGGAAACATTCGTATAAACCACCGGTCACTATCCACTATTATGGGAAAATAGTCGGAAATCTTCGAAAAACCGTCAAAAATATCGAGTTGAACACTGGAAGAAAAAATTCATCTCTCCTCGCAACCATGTATTATCCCCTATGCCCGTTTTGGTTGACAATCATCCACTCTCATATTTGGAATCACAAGCATTTCTGCCAACATTTGAGAGAAAAATAGTCATAAAAATGACCTTTCTCTTAGAGTATGTTACGGTTCTTTCCTTTTACTTACAGCTCTCTCAGTCTATAGGGCTGGGGTGCTAACAGTCTCTTAGGTAGAAATGATAAAGCGTTTGAAGATAATAACCTGTGAAACGTTAAACCCGATAAGATGAATAATAAATTACAACATTAAACTAGAAGCTGATGATTGCTGATCATACAGGTCTGTACAATGGATATCAGGTAGAAGGGGGGAGGGGGGAGGGCGGGAAACAAGGGGATGGTAGGGTGTAGAGTAATACACCAGGAGCAAAAGTTTATTCTCACCGAGATTACTCATAAGTGCAAAAAACGCGAAATGATTTTAAGCTGTTGTAGTCACTGTTTTGTTTATATGATCATCAATCTTTCCGAATAGTTATGGAAATAGTTTCATAGTTTCGTCGCACGTCCTCCTCCCACCTTGAAGATGAGAATGTTAAAAATCTCCGGGAAAGCCGTGCGTTAGATTGGCTCCATTCACATACTATTTTAAATTTAGGAGGTGGATGCAAGTACTGATTGAACATATGAACCTGGGTTTTGCAATCGAGGCCCGCATTGCCAAAAAAAAAAAAAAGAAAAAAAAAATCGTGATCCGCTAATTGCCAAGATAAAGCTGATCGACCTGAGCACTGTTGCATCAACATACCCTGTTAGAAATCTAGGGTCTATGTTAATTTAGTTTCACTTTAAAGTATGTAAAATTACATTCATAAATTGCAGAATAGGCCATATTCGTATTCTCGGTATTGGACTGGAACTAGCTTGCAATTGAGGCTTATGCGGGTTAATCTTTTCAGATGCAAATCACACGAGGCTCTTTTTAATGATATTCCCCCGCATTAGCCTCCATTGCGAGCTAGATCCAGTCCAATACCGAGAATACGAATATGGCCTATTAAATGATTTTACGTAGCATTGAGAACGGCGAAACAAATGTACCATTTTTTTGTACTCACGTGCACACGTGCAGAGCTATTATAGTAAATTAATGGCCAAAAAACGGACTGTGACAGAAATTATTTGACGTTTTCAAAATTCTCCACTCCGAATATTATTTTCGAAAAGCTTCGTCTCGGTGACCAAAAACGCTGTTTGAGTGTGGATGCGTTTTTGATTTTTTTCGGATTAGTGTGGACGGACCCTGATATAATAAATCAGTTGTCGATTGGAAATTCAATGCGAAGATCACATATCATCTTCATATATATCCGCAGTTCACATATGAATCATTTCATATACATAACATCATTTCACTCCTTTCACGGGGAAATATGAACTCACAATTGACCTCGCTCCCAATGTGTGGCTTCCTAGCTCAGTTGGTAGAGCATCGCACCGGTATCGAGGAGGTCATGGATTCGAATCCCGTTGAAGCCCTGATTTTTTTCAAGCTTCTTTATTCCAATTGGAAATTCACTGCGAAATTCACTGCGAAGATCACATATCATCTTCAAAACTAATTGTATCATAAAGGTACTGTTCGGAGTTATTATTACCCGTGTCTGCTGGCCAGAGTTTGCATGATTGACAACAAGAATTGCTCCCGTTTTCACTGCGGTGCAGTGCGCTTGTAGCCGTTGTCATGAAGTTTCGAGGCGATGTTCTCCCAAATATTTTACTTCCTACCTGTCTCTTTAACTGCCCATACTTGAAAATAACTTTTGGGCTCATATAATAGGCCAAATTTTAGAATATTTTAGGACTCGCCCCTCACCGCAAACGTTTGCCATTTTGAACCTGATTCATTTGATCATGATTAAAAAACCTCGTGAGGTTGCTTCAATCTCGCTAAGAATAAGAAGGCCTCGATATGATTCGCGCGATGCACCGGCTGATGCAAACCTGTTTCATTCGTGATCACACTAATCATGTTTTGGCCTGGTGTCAAAACAGCTTAAGCTTAATGGGTTAGCTCAAAAAAATAATATTTGGTAAAATTGACAACTTCGGATCGTGAAATCTTGCTTTTGTAGGTGCGAGCTTTAATTGCCCAGATTTGTTAGACTTCATATTTATATATTTGTTTAGTATAAGGATAACAATGTACGATAATGCCCGTTTCGATTTGAGATGTGAAATACCAAGAGGCGTCTAAAGCGTCTGAAGTTCCTCAAATTTTTCGTATTTTCACATGAGCTTAAGATAATGATTTTATTCTGAAATTCAAATGGTGCTGAAACAACTATAACTACAGCACAGAAGCTAAAGTCCCATTGATAGAATGCAGAAAGAAAACGCTGTTATTGACAGTTAATCTTGTTTCAATACAGTGCTTCAATACAGACAAGTAGCCCAATTTCCATATATTGATATTAATCCAAAGCGATAAGCCTTAGTGGTAGGCACTGGGGAATAAACAATAAAGTTATTTTGTTTCGTCAGAGTCTCGTAGTAATGTCTATTTTCTGAGGATAAATTTTAAAATATAAAAATGTTTCATTGAATTTGGCCAATTTGTGCAACAATTTATGTATAATTAATGTTCCAAAACTTTTATTGGGGAGTCTCAAAACTATAAATCTTTAGAAATTTGCAAATACAATTTCGAGGATAGTTATTTTAGTGTCCTTCAGGCACAGAATCAGGATTTTCGATTTTTTTGTGCCTCTCAATATTCTCAGTCAAAGCCTCTCAATTAACTCCGCTTGTTGACAATATCGTTAAAGACACAAGTAAGGAAACCTCTTTAGCCGCTATTAAAAAAGGAACCGAACTTTCTCACTAGCTGCTAAGTTGTTGTTTGTGTTGTTGAAATTGTGCACCTTAGATTTATCCGCTGACTACCGCAGGATAAGTGATTGCTTTGCAAATTCTGGGAACGTGGGTCAGATTTAATTTAAAGAATGTATGGAACATTGCACCTGATTTGATTAACCTAATTAATCCAAACACTAAAAGCACGTCCAATGACCTATTTTAACTGTGACTGTACTTATCTCCTCGAAAGCTACAGAAATGTTCCAACAAACTGGTTCTTTTTTTGAAATAACATAACCGAAAATAATGTTATAGTTTGTAATTTTTATAAATATTCAAAGCAAAGAAATCAAGGTAACTGCTTTGCACAGTTAAAAAAAAAAAAGAAAAAGAGTGCATGTTCGAGGCTTCTTTTACCCTCTCGGTTTATTAAGCCAGTAAGTCACCCGTTCACTAGAATCCCAAAGGTCAAGCCATTAGTTTATTTTGAAAGTGAGCTACAAACGCAAATAAATTTCATTTTCTAGATAAGGCTATCAAAATCGATTGAGACCTTTGCAAACAGTTTTGTAAATGGTATTATCAAAAAAAGTAACACAGACATTACTGCTTTTTCTTAAAGTATGCTTTGTATGAGCCTATTTACTTACAGATGTCTTAGCTTTGTTAGGCTCGCACACACTCCATCAGGTAGAAATGTTATAGCGTTTGAAGACAAATCCCTGTGAAAAGTATTACCAGCAGTTATAGTGAAATACAAAATTAGCGTTTATCGTCGTCATCATCATCATCAACATCACCATCGTCATCTTCATCATCATTAATATTATTATTTAATTTGCATGAGTATTAGTAGTAGTATTATCATTGTTTTTGAGTGCCACTTCGCACTCGGTCACTAGGTCGGGGGAAGTGAAGCTCAAAAATATCACAATAAGTATCAAAAATCCCGCGGAAAGCAACAAAGACATTTGAATTTGTAGGTGCAATTTTGTATTCACTTTCTCGCATTCGCAACGAAACCTTGCAACAAGGTTGATTAATGACGTGAGTAAAATTAAATTAAAATGACTTTAAATATTGAAATTTTGCAAGACGAGTTCTGGTGCTGCTTGATCCAAGTGCGGCTTTCGAAACAGTTGATCATAACATTCTACTTAATATACTACAGAAAAACATTATACGATTATATTACAAAAAAACAAAGAGACTTGGATAGGATGAAAGCTTATCTTGTACTCTTTGTATGTGATTAAATACATTTCATATAGTAAACACGATGGGATACAACTAATTTCGCCATTAAGTATGCCTAATTTGACTGCGGCTATGTACTTACAGCTTATTCAGGTTAGTCAGGTCTGCAAACACACCGTCAGGTAAAAATGTTATAGCGTTAAAAGACAAATCCCTGTAAAAGATATCACAAGAAATAGCGCATGAGTAAAAAAAAGGTGAATAATTATTGGTATTTATAGTTTTAATTTGCCACCTTACAACTCGTCATTCTGTTAATAGGTAAAAAGAAAATTAAATGGTGCAAGCTTCTTCAAGGTAGCTTCTTAGTATATTTCGCCGGTGACTCATTCTTGCATACACTATAATAATCTCTAGTCAGGCCATCACTATTTTTCGAAGTGACCAATAAACACAGCTTTTAATTTTCGTATTCCAGCTAGAATTATTAATACGATTCAGATCCATAATAAACGCGTAACATCATTGACTTCTTCCATTTTTTTCTTACTGTATCATTGTGCGAACTTTCTTTTTATTTAAACTTTCGCCCCTGTTAAAAGCTGAACTTTCTAGACTAGCTGTTTTGTACTAGAGATCGGATGTGTCATTGCGTGAAAAACCGAACAGCAAACGATACGCTATTTAATCCCGTACATTCACTGTAAGTTGTAACGACTGACATTGGCCATCCTCGAAGACTCAGGGGCAGCTAGTTGAAAATTAACTAGTTCAACTAGTCCAATAACTAGTTCAATAACTAGGCAATAGTAATTCGTCCTTTTCCGACAAGGACGTAGCTGTGGCGCCCATTTCATTTAGTTTGGTCGTAAGTCAGTCCAGTGTTGGATTTGCAGGAGCAAGATTCTACTTAGAAAGGTTTTCACCTACTCTGAAGTAACATTAAACGCCATCGACGGCAAATTTAGCGTCAATGGTGGCATATATATTAACATATTCTAATCCATTTAATAGCGGGGGCAAGCACTTTTCTAAATCCTATACTTACAACAACAAAATAACGTTAAAGAGCTGATGTTCCTTGCTGATCTAACTTTTTGCGAGTAAAAATGTTCCATACAGTAAACAAAACTGTATCCAAACATTCCTTAACGTTTACTTTGTATGATTTATTTACTTACAATTGTTCGATTTTAGTCAGGTCAGAAAAAACTCCGTCAGGTAGAAATTTAATAGCGTTTGACGACAAATCCCTGTGAAAAGTATAGCCAGAAGGAAAGAAAACGAGGAAAAATTAGTCATCATTATTATGCCAGGGGCTCACTCGTAACATCCACTCGAACACTCTCATTTCCGGGCAAACCCTTTTTTTTCAGGTAAGATTATCACTGTGTTTCCATTACAATATTAAAATAGTGATTTATCATTCCTCTTTCTTGTTTTTTACCTTCTGTCTTTTTTCCAAACGCATTATTGTATGAACCTTCTTTCGACTATTTTGAAAGCAACTAGTATCGAAGTAAGCTCAATTTTACTCATGCTTTCACTCAAGCCGTCGGATCCTGTTAAACATTTTACTAATCCGCTGACTGGTACATGTCGTTTGTGCATTCTGAGCCGGGTAGGTCGAGGGCGAGAAATTGTGGAGGTGCTTTTTTTTTTTTTTTTTGCGAACCTTTGCGAATCTGACGTATCCATATCTTTAGCGTATAACTTAAGGACGTTCGCGCTAATTGTTTATGCGCATCCTTACTGCGCACGTAATTCCTGTCGCAACGTTACGCCACGTCATGCATCGAGCGAGCGCGCTGAGGAAACTTTCCAACCACATATAGGGTGAGTAGCCGTTGCCGTAACTTCGCGATGATTTAACTCTCATAGATGCCTGGTGACCCCTGTTTTTCTTTACGTAGAAAGTTTCCTTTACCAATTCTCTCCATTTACAAAAAAAAAAATCTGAACGTGAGAAGTTTTTTTTTTTTCGTTTTTTCGACTCGCGTAGGCTCAAATTTATGCATTTGGCGGCTGAGCTTGACAAGCAATTATCCTTCCAAAAGGTTCACTCTACCTGAAGGAATTACACCAATTGCAAATATTTACTTGATAGGCCTGTTTGAGTTAAGGCCAACACAAAAACCTTGGCTGTACTAGTTCATTTTCATTTTGTTTAAACTTGAATCAAGGTAAGCTAATTCGAATCAATTATCAAAGCTTCCATACATACTGTGGTCTTCCATACGGTGTATCTCCGAAACAAGCGTGGTGATCCCCCAATTTTTTTTTCGTTTCTGACACGAGTTAGTCATTATCTAACTGCAGGTAAAGTTATTTAAAAATCTGAACGTGGGAAGATTTTGGCGCGAACGTCCTTAAACAATTCTGGCTAAAGGCAGGCATTTCATTTCAATTTCCAGACCAAACTGAGACAACTACGAAGTCATATCCATTTAATAGATAATCCGATCGCCTAATTATCTAGCAATTGACAATTAAGAGTGGAAAAAGTGTGAAACTAACGTGATCGCCGTTTCTTTAAGAGCAGTACACTTAAAAGGTGCTTCCACGCAGACGGATGCCCGGAGCTGAAATGGCATCACAGTCTTGACTTCCTTGAGCTTATCTTCGCTCTTCTTTTCTAAGCGAAGAACCCTCTGTATTTCAACATGGTTTACATCTTTGTAGTCTAAAATCCATTAAAAGAAGGTGCGTCTTCTTTGTTGGTTTCTTGTACAATGTTTTCAAATATTATATTTTTCCTCTTTGAGTAAGTTCTTGTCTTCTGCCTCCTTAAGTCTAGCTTCCAGATCATCATCATTTTCCTTTTACTTATCGGTTAGAGGGAGACTTGATTTTTCCTGCTGAGCTAGTAGATTCGCTGTCGATTTCTGTTGTTGCTTCTCGACTTTGTTTAAACTTTCAAGTTTCGAATGCCGTGGCTGGTGGTTGTTTGCGAACATTTCAGCTTTTGTATTCTTCCTGTCAATTTCTGGACGACGCTCGGGCGTTAATTACTGTCATTTGGACAGCTAAAACTTTTGTAGCTTTTGTAAAGTCCAAGTTAAAAACTATAAAAATTTCGTTTTCGACTTTGTGTTCGTTCACTTCTTTAGGAAAGTTTAAACCCCCTTTCCTCGCTTTTTGCGTCTGGTATAATACTCGACTCATCTAAAGAGGCTCGCTTGTTTCTTTTCCTTTCCAACATCTTTTCGAGCAATTATTGCATTAATATCATGGGTGACAAATTACCCCTTAATTTTGGCGCGAAATTTCAGCGCTAATTTATAATTTCACATGTGAAATTATAAAATTGCCATAGCAACGTTTCAATGTCTCAGTGGCAAGATGACGTACAGGCTTTTAAAAGATGATCGTAAAGCTTAAACTTTGCACATTTTCGCTTGAATTCCACCTTGGCTAGTTTGTTTGGTCGTGCTATAAGCTTTTAGCGACAACATGAATGGCATTGAGCGGAATTTTGAGCGTCTTACACGGGCGTCGTTACGAGCCGGTTAGCTCATCACGATACAATAAACAAGTTACGAAACTCCGACTGTAAGCGTAATTTGTCACCCATGATATTAAAAGGTAACCAAATGGTATACTAGTGAAATTAGGAAATAATTTCACTTGCGTTTTGTCAAAATTCTAATAATTTCCCGAGCCTGAAGGCTCGGGAAATTATTAGAATTTTGACAAAACGCAAGTGAAATTATTTCCCAATTTCACTCGTCACCATTTGATTACCCATACTTACCACCCGGGTAAATGGAATACCAGTTACTAGAATGGATAGTCCAAAATCAGAAAACTGGTGGGAGTCTTGAAGCCCAGTACTTCTGTGTGCTTGCGGTTAGCTTCAATCTGGTTTAATTAATTGCAGTTATCTTTCATTTCCTGATGAGGGTAGCACAATATTAAAACATAGGTTTCAAAACCAAACTAGCACTTTATTGATTTTGGAGTGTCCATTCTGGTCACAACACTCTTTCTTTTATTTTCTTTATTCTGATCACGTGACTTCTTCAGTGAACTCTTCAGTGAGACCAAGTTGTGCAATAATCCTATCCTTTGGAGGAATGGTTCCCAAAGAAAAGACGACCAGAAATGTATCTTAGCCCTGGAAATGTATCTTATCCCTCAAAGGATGCCTTGAGTACGACTATTCACTTACAAGTCAATCAGGTTGGTCAGACTCGCAAACACTCCATCAGGTAGAGATGTAATATCGTTTGAAGAAAAATACCTGTGATAAATATCACCAAAAATAGTGAAAGACGAAACTATAATTAAGGTTGTTACCTTGAATATTGTTTTACATATGAATTCATTTCAGCTTTAATATTTAAGGCATAAAATCATTCGCTTTTGCGGGTATGTTTTTAATATTTAATGAACTTCATAAAATAAAAATAATTTGATGCAACGTCTTCTTAAAGAATGCTTTGTATAATTTTATTTACTTCCAGCCACCCAGGTTACTCCGTGACGGAGAAATGTAATATCATTTCAGGCTTGCTGTAAGAGTGTTGTTTCTTTCGATTTAGCATTTTTGAGGATATTCCCGTTGAAATCGGAGCAAATAAATCAATTAACTACGAAAATAACAATAACTTCCACTCACAATTTTACAGTCCTACATAGGTCATATCTGGGAGTACCACCTGCCGGGCTATACTCACAAGTACTTAGTGAATTTCATTCCATAATCATTGTGTCAGTCCATTACTTACAGATTTTCCAGTTCTGCCAGGTTCGCAAACACTCGGTCAGGTAGAAAAGTAATACTGTTTGAGGAGAAATCCCTGTGAAAGTATCACTCGATAAGTGAAAGGGGAAACCTCAATGTGACACTTCAAGGGAAAACACGGGAAAAACTTGAGCGCACGCACACGACACGGAAACCACACGCTCGCACGGTCCTAACACGACACGCTTACCGTGTGATTATGTAAATTAAAACGATTTTCTTTATTTTGTAAGTCAATAGTTAAAAAAAAGGAACAATTGAAAGCTTCTTTGGCATAACTTGCTAGCAATGAAATAAATTTCATGCAGTGAACACAATTGGATCTAACCTTTTCTTAAAGTTTATTTTGTATGCTTTCTTCACTTACAGCGTTTTAAGATTGGTCAGGTTCGCAAACACTTCGTCAGCTAGAAGTGTGATCGCGTTTGACGACAAGTCCCTGTAAAAAGTATCATCCTCGATAAATGTATAAATGTGAAAAGTAGTATTAGAAAATAACAAAAGAGGACAACTAAACATTAACAAAAATAATAATAATAATTCTAACCTGATTTAAAAAGGTACCTTAAGCAAATATATGCAATTTAATTAATTAATTAATTAATTAATTAATTAATTAATTGACTAATTAATTAGTCAATTAATTAATTAATTAATTTTTTTAGGGGGGTTAGTTATTTCGCTTATTTCGCATGTGATATAACCCTAAATACTGTAGTGATCTTAACTTTATGCTGTTTAGGCTCCTGCTCACTTTATGTTTGTTAAATACCCCTTTTATGCTGTTCACCGGGCACGTTTTTCTAGTTGCGCGCGCCAGATCGAAGAAGCAACAGGTCTAGACTAACGTTCCAAATTGCTGTCTAAATGTCTTACTGGAGTACATCATCAACTCCAATGAAAGTGGAATTCTTCCGATTTTAAAGTTATGGGTCGGCTTTTATAGTACATTAAAAACACCTTTAGTAGGTTGAAATGAACTCGGCACGTTGTACGAAGTACAGATAAAGAATGGCTTGCTAAAGACAACACATATCTTTAGCCATATCAATTAGGACTTGGAGATTGACTTAATCGCTAAATTGAAGGCGGTCATAGCGATATTTGGGTCGAACTTTACTTTGGCTTATAACTACAAAAGATTCTGTTTGTTACACCCGAGATATTGCTAAATGCGCAGAGCAAGGTTGTCAAGGAAGTGGCTTCGAATTACTTTAAACCCTTATGTGACTAGAGCTTGTTCATTCAACTATATTTTTGCCGCTTGGTTTAGGTAGCGATTGGAGCTTGCAATGATTTGTTAGTGAGAAGCATATCCTACACGGGTTGTTTTGTCATTTATAGTTTCTGCCTTTTAATGTAAATTCCTTGAAAATGAAGCGATCGTTGATGTAAAACGCTTTCTTTATGTTCATCTGAGCCCATGTATAAATTTAAGGGGCCTCAGATCATCCCTCGCGCTGATACGTTTTAAGTTTGTTACGTAGATCCCGTTATACAATGTAAAATAACACTGTTAGTTAAATTAGTTGAATTCATAATTTTACGAGAATCCAGCAGATGCAGCCTTGTTACTCCGAAAAAGCCCTTAAGCTGACACTTGATGTGCAGTCTGATCCGACTTATGCGAAGCTATCTACCGATGATTAACATTAATTAATTTTGCATAATAACACCCATAGTGGAAGGACACAAAATTGTTATTCAAAACAATCATGACATTGATGCTGTAATTTATGTTATTAATTTATCTTGAATTGTTTTTATTCTGAGATTAAAGTAATAAAATCCTTTGCTTTTTTCTTGAGCATCTAATGCATGTAATACAGTGAAGTGAGTCCGATAATAAACATCGATACAAAGTTTCCTTAAAGTATGCTTTATGTTATTCTATTGACATGCAGCTCGCTCAGTTTATGCAAATTTGCAAACATTCCCCTAGGTTGAATTCTAATAGCGCTTGAAACAATTGTATGTTTAACGTACCACGCGATTAGTAAAAAAAAAAAAAATGTTTGTGTGTGTGTGTTTGTGTCATGAAAGTAAAGTAATAAAATCCTTTGTTTTTCTTCCTTATCATTCAGTGAAAGTGATGTAGTGAATACATTAAATTTTCAAAAAGAAAGTAAAAAAAACTTCGATTTAAAGTTTGCAATTTATGAGTTAATTCACTTACAGCTTATTAAGATTATTCAAATGTGCAAAAACTCCACCAGGTAGAAATGGAATAGCGTTTATAGACAAATCCCTGTGAAAAGTTTCACGCGATATGTAAAAGAGACAATCAAACTGGTACTTTGAAAAGAAAATAAACAATTCATAAAAATCATTTCTTTTTTTTCTATGTTTTATTCCTTGCATATAATTTAAAGAAGTGGATTCGATACAGCAAGTCGAAACAAGTTCTTTGCCACACTACACTTTGTATTAGTGTATACACTTACAGGTCCCGCAGATTATTCAAATTCGCAAAAATTCCGTCAGGTATGACTCTTATAGACAAATACCTGTAAAATAAAAAGTATTTTGGCTTTGTTAGGCCTCTCAGCATGGCATAGCCGACGAACAGCCTGTAATACTCGAAAGTCCTGTACACGCGCCCTTTACTGCCTTGGTGGGTGCAAGACATCCCTTAGAGCTATGCACTTGTGAGCCACACCTGCACGCATTGCCAAGGAATTGGTGCGGCATAATTTGAATGAATGTCTTCTCTTTTAGTGCAGCTCTTTGTACTTAAGAAAAGCTTGAACGTCTTGAAAAAGGCCTTTTAGTTGTTGTTGTTGTTGTTTTTTTTTTTCAAATCCTCTGACTTTTTGCTGAAATAATCCTTTACCACTATCCCTCCCTGTTTAATTGCTTATTTCTAGACTTATGTCTGAGCTCCCAATTTTCTTTTGTTTTGTTTTTTAAGTACATCGCCGTGGCCTTTCGTTTTGCTCTGATTGGTCTCTTCCATTCAGATGTCTGGAATGGAGCGTTTTGTCGCGCACTCTCATTCTTTTTACAGGTGTCACTTTAACCAGTATGCCATTGATTAGCAGATACCATAAATGTACTTAATCCTCCACTTTGTCGAACAATTGCCCTATTTGCCAAGGTGCGGAGGAAAAAAAACTGCTTGTAAATAGCAGAAAGCGTCGCATCCCTCAATGGTGATATTACCGTGAAATTAGTCAGGCGTCTTTATCTGGACCTTTTGTTATAGCTACTGGAAAACAGCGTTTTTCAGAAACTCAAACTCAGCCTGTAATATAGAGATGGTAGTTGCCGGTCCAAATGACAAAAAAAAAAAAATAATAATAAAGGGTCAAGCTCGGGCGGGCATTCTGTCGATGAATCTGACGGGAAGGCCGTCCAAGAGTCAGTAGAGGGGGCTGCATCACACGTTTTTGTATATATGTATATGTTTCTCTGTTGCTCTTGTTTTTGTTTTTAATAACACCGCACCGTTCGGCCGCGTCGAACGAACGCTTTTATAGACACTTATAAAAGTGACTCTTTAAAGAATTTTACACATGGACATTTAACATTTGAAATATAGAACTTAAGCAATTTCAAGCCATTGCAGAACCAATGATTAGTTTTTGAAAACAGAAAAAAATATATATATTTCTGTCAAAAGGACGCGATCAATTGATACGGTTGATGTTATTTGAAGCGACCCACCGCCACCTGAAATTCTCATTTTTTTTTTTTTTTTCTGGTCCCCAATTGCGGCTCATCCCCCGCCCCACCCCTTCGTGATTTAGAAAATTATGTGATCCCCCCCCCAAAAAAAAATAAATAAATAAATAAATAAATAAATAAATAAATAAAATAAAATAAAATAAATCTTCCGCTCTCCCTCAGGCGATAAATAATGACCGGTCCCTTAGTAGACGAGTACAGTCACTCCGGCGGTCGGACGTTCGGTCAATCCTTCTTTCCTTCTTCCCTCCATCGATCCTTCTTTGGGTCGTACATTTCTGTTTATAATTCTGCTGACCAATGTATAACTGGTCTTGATAAACATGAAATTTAAAGTCGGCAAATGTGAAACAATGAATAATGGCGATATAGTAATCAGCTATTGCAAGAGCATTAGCTACGAGCATTTTCGTATTATTATTATTTTTTTTCAAAACATTACCTGGAAAGCATATGGTGTCGTTGTTACGTAATGAACGCGGGCTCCAGGCAAGCATGGGTTTCAATACCATAACGCATGCAATACATGAATGTTGAACAAAATAATGACCTGGAAGCACTTATCAGCTTCTTGGGAATAAAAATTGAAAAAAAAAAAGGAAAAAAAAAGTGGAGGGGAAGAAATCGTGAGTGTGCCCGCCCGCTTATTGAAATCTTGCCCTCTTTGCTTTCTAATACATTATACTAACGCATTGAGCTAACGTAACACATAGTTCCGCAATACATACATGCGTCTAGAGCATAACGCATTAGTTGGGCCAGTGAACACAACCAAAATATATATATTTTTTTGTTTATACTGCTGCAAAATAATATGAAAAAATAGTCCCACTCTCAAGTGATAGTTGATTAAAGATCTTTCTGCTCTTTCTACTGCTTGGTTTACCATTCTTGGGGTATGCTTTTTTTTCAGAGTGTGTGTTTATTTCCTTTGGGAGGAAGGAAAATTAAATAAACCATCCAAATAACCAATTTAACAATATATCCGTTCCTTGGGAGTTGTGCAAACCGGTTTGAACAAGGTTGGAGTAAATTCTGAGGAGTTTATGAAAACGGAAGACAAGAAAACAATTCAGATACACGAACTCGAAGATAACTGGTTTTGCAAGGTGTTGTTTTTAATATTGGTTGTGACGTATTTCCGTGACTTTGTGCGGATTTTGGTTGCATTTTTTTTTCTTTTTAACAAGTTCTGATTAAATGCAATCCTCGGCTTTCTTACCAGATGCGAATGGAAAGAAGAGCCACAACAGCGTACACTGTGGAAAGTACGTTTCTGTCTCTGGCTACGGCATACGTAACCAGCTTTGTGATGTTAAGACGCATTTCTCTTCGGGAGGACAGAGAATGCGCGGAAACTGCGGTTATAGACAGTTATACCAAAAGTAGCTAGATATGTTGCGTTACTGGTTCTGATGTGTCAGTATATGAGCACTCACCCATCAGTTCGTAACGACTCTGGGCCATTTGTTTTTTCATTGAAGACCACGGGACGATCTCAATTATTCATGCGTACAAACGTGACTATTAAAAAATTTGAAAGCGAGAATCGTCAAGAGTATTGTCACATGGTTTGTAATCGGGCAGCGAACCGCCCAAGCAAATAACGTCTATTGCTAAAATAATTTTGTGACAAGAATAACGTTACTTTCTGAACAAAATTGCGTTCAGTGATTTACGGATCCTCTCTTGAAAATTGTAAAATTTAAATGTTGCTTAAAGTGGCCATGCACTTAGCTTTATATCTCTCTGAGAAAATGAACATAACATGGCTAACAATCCCAGCTGGCAGGTGGTAAAGCAGTGGCAACCGAGAACAATTCCCTTGGGCCTCCGCATTACACGATCAACGCCTTAAACCACTCGGCCAGCTGCCTCCTTAAATATTTTGCTTCCTTTAGCCTTTACCCAACCACTTTTGCTGTATATTAACATGTTACAGGCCCTTTTAAGTGAAACTAAGCAAATCTTTGAGCTACTTAGCTTCTTCTAAAACTTGATTGCCTTAAACTACTGGAGATAGATTGTGATAGAATGATATGCTGAATTTTCAAAATATTTTATGACTGTATATCAGTACAGGTAAGCCCTGTCAATTATTCTTACATTTTTTCAGTCGCCATTGTAAGGCAATTCATGATATCCGAAGTTGATACTTCGTATTTGCAAGAAAGACTATTGCCATTCCGCCTGTTCCAGAAATAGTAACATCGGCATTCTGAAATTAATCAAAATCCATACAAAGAGGTTGAATCATTTGCAAGTAAAAAAAAATATGAGTTGCAAGGTAAACAAATTTGTGAAAGTATTATGGCTAAACTTAGAGTACGCCGTTGTATATACACGAAGAGGAAAAACGAAATGATCATGAAATCACTGCAAAGGGATAACAGCGGGATACTTTGCACCTGTGGATCTTTCTTTGCCCATTTCTTGTGCACAAGGGATTTCCTTTGCTTTATTTGAGCCGTAAAATTTCTAAACTAGTTCAGTTTAATTTTTCATGGCACATGAGTTTTATGTAATGAGACTTTAGTTACCCATCAGTTGTTAAGGACTTTCAAGAGCGTGTCCATAAGAAACCAGGGAACTTGGCGCCCGTGCTGACTTAGAACGTTAAAAATTTTAAAACGGTTACACCGATAGCCGTGAAATTTCACAATTTTTCTTTAAGGTGGAAAACAGGATTTTTTACCTGTCCATTTTGGATGGAAATTTCTCCAAATTAAGAAAAGTGGCTGAAGCTAGTGAAACATATCAGGCCAAGAAAACTTTAATTTAGCTTCAAAAAACACTGCTGTTTGAGGCAAAACCTTATTTGTATTGCGGCCTCAAATTTAAGAAATTTTTGTTTACTTTTCTACATTTGTATAATAGTTATCGGCCGGGTAAAAGTACCTCGCGGTTGGAAGGCACTGTCCCTAATATATTATTTTTTTCAGCGCTCGCTCCTTTGTTTACACTACTGGATACTCACTGTGTCTCTATTCTCGTTTTCTTACCGTTGAATATCACAACGAACTCTTTAACATCAGTACCATACTTGCTGGTGGCCTTACAGGTGTAATTTCCTTCTTCTGAGAACCGAATAGATGCAGTGTATGTTCTATTTACCAAAACCGTAGAATTTCTTATTAACGCCGTGTAGATAGGAGGAGTTCCAGTCACTGGAAACGCCCATTTGTAGCCTGGTAACGTTCGCACAATAGCAGATGGTAAAGTTATTTTGGGTGGAACTAATGAAATGAAAATCAATAAAATTTGATCAATTTGGGTTTGGCTAAACATTTTTATACTAACCTTTACACGTGACCTAGGAATGTTGTCCTAATCAATCCTATTCAACAATCTAGACAAAGTTAGACAAAGTTTGTAATATCATGCCACAGAATACGTCTTTGAGCGTGACTAGGGGACTAAATAATGGAAACCTTGTGAAGATCGCTTACAGAAATATATCTGGTAACATTTTGTTGTGTCTCTACTGCCCTGTAAATCTGGAAACCGCAAGGGAGTCCCATGCCGTAACTGCCTTCTCGGTTTATTGTTCTTTATTTTTATCCTAACATTTTTTAACATCTGCAGTGTTTCCATTCTTTGTTATAAAATGGCAAACGGCGCCTATCCCTTGCTTTATGCTTGCTAGCACCCATAAAATGTGGTCAACATTTCTAATAACAGCAATAGAATTCTTGCCTTGTAGATTTTTTGGCTCATGCTGTTTGTCATTAAATGCTACTGCATCAGGAATTTCAGAAACGTGACCCTCACACCACTCTGACGGAAAGGCGAAGGTGTCGGAAATAACAGATTGGGACTATAATGACCTTCAATGCAAAAGGGTTAAGCAAAATTCTTTTTTATGCCATAGACACGTTCTGGAGCTATGTTTTTAGCATCTCAACTACCGGGAAACGAAAAAGCCATGAGCGTGACCTAAAGACACGTTTTGAAGTGATTAATGTGGCCCGCGGGAATTACGAACGGAGGTGCTCTTTTCTAAATCGAGTGTTGGGCATGTAAACCTCAACCGATTTTTCTGATTTTTGGCAGTCGAAATAACAAATGTTCTAATTTTATATAGCTTTAAATTTTAGGGAAAACAAGGCAAACATTCACAAGATATTAGCGCTTTTGAAGAAAATATATTTATGAAAATAACCCGAATATTTTCCAAACGCGACGATAGAATTTTTTCTAATTAATGTCAACAAATTTTAATGTGATGCCCAGAACTCGATTCAGAAAAAAGCACCCCCGTTCCCAAAAAAATAGCTGCTGGCCACTTTAATGCATCCAAGAAAACCACCAAGATAGTACGAGAAAACTTGAGGAAAAATTTCATGTGGAAAAACTCAAATTAAAAAAAAAAAAATTCCAAAGAAGGAAAAGATCGTGAAAGACGTTGAGACTAATTCGAGCAGTAACACATAAAGACCATGGAAAGAAAATAATGAGGAAATAGATAACACACTCGTGGACTGCTTTCGGAAAGGTAGACGCAAATAACTTGCCCATTACAGGGCCCATGTTACAAGAAAAGGATTTGCAAATGGCGAAGGCTTAGGGTGAGTCAACAGAAGAATTAAAATTTTTAAACGGATGGCTTGATCGTTTCATACACACAAACGGGATCAGGGCTAAATTCATTTCTCGAGAAGAAGGGGGCGTGCTTGAAGAAACAAACGCTTCCTGGAGGGTAAGAGTTCCCGGATTGTTACAAGTATATGCGCAAGAGAACATCTGGAACATGGATGAGACTGAGTATTACCTAACAGGTATCATGTATATTGAGAACAATAACAATAATGCAAATCTTGATGACGTGTTTTAAGAACTTTCACCAGCCGTTCCGAAGCTGAAGCCCTATCGAGAGGAATTTTCGTACCGTGAGGGTGTTCAGTGTTTTCTTGAGTCCAAGGAAACGTCTGACATGGCAAATGTGCTTTCAAGAGTGATCTTTCATGCCCAAAATGATTGGCTAAAATCTAGAGCAAGCCAATCGTAAGGCACTGACTTTTGTTCAAAGTCAACTGATGTTATTCATGTTAAGAAAGGTGGAGACCTCTACTTTGAGATAGCCTAGCCTGTTCAAGTTTCGTTTTTCACAATCCAGTTATGTTCATTTTCCCATCATAAATTGTAAATGTGCTGATATAATATACATAAGTTTTTTTTTTCTTTCGTGATGTTAATTAAAGAATAGTTGGTTAGGGTGCAATCGTGATAGGCGTCACTTGAAGTAGACCATTTACGAAATTAGGCTGTACCCCTTAATATGGCCACTCGTTAATACGGCGGAGTTTTCATGGTCCGTTGGTCGCCGCAATAACGGCCTGGGTTCCATAGTATATAAATCCACGAGCGTGGAAAAGAGAAAACATCTGAGTCTCCACTGGGAATCTAACCCAAGGCCTCCCAGATATCGGTTGGGTGGTATAACCATTGAGCTACGAGAGACTCTTGGTGAGCTCATTATCATTTCTGCTGAGATGTAGATGAGATATGTAATGGTTTGTCAAGCTCATAACGACCTTGTCGCTATAAGTGGGTGGTCACTCGTTTACATGAAAGTTATAATTAGTTCATTTAAATGAGGCCTTTATGTGTTGATTTGCAAATTGAATGATCCATTTAACCCTTACTGTAGCCTCGAAATTCATTCTTTTTTATTTTAAAGGCTACCTTTTAAAACCAGAGCATGGTGACTCTAAAGTTAAAATGAAGCATTGCAGCCTTTCCGGTACAACAAACGTAATTTAATTACGATAAACTGCTGGAAAGAATATCGAGTATATTGAGAAGTGGCCAACTGAAGCTGAAATATTATTAAAACCGAATTTCATAGACTGTCCCTACAGCATTGAGTGGTCGATCAAGTATGCAGATAAAACATAATGGGATTATTTGAATGAAGTCTTAGAGGTTAAGCATTTGAACTTATACTTTCCTTGCACTTACTAGTTGGAACAACAGTGAAAAGTAGCAAGAATCCTCCTTTCTGAACTGCTGAGTCTGAGTGAAACGTTATCACCACGTAATCTCCAACAGCATGAACTGTGTGTCCAGTCTTATCACCACAATACACAGCAAACGTGCTGCGACTGAAAATTTTTAAATGGTCATTTCTGCGAACAAGAGTGTTACATGTTTAGAAGATTTTTGATCTAGTGGTCATTATTGACACCTATGGTCAATCATTTTTTTCTAGAAACTAATCGAAATAAATCGTTTTGTGTAGAATAATAATTGTGTATCTATTTCTTTTTTAAATAATACAGTCATAGTTATTGCTGTATTTTCATTGCTGTGTGTATAAATCAATCAAATACGAGTTACAGGCAATGATAATTCAAATAGACTTACCGCAGAGTACATGATTAAAAATGAGGAAAAGCACGGAATAAGGCAAACTTTAATACTCATAAAAATCCTTAATGGCTAACTATACTTAATGGCTAACTATACCTAAATTTTTGCTGGGACCAGCTTAACCCAAGAAAATCCCATGCCGTCTTATTATCTAAATGTTTACGAAATCTAGATGATTGGAGGGTCCCCTTTCACCCCAACGGCCATGAGACCGTTTGTTACTGTTCTAAAAAAATAGACAAGCTCGCAATCTCACTTATTATTTCAATGTCATTTTACAAGATCACGAAGACAAAAGTTACCGAAAAAAAAAGTTTAATTTGTCAAAGAACGAGATGTGCATATCTTATCTACAAATTTGATCGCGATAAACAAAAAGCAAGGACTAAGTGCAAAACCCTGATTGATTTGTACCACACGAACTACTTGATTAGATAAAAGACTAGATGAAAGATGGCAAGCGGTATATGAGGTAAAAAAAATGAATATTGTGACTGAGACTTGACACGCAGAAGAGAGCCGTTCAAAAGAGTTTTCGAGATAATTTTAACTTGCGATAGGCGTTTGTAGGCAGGCACATTTTCCACTCTACACTCGAGCCTCTGATTCTTGATAAGCAGTGGGGTCAGCTATGGCGTCAACTAGCCCTAGTTGGATAATAACTTCCCGCATGCCTGTGGATGATTTTTGACAAGATGTTTCCGGTGGAAACTGAATTTTAAAGAAAACCTGATCAGAAACAGTTTCCTGTGAGACAACATTCATCAACAAGAAACGCGTCGCACAAGGCCTTCTGAGTGAAGGTGGGCCTTTTAATATTGACACTTGTAACACAAAATATGCATTATCATCTTTGTTCGGTCATCCGAGCATTTCATTAAGTTTAAGCAGATTCCGTCAAATTAAGATATAAGAAGTGAAAGCAATTTCCAAACAGGAACGTTATGAAATTTTAGCAAGTTATTTGTTTCGAGTGGATATTTTTGTTTTATGCCTTTAGCTTCATTTTATCCTTGGTTCAAATTTAATTCATTTTAATTCATGACAATAAGCTTAAAGCAAAGGGAAAAATGATCAAGGATACAATTGCACCAAAGTATATGCAATCTTGATATCTTAATCGTTAATGTGTTAAGGCGTCCATAACAAAAACTCAAAAGTCGCTCTTCCTGCCAAAAAGACGATAGCTATTCATTCCGAGTGAAAGATGCGGAAAGTTTATAGTTTTCTTATACCATACAAAACGTTTTGCATTAGGTTTTAGCATGTGGTCGGCTTAATGAATTGAGATAGCTCAGATTTATCGGAACGCGCGTACACGCAATGAGCCAATCAATCAATCAATCAATCAATCAATCAATCAATCAATCAATCAATCGATCAATCAGCCAATCAATCAACCAAACAATTGATCAGTCAGTCAGTCATACAGTCAATCAATCAATGAATTAACATTTATCAAATTTTCCGTCTGTGTTATTAATGCTTCACTAGAACAAACAAAAATTGTTTGGCTGTTTGATAATTAGATAGTGACAGTGTTGTTACTTACCTGCATGACAAAGAGTCCTCTACTTCAAAAAAGACAAAATCAATATCCATGGCCATTCCATCGGGGATAGGAACCTTATTTCGACAGTCAGTATTGTTGGGGTAGCTGTTTGGATATCCAGGACTTTTCAATGTGTTGTTTAGGAACAAACTACATTCTGTTGAATAAGCCCATTTTGATATTTACAATAATTGGCAACTTTGAATAAAAACAACCCACAATTTGAAAAAGCTAGCATTAATAAACGATGTACTTTCAAACCAAACTGACTAGTATTCACACTTGCTTGCAATTGTTGAGTATTGCACTGCTTGAATATTAAATTTGCTTTTAACCCATGGCCAGGATTGAAAAAAAAAGTACAAATTCTTCTGAATTGCAAGTTGTTAGCACAAGCTTTGACTATTATTCCTAGTGAGGCAGTGTTGGCATGTGAAACTTGGTCATGATATTTTCTTCTTAAAATGTTTCTAAACCCGCAAAAAAAGGTTGGATGTATTCTTACCGTTAAATATCACAGAGAACTGCTTCACATCAGAACCATACTTGCTGGTGGCCTCACAGGTATAATTTCCTTCTTCTGAGAACCGAACAAATGCAGTTTCTGTTGTATTTACCAATACTGTAGAGTTTTTTATTATTGCTGTGTAGATTGGAGGGGTTCCAGTCACTGGAAACGTCACTTTGAAGCGTGGTAAGGTTCGAACAATGGCAGCTGGTAATATTATGTTGGGTGGAACTAATAAAATAAGAATAAAAAGACCGCGCTTGTCATTTTAACGCGTTCAGACGAGAAAATCTGCAAGTAAAGGTATTTTCCAGGTTTGGTTACCATTGAAGTTACTACATATTATATCTGATTTTTTTCTGATCAGGTTAACGTTAGTTTCACTATTTTTAACGTGAGTCGCTGTGAAGGCCTATTTTTACAAAACGCGACTACGAACTCGAGTATATACGACAGGTTACCACGAACGCAGCTGGAAATTGGTTCGTCCGGAAAGTCGCAGAGATTGCTTCTTGTGCGAATTCTTAGGCGAGGGGTGCATGAACTACTTGTTGTGAAACAATCGCATCTCTTTTTCTCGTGCAATTCGACCCAGAGTCACCCGTTGCACATCAGAAATTTCACTACCGACTATCACAACCCGACTGCTGACAGTGACCAGGAGCTAGCCGGGTTATCTCCTGCCCTGGCAAATTCAGGAAATTGCAGTGACACCAGCTTGTGGTGACAGCTGATCACGTCAATGACTGACAGAACATAATTGTATGTTTTCCCATTGCACATAGTATGTAACCTTTGCATGCCCACTAAGCAAATTAGATGGCAAATCTGGACCGTTGAGGCTCGGACTTTCGAAGCATTGCTTCGTTTTCAAATCGAACGTTGAGCCTTTGGTGAAATGATGATTTGGAAAGTACTTTCTGGACGTCTCGTTCCGCAACGCCGCTATAACTGCTTTTAAGCTTGTGGTAGATTGTCCGCACTCCTGATCCTTTAGAGGACTTAAACATCTTATTCACAACATCATGCAAGCCTCCTTACTAAACGGAGCTCTTTACAATATAACAGAATACTCCTTCCCTTCTTCTCTGTTTCTCCAGAAGCCTTATCAGAGCAGAGTTGTGTTTGTCTGTTCTGCTCTTGACAGGAACAAACTATCCTTGTTCATTTGAACTAATATATTTTACGTTTCGTTGGGTGGGAACGTTCCAGAAATATAAAGAGTGGAATGAACAAAACACTGTAGAGGATCAGGGCATTAATGTTGCCTATCTAGCAACAGCATAATCGTTTTCTTCTGGGAAATAATTGCGAAGGTCAAAGAGATTTGTGTTTGTTTTACATTGCTGATGATGGCATAACAATAGGCTTCATATGGGAGGTTCGCAAGGAGAGACTAGGCAGCAACAAATTTGTGGACGGCATAGCCGAAAGTCTACTGAACATAGTAAAGGTTTCATGTTGATTCTTTTTTATTTGGAATTTTGTATTTCCAAAATGAATCAAGACACAGTAGAAATCTTTGTAATTTCAAAAGACTTAGAATTTTAGGAAAAGTGAACCTTAGGTTGCAGCTTGATTAATCAAATAGATTAATCAAATAGATTAATCGAAACTTAGAGTATTGAATACTCGGATTTACTAGTATAAATCCTTGAAATAAGTAAATCCCCATTAAAAGTCGTAAATTCAGTCCATCAGGCCCGGTTTTCTCAGCTATATCATCAAGTACTCCTCAGATAGTAATTACACGTTATTGTTTTCAGCTTCGAATCTCGTGCGCTTGAACTTAGCGAATAATTAACAATTATTCACCGAAGTGGAGGTGAATAGTGGTGGATATTTACCGAGCCGCGGAGCGGCGAGGTAAATATCCACCACTTTCACCGACACTGAGGTGAATAATTGTTTTAGTATATACCACACAAGTTGAATAACTAGCGGACCAAAACATTACTACTTTACCGTGAAAGAAAGCAATTCAAAGGACTGAACAATGCGCACATGAAAAGACGACAGCGCGGGAAAAGTCACATGACAGCACTACACAGGCGATCGACCGAAATAAATTTGCAACGTGTTTCGTTTGTTGAATGGATTTGGGCGATTTCAAGCGGAATTCTTTTCTTTATTTTCACTACTGAAGAACGCAAGTCTTTAATTTACTCGTGAATACAACCTGTGCTGGTCACTATAGCCTGGGAAACGTCCGTGAAGTCATGAAACGGGCTGCAAAAACTGTTCATTGAATTTATATGTTGACAAGATGCTGCAAACGACCGTGAATGTCAAGAATACGCGGACTGGATTTGAAGTTTAATACGGCTGCTAAGCTAGTTGACTGCAGGAGAGTCAGCGGAAGAGAATTGAAAAACCACAGCAGTTGAAGTTGATCTTCGGTGCAAACCTAAATATTTTAGTCTCCAGCGTGACTTTATATGGCCGAGCCGAAAACAACTTGCCAAAATCGTTTATAGCACGACTAAAACAACTGCAAGGATTTACTGGCTTTAAAACAGAGATACAGGTAAGAAATGTACTTAATTATCTTAGTTGGACGGTGTATATTTGGAAAAAAATTCAGATTTAAACGTTTTAAGCTTGCGTACGTGTACGCGGCGAAGGTATATATATATATATATATATATATATATATATATATATATATTTTTTTTTTTTTTTTTTTTTTTTTTTTTTTTTTACCACATTTTATCAATCGTTTTGTTGAAGGAAACACTTAAAACATTTTAAATAAACATCGCTAAACCTAGTATTGTTCTGACCTGGTACAGTTGACAACACATTAAAATACAGCGGCTTCTTTTATGGATCAAAACCTGCATTTTTAACCGAAGTTATATTTACTCGTAGAAGTCATCTTACTTTGCTCGGAGGTGAATAGTACTTTGCTAATCACCTCCGAGTTAACCAATCAGCGCGCGCGGAAAGCACTATTCACTTTTGTGGTATGTACTAATGCAAATTATCATAATTAGGTTCACGGCTTTGAATACCGTACATTCACGGTTGTAAACAGCGACTCGAAAGGCCTTCGAAAACCTTCAGTCCTGTAATTTCGTGTCGAAGTTTTCTCGGCTGATGTAGAATTTCAGGACTTGGTTCACGAAGAACAAAAATGTGCTATATTCTGTTGTGTTCTGGCAAAAGCGAATTTTAAAATTTGCTTTTCATGCAACATGGGTTCCGAGCGTGCATATCATAAACCTTCCCTTCAAACACAACTCATAAATTAGTAGCGAAGCTCCCGCGGGCGCCGAAGGCGCCCACGGGCGGAGCATCCATCATGATCCATAGCCATAGAATATGGTGAACCCATCGAGCCGAGAAAATTTGGTTATGACGTCATGTCCGTCCGTCCGTACGTACGTACGTACGCCCGTACGCACGGATTAGGCCTGGGGACGAGTTTGCCTTTGTCCTTGATTTGGAGTCCTTCTTACGCAAAAAGTGACACAAAAACATATCGGTTCTATTCGGTTCGTTTAGAGTTGAGTTACCTGTCGTAAAAATTGTAAGAACTCTGCATTACTTCAGAGGTTTAAAATGATCTGGACATTTCATTTTAACTTAAACGACGCGATTGTATGAAAAGGCGGCAAAAATCTGTGGCACGGGTGGCACCTTGTTCGCTTTTTACGCTGAATGAAAGAGGCGAACAAAGCTGCTGGAAAACATAGATCTTCGTGAATATTTCTCGCTTTATTTACTCATCTACATCATGGAAACTTATGCCAAATGATTTAGGGATAGCCTCTTAGCGTGAACATCCGAAATGTTTGCCGACTTGAATATGATTTATCGGACAACAAGTCAAAACAGCGAGAGTTGAAGAACTGTCTACGGCTTCTGCGGTTGATTAATTCAGTTGACATTAAGCCGAACTAAAAGTGAGCTCAGAGCCGGTCAAGTTCACGAAGTGATGGATAAAAGACTGCTAACAGCTACATCGAAAGAAAGGAAGAGATTGATCTTCGCTGATAATTCATATGATGTGTATGTCGATGGAGTTTGAGTTGGAGTAAGCTCACATGGAAACTGGCGTGTTCGTTTCCGATATTATGGCGCTGGTTTGAAAGCTTTGCCCTGCAAAATTTACAAGCCTTTTCCAAATATAAGGTAACAAACGTAATGTATACCCTAAGCTGAAGTCTGTTTTTATTGTGATAATCTGTTTATACTTCAGTCATTTATAAACGAATTCGAAGTTGTATCGTTTTTCAGATCTTTCCGTAGGCTTACATATTTGCAAATGCCATTATTTCTTAATGCTGCTTTCAAACCTCTTAGCTTTAATCACTTTTGTACATTTTATACAGACATTGTCTATTAAATGTTTGGTTTCAAATGCTGTGTTTTAGTTTATAGTGGAGTCAACTGTAAAGTTCATTTTTGGATTTTCATTTGAAAAGAATATTAAATTATTGAGCTACATGAACTCGGATGAAAAGCACGTTTCGCCTTTGCAAAATATTACAAACTACACTTATACCAGCTTATACTGAGGAAAATCCCGCAAACTGAACAAGTCCAAACCAAAACTAGTAAAACTACTCAAAGATACTGCACACTAAAATTAATTTAAGCGATTTATTATCCAACTGCTCTATTTTATTCGCTCGCATTGTTTATTTCAGTGAGTGTATATAAACAATTCTCTACGCCGGTTTGGTTGCGTGTTACCTGTGCCTGGGTAAGTGAGTTCAGACTTTTTCTACCGCACATTTGCTTACCAGAAACGAAGAAAAAATTCATTTAGTTCTCTACATAAAATTCTCTAAGGTATTAAGGAACGTGTACGATAAAACAGAATAGTTAATCATGCAACCAAAACAAGACGGCTCAAATTAAATTGTTCGCTTGTTAGATAGCGAGCACCACTTCTAAATCTCAAACTGCCACAACTCACACAAAAACTGCTTTAAAATAACTTGCATAACCGGCTCCCAATGAATTTGCCAGGTTTTTTTTTTTTTTACGGCCGTGTTTTTCTTTGTTCTGGCGTGAACTCATTTTCCTTAGCCGCGTGTTGACTTTTTTTCGCGCTGTAGTTTTTTTTCCTTGAGTTGATTGTGTTGCCTTGACTGTTTTGAAGTAAATCAAAACAAATTTCCTTGCCTTCATCGAGGTCCTTTTTTACACTGATTTGCTCTACGAGGTTTATTAGTGTACAGTAAAAGTTGTAAAAAGTTCTAATACTAAAATTTGATATGTGCGCCTCCGTGCATTCGTGGGGAACCCAATAAAGTGCAGGGACATCAAAACACTAAATTCAAGCAAAAAATAATAAATGGGAGCTCCGCTTTTAGGCCTGCCTAAATCTATATTACTTCCTGTAGAGCCACAAGGTCTAGTCATCCTCACAATACTACACATGATACTACCTACTGGTGCGTGGAAATGAAGGCGCTATTTTCTTTTTTTTAATACGCACCCTACAATGATTTTTTTTTTCTCTATTGGAAGTGTGAAATTTATAGCCCTTGTAAGACAGTTATAAGAGTGGTTAAACGCTTTATATATGAAATATGAAATATTCAACATGCCACGAGCGTGGGGCAAAAAACTCATGTTGAGCAAGGCCATTTTCTATGACCTTGCTCACCATATGTTCTCGTTGCTAAGTGAATAGAACGCCCGCTCATTGTTTGGGAGGGCATGGGTTCGACTCCCGTCGGGTTTCAGATTTTTTCTTCATCCCACGCTCGCGACATGTTAAATATTTCCTCCTTAACCTTCCCTTACCGAGCCTAAAGGTGACCATGTTTCTTCTTTGATCACTTAATGTCTGGTCAATGATGATGGAATACAGGTCTTTTACTAAGCAACTGTAACAATACTTCTCGTGTCTTGATCGCACTCACCGATTGGAACAGCAGTGAATGATAGAAAGAATCCTCCTTTCTGAACTGATGAGTCTGAGTGGAATGTTATTACCGCGAGGTCTCCAACTGTATTAACTGTCTGTCCAGTCTTATCACCACAATACATACCAAATGTGTGATTACTGGAAATTGTTAAATAGTCATATCTGCCAAAAAGAATGGTATCAAAGACTTTTGATTCGCATATGGTTAATCTAATACTAACGAATTGTCCTCAATTGGATGAAGATTTCTATGTAGAAGTTTAATTGAGTATTTCTTTGAAAATGTCGCAGTATTGTGTTTGTTGTAAATTCATTAGCGGAAGTGTAAGTATATTGAATAAGTGTAGCAGACAATGAATCAAGTGGCCCGAAGGCGCAAATTAGCCATATTTTTATACCCATAAACATTGCCAGTGGCCAGCTAGACCCGAAACTCCCTGGGCCTAAAAAAATGTATTTGTTCTTTTTTTTTTTTTTCACATCTAAAATACATGAAGTTAATGTTTAAATATTGACGTCTACTTGATAATACGCATGGCCATCTTTGCATGTTTATCTGAGCATCTTCTGCACGCCGCAAATAGTTTCAACCAAATTCAGTTACAGAAGCGGATAGCGAGTTCCAAAGAGGAACCTGGTAGAGCATTAGCAATGTGACTATAAGGTGTCTGTTTAAAAATGGTTATGCCAATTAAGAAAGTTTTCACACTGTATCCTTTACGCTAACATGCATGCACTCTTCTATCGTGCTCGAGGAATGCATTCATCGTCAATTCCAGTCATTTACGAACGCGTTACTTTATACTCAGCCGACTACGTTTCCAAGTTGTTCCAGCAACGTAAATAACCACTGCTATCAATAAACGCGGCCAAATTAAAAACCGCCCTCTTGAAAACACGCGCTTTGCGCTCCGCAAATGACTCCTAGTGCGCTGTTAGTGCATGCTGGTTGTAGGTAATTGCTTCACAGTTGATTATCCTATGAATTTTAACCAGTTTAGGCTACGTTTATTGACGCGAAAAAAACATTCAGGTGCGAACGGCTTGCAAACAGCAAGCTTTGAAGTAGACGCAGTCTCAAACAGATTTTCGCTGAGCGAACAGTATTCGAAAAGAAGAAGAAGAAGAAGCAGAAGAAGAAGAAGAAGAAGAAGAAGAAGAAGAAGAAGAAGAAGAAGAAGAAGAAGAAGAAGAAGAAGAAGAAGAAGAAGAAGAAGAAGAAGAAGAAGAAGCTGGAGTTGATGTCAAGCCAATTTGCGCGACTACAAAGCACAAAAATGAACAAAGCTTGACTCCGTGTATTAAGGAAGGCTCTAGCTAACAGAAGCTTGCTTTTGCTTCGTTGGTGGGAATTTTGATGCTAGTAGCTCCATGCAAGGGCGAAAAGTGAATGTGAGCTTCGCTAAAGCGAACTTCGCTGTGTTAAGGCAATCAAGACTTTAACTACAAAAATTAAAATGACCGGTATTTGCTTGCTGTTTATATTCTCTTACGAAGCTAGTTTAGAGCGGAAAGGGTTTCTTGACACGTTTCATGGCTCGCTTTAAGTTTTTGTAAGGATGCACGCTTGTATGCATTGTTTTTATTCTCTATTAAATGTAGGCGCGACACCGGCAGGCAATGCTCAAGATATCACTCACTGTCTTTTGTCTTTGATTCTTTTCTCTTTGCCCTCTCAATGCTCATGGTAGCAATAGTGTTGATGTTTGCGGGCGTAAATACGTTTCTGGCCTGTTCAGAACTTATTTAGATTTAGCCTGAGTGGGCCAGGCAAAAACATGTTCACGCCCGCGAACATCAACAACTTTATTGTTATATTTAACGATTATTTTGCGAAATCGCACGGAATATTGTCTGATACTTAACCGACGAGGCAGAAGTTCGAGTTGCCTACAGCAAATATGTGATAAACTAAACGACAATTATAGAAAGAAAGAAACAGAAACTTGATAGAACGTGAGTAAACCGCATGAAAAACACGAAACTCACCCTTCCCTGCCAATATAATATTGATAATTAATCCGGCGTGCAAGACGCCGATAACTGGATTATATTTATGTATATTATAAATTCTATTCTAGTAGGATTGCGAGAGATGGACAAGTGTCTAGTCATGTGTTTTGGGAAGCAGCCGTTTCACTGTTACCCTGGTTACTTGCATACATACTTGCACGGAGAATGGCCCTCTACTTCAAAAAATACAAAATCGATATCCATAGCCATTCCATCAGCAATGGGAACCTTGTAAACACAGTCCATATTGTTTGGGTAGCTGTTTGGATATCCAGGACTTTTCAATGTGTTGTTTTGCGGCACACCACAATCTATTGAAAGGAAAGTTAATTAAATTTTTAACAACTTTGAATAAAAACCACGCTTAATTTGAAAAGGGCTCAATAATGTTATAATTTCAAAAAAGAAATTAGAGACAGCTTACGCTCGCTTTAATATAAGTATTGCTGGTGCAGCTTCTTTGACCCGAAAGTCAATAAATATTCATTCTTATGAATTGCAGACGTCTTATGCATTGGAGTAATCGTGTACAAATTCATCAAGAATGTCTATAGTAATAGCTATATCCGACAAAATTGGATTTCTCTTGTGCAATTGCAATATAAAGTTAGTCAGCTACAAAACCAGTTCATCATTGAATGACCAATTTCGCCCTTAAAAAGGAGCAACATGTTTCGAAAGTAGCAATAGCTATATATTTTTCTATAATTCATTTGATCCTGTTGCCCTTTTTAGCTGGTCCTGGGAATTTAAATGTTCGTGTTAGTGCTAAGGTGTTCAGCGGCTTTTAGATATGCTTGGAATATAGCCGTTCGTTTTTAAAATCTAATTAATATAAATTCGATTTGCTACAGGTTTTTGTACCAACAGTCAATTTCAACATGATTTCGCCCGCGAAAAACGTAATGATATGTGTCATCTAGAATGTTAATTGTTGTTTTGTTCTGCGAGGGCCAGTATGCATAAAATTTGAGGAACATTGAAACGTGTTATAAATGCGCTTTTATTTGAGAAAGTGAGGAAAGTGATATTTGACCTTTTAAGAACAATTTGCATTTCAGGGCGACTACCTTAATGCTTCTGAAGATATTTTTATGAGAAGAAAAGGAGAAACGCCGATTGGACATTTATATTTTCTTACTCTTACCTGAGCTAGCTAAGCCACCGTAGTTGTTATTCCACAAAAACATGGGTAGCAAAAGTAGCAACATCATAGTAACACAGTACTTAAAGCGGCCCACAGTTACTTTTTAAAGATCGTTCCTGCAGATATAGAAGTAAATGAGCGATGTGGACTGGAGAGCAATCTGGGGCAAAGTGTAACAAAAACGTTTGGTTTTCGTATGGGGCATGGACAGAGCTGAAAAACGTAAAGCGCATGAGTGAACGTCACGATTCTGAAATGAAAGCAAAGGCATTTATCTAAAGGGCAACCGCACAAACAAGATTCTCGCAAGCACAATTTTTTTTTGAATTTTTGGAATCCATGCACATGTAGTTAAAATGTTTCAGAAGAGTTAGAAAAGGTTATTGGAAGAATTGCTTTCTTTTGCAATCTTTGGAGCAATTTTATTTTATGTTATAAGTATTGCCCCAAACTAGACAACTATATGATAAAAAGGGAAGAATAATTGCATTTAACAATTGAATTAAAATTTTGACATCAACAAAATGCCTAATCTTACAAATGACATTAATACCTCCTGTCTTATTTTGAAGACTTGTTGAATGTGTTCTTTCCAGTTAAGATGATATACTGTCTACAAGTATACCCAGATGCTTAACGATGTTATGTCGATTTACTGGTATACAGTCTATTAAGTAAATAAACACAACTTGTGTCACATG
Source organism: Meandrina meandrites (assembly GCA_963693305.1). Taxonomy (NCBI): domain Eukaryota; kingdom Metazoa; phylum Cnidaria; class Anthozoa; order Scleractinia; family Meandrinidae; genus Meandrina; species Meandrina meandrites. The sequence continues at coordinate 13,692,715 of OY855909.1, forward strand.
ATATTTTGTCTAGTGTTGAATAAAGATACATGGTATAAACCTCTGGTTTACAATTGGGTGCCCATATAAGATGGCACAGAGGAGACTTTTTAAATGGATCGCGATTAACCTCCATCCATAGAGTTTCAAATTCTTTGATAGTAAACAAAGGTCATCTCGAGCTTTGAAACAAAATCATACATTTTACCTTGATAGCAATTTTGCTGGTTGGATCCTTATTAATTCTTATCTTTGTCTCAGAGAGATCAATAACATCAAGTGCATGCTGAAGTTCTGAAAACAGAACGTGCGTCCATATGTACGGCAAAGTCTGCATACGAGCCTAGGGGCCCATTAGGCCGGAGGTTATCCCGTTTTCCGTAGCATGAAGCGACTAGGAGTATTGCTACTCCCCCCTGGATGGGATGCTAGTCCATCGCAAGGTTGCCCCAGCAGTAAATTCGCCGGTACACCTGGGTGGAGAGAGGCACTATGAGAGTAAAGTATCTTACCCAAGAACACAACGCAGTGACCCCAGCCAGGGCTTGAACCCGGACCGCCCGATCCGGAGTCCAGCGCACTAACCATTGGGGAACCGCGCCCCCACAAATGTACGGAATAAACGGAAAGAACAGGGGACGAGGTTGTTTGTCCTTGGTTTGGAGTCCTGAAGGAGGATTGCTCTTCATGAAATACAGTATACAGTAACAGTCTCCTTTCGAATGGCTCAGATCCCTTTTTCTTAGTGTATTTTGTTGTTACCTCATACTTGGAGAACGCCTGCCAGGGCAAGGCAGTTTCAAACCAGCTCACCAAATATCGGAGACGAAGCGGTAGTTAATTATGATAGTATAAGATTACTTCAACACCACCAACATATGATGATCGAATTATTTGCGAAAATCAATCTCTTTATTTCCATCCGTGCAACGCTTGACAGCTTCTGAGCATACTTTCATTTCCAAATAATTTTTTCAGCCCAATTAATTTTCGTGCCTTGGTCAGCCGCTGGAACCTTAGAAAATGCTTTAACTCGCTCTCTTCGTCTTGTTCACGATATATTTTGGTCAAGCCCACAATTTTTTTCAGACCTTTCCTTAATTATCATTATTACTTTCCATGTCGTAGAAAATGCTAGAAGAGTTAAATATGACAATGAAGAAATGTTCTCTCTTGCTCGCTTTATTTACGCCTTTCATTCAGCTTACAAAGTGAACAACGCACCATTGATGTCCAAACGCCTTTTCGTACTATCGATTCGTTTAGGTAAGTGTAAGTGCTCGAGCGCTTTCCATTTTTGTGGAAACATGTGTGACTATTTTCAACATTTTTTTTCCAACAAATGCAATAGTACGGACAAAAGTTTACCATTTAATAGCTTTCTAGAATGACGGTTTCATTTTATCATTTTCTACCGGAACAGCAAGTTTAATAATATTGTGAGACTGTTTATACTTCGAATCTTCCTGCAAATTCCATTTTGCTAAAGGTTGATTAATGTTACTCTCAGTATTGAGCTCTCAGCTTCTTCTGGGTTTTGATTTACATTTGCAGAAATTCTTAACTGATTTCTTTCATCGAAATGACAAAACTTGTTTATTTTTTTGTGAGCAGAGGTAGCTGCTGTAATGTTTGATGTGCAGACGATTAAGCTTACGCGCCCTTGCATAGTTTACAACCTACAGTAAACCCTGTGAAGTCAAAACAAAATCGAGAAGCTACTTCTCTACTCAGCGACACTATGGCTACACGCCAAAAAATATAATGAGCGATTTATTTTCCAACTGCTCTATTTCACTCTCTTGTGTCTTTTATCAGTGAGTGCGTTGCCTGAATCCCAAACGTATGAAGCTGGAGTCTTAATCGAGTATTTACGCCAAAACACGTCCGAAACATTTTTGTTTTCGGTGTGAGTTATTTTAGTTCAGACATATTTTAGTGCTCATTGGTTATCGGAAACGAACGAAATGTGCATACAATTCTCGATAATACTGAGCAACGATAGAACAGAATAGTTCCACCTCAAGGTAATCAGGCAAACCAAGGCCGTTCAAAGCAATTAGATGACACTGTTTATAGCGAGCACCACTTTGTATAACAAATATTAAGGATACTCAAACTTAATCGGGGAGCTCTGTTTAAACGCTTTACTAACTCTACATAATTATTACCAAAATGTCCATGTTACGTAAGTAAGTAAGTAACTTTATTTTATGAGGGAAAACACATTGCAATCGTAGACTGATAAACCCGTGTCCCTCAAAGTTTGCTTTCACTACCGCCTTGCTACTGTTATAACGAATTATTAAGCGTCGTTAAGGTTATGTACGAAGTCACTAAAGTGCGAATGTCAAAATAAAAGTTATCTAAGGTAGATGCCAGAATTAGGCCAATTTTGTCACGCAGTACGCTCTGTCCCCCGATGCCCTGCAGAGTATGAAAATTATTTCTTTTTGCATATTGTTTAGCGCAGCCCGTAACTGAACAGCAGCCCACAAAATCTCATATCTCAGCGGATTTTTCCAGTTGCCGTACAAGTGAGATAATAGAAAGCTCATCTCTTGCTTCATGTAAATTTCTTTTATCTTTTTCTTTTTGCAAAATTCATTGCGTGATATAATTATACGCACCTAGCCAAGCGTACGTTCGACGCGTACGTTTTTTTGTTGTTTTTGTTTTGTTTTTGTTTTGTTTGTTTGCTTTTTTTTTTAACAAAACAACAGGTTATATCAAGGAAAACGAAAGAAATTTTTTTTGTCGATCATACCTGTGGATAGAGAATAGTGGAATAGTGATTGAGTTCCGCTGATTGACATGAACAAAATCTTCTATCCCTTTTACCAGGGCAGAATAGAAAGCTGCTACACTATTACTTATTTTTAAAGTGCACTAAGCTCCAACACCTGAACTTACCGAACGTAATCGTATCGGACGAGAAGAACTAAACAAAGCGTTAAAATAAAAGAAAAAAAAGTAATAATAATAATTAAAAAACAACGAAAACGAATTTTCGGCCATGGATAGATATAAAAGCAATATATTTGCACGTCCGACTACTAAATCTAAAAACAATCACTAGTCAAGTTTCTTACCTACATTCTCCGTTGACAGTTGTTTGAAACAAAGTGATCTTCTCTTGGCGTAGCTTAATCTATTTGCGCTTATAACAATGGGCAGTAAAAGAGAAGAAAGTTTCATAATTTAATAGTCCGCGTATGGTTATTTTACTGCAGATGATAAATTCGATCCACTGTTTAACATATGGTCAAAAAACAGAATTGTTTTTAATATATAACGTAATTGAAATTTTCATCCTCAAGGCCAACGTATGGCTGTTATGTTGCACATAATAGATTTAATCCATTGCTTAAAATATGGTCAAAAAAGTAAAATCATTGTTAACATCATTGTTCAATCCATTGTTTAACATATGGTAAAAAGAAGCAGAATCGAATTTTCCGCTCTCCAGGCGATAGCATGATTATCATGCTACAAAGGGTCAATTAAAATGTATTGTTTAACATGTGGCAAACAAAGGACCTAATTTGAGAGTGAAAAAATAATCTATAGAAAAAATGATTTAATTGAAGAAAAAATGGGTGTATGAAAAATGTGTAAAATCGGTGATACGCACCAATTTGAAAGAAAGTAAATCTATCCACAAACCTGAGCAGTGTGAAATATATTGTGGAATATATATTTTTTTTATTATTTGAAACTTCTTCCAGGAAGTGGATGTCAATTGGGGCTTTGCCCTGTTTCTGCCTCCTGTCGCACGGTTTTTTGTTTTGTTTTCTTTTAATGTTAAATTTCTTGTTTCTTTCTTGTAAATGTAATTTGCGTGACAAAGAAAACAAACTAAACTAAACTAAGCAGTAAATTGTTGTTTTCAATATGGTGGCCCGCTGGTGTTTGTTGGTCTGGCAGGTTCTTTTTTAAAACGCGTTATTGAAAAGGAAAACATTAAGCGTTTTTTTTTTTTAAATATTGTTTCAGCCTGATGTAAAATCGTGAAGTTTTTGGCGATCCAGCAAGATTTGCCTAAGTTATGAGTAGTTTTCTGAGCATTCTTTTTTTTTTTTTTAGTAAAACGTGATTATTTTTTTTTAATTTGCCATGGTGATGTTTTTGTTACACGATAATTCTAACCATAGTTAGACTTTTGACTTTTCATCCGAAATTATTAAACCGTATAAAAGAAACACGCTGAACGTTTTCATGAACCTGTGAAATATCGTGTTCCAGCTACAGGGGTGAAATCGCCCAGCTTTATTGATTGCTAAGATATAGTGTAAATCTCCGATAATTTATACTTTTTTCACACAAGTTTTGAGTGCCGTATCAGCCTTATAAAGGATGGGTATTTGTTCAAGAAGGCTATCACATTTAAACGCCAGTCTAACTCGCTTTTGTAAGATCCGCGGTTATGATTATCATGTAACTTGCTGTGAGACCAGTTTGCCAGCTTATTTGAGGTCATAACAAAAACGTAAGATTTCACCGTGGCTTATTAATTCAATCGCTTTTTAATTAAAAAAAAATCGAAGGCTTCAGTAAACCGCTTACAACTAACCGTTTTAGAAAGGGACCTGTCGGACAGCTTTACTTAATACCCGCGGGACAGCTTAACGCGAGAGGTAGCCTGCAAAGCAAGCGGTTTTGCGGGGGGAATGCTTCGAAAACTGCGATTCCGAACGACCGGCCGCCATTTTGAACGCGCGAACAAGGGAGAAACTTCGCGCGTTCAAAATGGCGGCCGGTCGTTCGTAATCGCAGTTTTCGAAGCATCCCCCCCGCAAAACCGCCTGCTTTGCAGGCTACGCGAGAGGTGTTTATTGATTGTTGGATACTAATGACTTAATCCTGCAGTGGTGCATAACACTAGCACTGTCTATAAGGGCCCAAGTTTTCCATGCATATTATCCCAGCTCCAAGTCCCTATGGCAGCTTTTTGCTTGTTCAAGTTGAAATATAATTTATCTTTTGGAATATTGGAAACCAAATTATGAGGGAAATTCTAGTGAAACATTATTCTCCAGTCTTGTGTAATAAGAACGTTAGAGTGCGATGAAGTGCATCTGAGATGTTATAACAAACATTTTTGTAAAGAACAATATAAAAAAAAACTATTTTTTGCTGCAAAATTTGACGAGTCTTGCAATTATCTCGGGTGTTACTAAATAGAGTATAACGGAGTGACGAGAAACCGACTAACGGGAAAAAAATCCATAAAAAAATAAACATTCTTTTAAAAAGAAATTACAAATCAACTGTTTTGTTGCAATGCACAACGGCCGAGAGGATTTTCTCGCGCCAAAAATGTCACGTGACTGCGTCTCACCTAGTCAGCAAGCACGACTCACCTAGTGGAAGATAAGTGTTTGTTGTTTTTTTTGTTTTTTTTGTTTTTATCGTTCATATTTGTGGAACAGCCGATATAGACCACAATTATTACAAAAGCAATGAAGAAATATGTTTTTTTGGGCTGTCTTAAGGGTTATGCACTGTTTGCTTTGCCGGCTTTTTTGCCTCTTTCACTGTTTGTTTTTGATTACCTCCCTAATAGTATAATTTCTCTCTATCAAAACAACAGATGACTACAATGTCATTATTATATCAGATAACTGGAAAAATGAAGGAAAGGGAATTTTATTATTGTCTTTATCGTTCCACTGCACATGACTGCAGGTCTCCTTTGATCTGAAGGCCTTCGCGGAAATACCCATGCTCATCTAAAAACAAACGCTATGCAAGGAATTCGAAGCTACTATATATAGACTGGGACTTTTATTTGGTACAACGTGCGTTAGGTTGGATTTCTGTGTTACTTGTAAATCACAAATCGCTTTACTGATCAAATTGTAACGATTATGGTCGAGTGGATAACACATATTCGACTTATTTTTATTATGATAAAATTATCGCGGTAAATATTACCATCGGCGCCAACTTCAGACAGAATTGATGCACGAAAGATCTTCGCAGTGTGAAAGCGATTATTTTAAGCAATTGTAATTTTTAGCCTAATAAAAAAAAGGCTCAAACATCAACGCCAAAGCTACATATGTCATTCATATATTCACTATGTTATCTACTCCATACGCGGAACATTAGGACCCACAATTAACCTGCTTCCAACGTCTCAGTTGGTAGACCATCTCACCGGTATCGCGGACGTCATGGGTTCAAATCCAGTTGTAGCCTTGAATGTTTTTTTCAGGCTAAAAAATTCAATTGCTTAAATTGCTTTCACACTGCGAGGATCATGTTATTCATTTCATTTAAGCATCTTTAAGGTAAATAAAACAGAAGTTTGAACTAAATTAGAAGGTGCCCGCAATTTATTAACTTAACAGTTACCTTACGAAGACCTATGCGCTAGTCATCTTTATGCCCTGTGACTAATCTATTTTGTTTGTTTAGCGGTTCGGACTGTGAGCATGTCTGTTGAGAGATTTCATTGATTGATGCCAGCAATATTTGAGCAGATGCAATAGCTTTGCTTTTTCAAAGGAAATCAGCATTTTGATCAATACTTTGTATCACAATAATGAGAACTGCATTTCAAGTGTCTTTTTTTTGCTAAGAAAACATAGAAAAAGGGAAAGTATGTAAGGAGACTGTAATAAGCAAGCTTATGTCTTGTTAATTTCTTTGGTCCTTTTGCTTTCATTTCCCATGGGTGGCAGACGCGCGCGTACACCATGCATGCATGTACTATTCAGCATCTTCAGCAAAACTGAATATATATTTTTTTATTCTGTTTATTATTTCTACTTTAGCGTTGAAACTCGTTCTTGATGTTTACATAATCAAGGAATGACCCGTTCAAATGATAAATATTAACTGGGATGTGTTATAGCTTGTTAACACGAAGCTGTCAAGCATAATTAATAATACCTTATTGTAAAGATAATTATCATTCCGATAAATAAGTTTCATTGTTGACTTTTTTGTTTGTTTCCGAAAGAAACAGAAGTATACAAAGAAATGTCTAAATACGCATTGTACGATAATCCAATATGTAATAATGCACGGCCTATCAATATCACAGATAATATAGAAGAGTAAATAGTAGTAAACATTCGGATAAAATAGTAGCACATGGAGGATACCTCATATGTTTACCTCATCGCTTATGCTTATTTACAAATCCAACTGAGCTCAATACTAAAACAAGTATTATAGCAAAGTTATGAAATACTGTGAACATCAAGATCAACTCATGCGCAGACGATTAATGAAGGACCCGCGCACTAAACAAGGAGATCACTTCCTTTTATTCTTGTCAGCACTTGCTGTGTTCATTTCCTCTGCTGGTAAAGTAATCCCAATTTTAGTGCATGGTGTCTGATGGTTTGAGTGCCGAGAGCTGTAAAAAAAATGCAATGCATTTTTTTAAACACGAATGTATTCTTCAAAAGACCTGGCTCTTTTTACCTGGTTATAGGACACCGTTATAGTTCAGAGCCAGTTCTGCTACACGGTGATGGTCACATAACCAAATGCAAATAATACACTAAGGTTGTAATACATTTGCCTTGACTTGAAGTATTGTAAACTTTAGCTTTAAAAATACGTTATAAGTAAAGATGGTGCGCCTGGGTTTAATCCCCGGCTTTTGTTTGAACGTTGCAGAACTTTAGAACAAAAAGTCACCTTAAATCGGTGCCTAGACTCCCCCTGGAAACAACGAATGCTTCGCGTTAGAGTAACTATTTAATCATGCGTCATCAGTTGCTACGTTTTGTTCAATAGCATAACTATGTGTTAACTATGTAGTGTATAAATATACACATGCGACCCGCAACCAGTTAACCTTAATCAACTTTTATTTGGGAATCAACTGTTTCATCTGCCCGCCGATGCAGCAGAACGGTTTCTTACAAAACTAATAACTCTGCTTTTTTTCTTTGTTTTGGAGTTCATCTTTCCCTACTTTATATTGTCTCTAGATTCATCGTTCTATTGTTGTTCGAAGGCTTACGTCACTGGTAGGTTTCACAGTTTTTTTTTTTTTTTTTTTTTTTTCAACGAGGACGAGCCTTGGTCAGGGTCCTTGTGTTACGTTCTTGGGCTTATAATGTCTCTCTCCATAGTCTTATGGGTACATGCCCGTAAGATGAACTCCCAAATAAAAAGGGCAACGACGCGCGTAGTGTAGCTTAAGTGTACAAATTACAGATTATTCGTTTCACTTAGGGAGTTTTAGGACATAAAAATTATATTTTTAGGCGTCGGGGTTTTATGAAGGAATCACGAGAAGAAATAACAAAACAACGACGCCAAAAACAACGGCAACAAAACGCTGTCTCATGCTGTGTTAGCATTGTACGCTAATCAGGCAGGAATGGTGCTATACGTTAGAGGTGAAAATGTGCTTGTGCTTCGTCCACAATCTTAATTTCGCAGCAGGGAAGCCCATCCGTTTCCGCTAAGATCACGGTAATCCGACCCAGTGGGGGGGGGGGGGGGGGGGGGGGAGGGGTGAATTCAAGGGCGATTCGTTAGTTTCATGTTTTCGAGTTTAGGGCCGGTACTGATAAGACCTCCGACTTATTATCCTTTGGTTTGGAACAAAATTTACTTCTCACTGAAGGCCGTTTTTTTAGTAGGGATCGCATATTCTGTTAGTATTTGTGGGCAATTTTAAGTGTTAAGTGTCTTGCTAGCGTCCAAAAATACTTACAGTGATCCATGCACCATGATAGCAGTGACTGGAAGCGTAAATGTCTTTGTCTGTGTCCCTTGATGACATTTCATCTTCTTGCTTTCTCCCACTTGGCATTTTGTTTCGCGTGAGTCCATCTTGTTCACATCACTAAGTGTATCTTCCCCAGGCGTCAGAGTGATACTCATAGCTCCGCTATCTTTCGCCGAAGAGACGATGGAGGGTTTTTCCACTCCTCCTGTTTGTAGTTGGGTTTTTAGGACATTTTTTCCAGCCATTCCCCGAATTTCGCCTTGCAAGTCATTAAGTGGAAGAAGCAAAGCCAGACAACAGGAAAAGGACCAGTGTGGATTTTTCCGCCATTCTTTGAAGTACTGATACAAATAAATCAAGTACTGAACTGAAGATGAAAGATAACACACATGTTTCACACCGAGCATTACGTGTCCATGTTATTTTTGTAATCAATGTAATACGTCTTAGTTGACATAAGAGTGCCTGTAAAACTATAGGCGATTTATATTGTGCTTCCGATGTCACTACTTGTACATCCAAGCAAAATGTTTTTTTTTTGTTCAGTAACAGATAACATACCGAAATGGTTCAGTATATAAAGATTTCAAAAATTGTCGGATGAAAGCGTTACCAGGTTTGCGCAACAATACCGAAAGGTTGTCTCGGCATTCACTGGAATTTAGCATATCAGTAGAGGAAAATCAACACTTTTATGTTTTTGCTCATGAAGTTTTTGTTATTTTACCTTCTTCTGCAACATCATTGTTACACTTCATTTCACTGTCACTGTTTGTTTGTTTTTACTTATTTATTTTAGTATAAGGTATAATGACTTTAGTTTCTTGTGCAGAAATAACTCTGGTGATCTTTGAGATAGAAAGCGTTTTGTCTTCTAAATATTTTAAACAGCATTTTACATATACTGTTTTAATACATGCCCTCGACATGCCTTCTCAGTTTAAAAGCTACCTTACTATAGAAAATGAACGCTTCGTGAAATCAACGCGAATTTGTTAAATTCACGCCAATTTAACTTGCGTTAATTATGTAAGCGTCTATTTCCACGCCCTTAATTTATTGGAAAGATACTTTCTGCGCCATTAATTAAGTGGAGCATTAATTTGAATTTATTTTGTATTGTCTTATCAGGATGGAGGTCCACAGGTATCGTTGGCGATGAAAAGAACGCTCGAAGTAGCGGGATTCGTTTGGGTTTTAAATTTGTGAGAGTGTGTTAAAATAAATTGATCCTGTTGTTTCTACAAGTTTCTTTTCTTTGCGTGGTCGCGTTAATTTCCTTCATTTTGAAATTTTAACACCTCTTTTACGTTAATTTCCTTTATTGGAAAGTAATTTTTCCCTCAAATCGCGTTAATTTAAGTCGCGTTTATTTCCAATACCTTAATTAACACGAGTGTTAATTTCCTGTAATAAAGTATTGTAATTAAATTTCGATATGGCTTAAATTACCAAGGTTCTTCTTGTCAAAACATTCAAAATCGCATTTGTCATGTCGCTATTAATATCTCATTGCTATTCTGCGCGTGCAGTAACCCTTTACTTCAACCCATACCCCCTCAAGTAAGCTTGAAGCTTCAATCCAGAAAACATTTATTGATATAACTGTAAATGCGTTAAACAGAATCCTAAAACTGTTTTCGAATAATGAGGAGAACAATAGTATGTACAGCAAATTCATGTTCCCAGCCTAAATTTCCCTCCGATTCGCATTGTTAGTGTCGACGTTAGCACATCATAAAAGGAATCAGAACTGTAGACAATTATGTATACTATTATCAAAGATAGAGACGGAGAGTTACTCGAGATTCACGCGCGAAGCGATCATAAGACTGATGATGATCGCTTCGCGATCGTGCGTGAAACTCGAGTAACTGTCTGTAGGGTCTCTATCTTTGATAATAGTATTCCACGCTGCATGTATTTGCATCGGGCACTTCTACGATTGCGTGAAACCTTTTGTATTTTTCTTTGACAATTATGTATATTTATCTTGTACAGTCGTCACGCAAGCGAAATTTGATCGATAGATCTTTCCAATGTCTTACTGCTATCTTAATGTCAAAAACTCAGATAATGATGTTAGCTTGACGTTCCACGAAATACTGAGAATCTATCCTTGAATTCCAATATTGCAAGGTGAAGAACTTAATAGAAAATTAACGCTTTATGACTTAAAAACGAATTTCGAAAATGCGCATTTATTAAAATGGAGAAAAATTAGCCTTTCTTCCTTACTAACGTATAGAAAATTATAAACTAAACGTGTTCAAAGGGATATTCGATTTTCCAACCGATCTATAGATAGCTATACATTTTTAATTCATAATCAAACTGCGAAATAAATAAACTTAATGATTAATAAGCAACTTGTAATACTAACATAGTATCTTACCTACAAGTAGGCCAATCACCAGAGAATTTGCTCCAAGTATCAATATTTTCAGTATCACTGCGTCCCTGTATCGGTCAATCGAGTCTGGTATATTCTCTGCTGGAATTCTACTCACAGCTCCAATCCCCAAGTTAACAACAGTAACTGCAAGGGAAGTTGACATCAACCTGTTCTCGAATGCGTCTTGTGTCGGCTTGACCCAGCAAAATAACATCCCGTACATTCCAGCGACGACCCATGCTAAGCCAATGTAGGAGCGGCTCTCTTGTCCCACGAGAATAAGACCAGAGGTAAGGATTACTTTGCGAGACATCTCAACTAGTTCCCAATACCACGATGGGGAGTTATAGTTTTCGAAAAGAAAACGCAATCCTGTGATCATTTCTGTGTTGGAGCCTGCAGCATCACTGTTCGGTAAAGTCAATATTACTCTGCGGTATTTCCAGAGGGCAAAGAATGAAGCTGTAGGTAGGGCAAAGATATATGCCGTAGATATGTATGCCACGATTAGCAAGTGGTTGTACTCAGGTCCTTGGCACCGTATGCTATAATCTGCTTTGAGGTACGCGTTGCACATCTCTTCATTTTCATCTCTGCAAAGTTTCCGGCAAGCAAGTGGCAGGACACTGACCGTCTTAGAACATGTGGTCAGGTAAGTTACATACAGAAAGAAAAACAAATTTCTGTACACAAGCTCTTTTGTCTGCGAAATTTTATCTAACTTTTCCTCGTCCTCCAAGCCTTGCCGTCTTGAGACCATTATCTTGCGGACGCAGTAAATAATTCCGGAAGCAAGTATCACAGTGATATTCATTACCATTATCAGACACAAGTCTTGAAAGGCATCCAGGCGTAATCCTTCTAAAAGGCAGTGTACTGGTGAAATCTGGAGTAAATTCATCTGGAGTATTCCTGAATACTTGGAGATAACTTGCAGCGAACCTGGCCATTTTATGTAAGAGAACACTTCCAGCAAACCATGGGTAACCTCGTAAAAGCCGATTACGATCTTAAGTTTGGAAAAAAATGTGTCTATTTGAGAGCGTCTGCGGTCCCTCTCAATCGTTCCTTTGCTCTTCCAGACCAAAAGGGCAACGATTATTAGCAAAATAGTGGCAACAATGGACAACTGTCCCAAAATCCACTCCTTCAATGGACATTGTGTACATGTTTGCAACTGCTTGTAGTATCCTAAACTGCAAACTCCGCAGACTGGACCTTCATATCCATTTTCGCACGTTGAATCTAAACCACCCTTACAAGACTCTTCTACTGGACATTTATAAGCAGTTGGAACAGGGTAGGGATATTGTATGGAGGAATTGTCCAACGCTGGTAAAGATGCCAATAGATTTTTAATAAAGTATCTATATCGCTGCTTGTATGTCTCGTTACGCCATTGCCACCAGTAACCAGTTTTCAAAGAAGCATAATCATGTTGGCAAAATAGTCCACCTTGCCCACATTTGTGACATTCGTCGAACAGATGGGTTCGATAAAATCCTTGCAGACATTGACAAGCACGGTATCCAGCGAAAAAGTCAGTTTCCGTTCCTATTGGTGATTAAAAAATGGTGTTAGCTTTGTTAAGGTTGATAGCTTATAAAAACGACTATGGGTGCTTGCCCTTATCACATAAATGAACTGTTAGAAATAAACAGCAGCCAGCACAGTAGGAAAATACGAGACGCCAATCTTAGCGTACTGCCCAGTATATATGATAGAGTGAAAGAAGGAGGCCTCACGTTGCCATTAGAACTTCAAAAACCTTCCAATCACCTCCCCCTCAACAGGGGTGGATCCAGGATTCTTCTTAGAATACGAATTTTGTTAGAAAGCTGCAGGTCATCTCATGGGGGTGGGGGGCAGCCCCCTGCATCCTTCCCCTAGATCCAGCCTTGCTGAAGCAACCTATGCATTATGTAAGTATCTCGATCCACCCTTGCTGAAGCTACCTATGCATTATGTAAGTATCTCGAATTAACTCAGCTCTGATAATATATACATAATATTTTGCATTCGTGTCAGCTGGCTTAGTTTACGCAGAAAAGGCGGAAAAGTACAGCCAGACTAACTGGTGTAGAGTAAACTAACAGACTATCTTTTCAATTTAAAATACTGCGCTTTAAAATTGATTACCGTACGAGTATTATAAATGAAAGTAATTTTTCCATAGTTTCAACTTGTTACAGTTACAGTAAAATAAAAGTAGCGTTTTGTTGCCGTAAAAATGTCTGCCTTAGTACATGTATCGATAAAACATGTGTCGGTGACATTTTATGTGAGAGCCCGTTTAATACGGAAGACCCCATTCACCCATGTCCCCGCGTGGTGGTCGTATTAGAGACATTTAGCTTCAGGATTTTTACTTATAAACGTCAAGCGGCAAACGTCGGGGAGTCACGTGACTATGTCCTGAGGTCACGTTTGAAGTTTTCAACGCAAGTTTTCGACGGCAAGGAGTAGGTTTTCACGTTTGTGATTTCCCTCAAGGTTTCTTTGCTTTGATTTTCAGTTATCCCACGTATTGACGCTATAGATATGTAAAGTAGTTATCTGTCAACATATGGAAAATAAATTTAAGTCGAAAGAATGGATGTTGAGCATTGTATTTTTTTCTCGAAAAAAAAAAGCGTTTGAAAAGGAAGCAAATCCAATATGGCGGCGGCCAGCTCGCATGTAAATTCTCGGAATCCGCACCCACAATTCTCAGCAAACATCCAGTGAAGCGAACGGATTTTATTAAAGTGAACCAGCCGAATATCAAGAAGGATGTGAGCTTAAGGTAAGCTACCTATTTCACATTTTCTGTAGCAGAACGTTGAGCAGTTTATGAATGTATCACGCTATGGAAGAAAAAAAAAATCGGTATTCGCTGTGTATCTTGACGAGTAGTTTTGTGCGCTTTTGTTGGTGCTGCCTTAAATAGGTTTTAGACCTGATAGTTTCATTTTAGTTTTTTTGTCGAGCCATTTCAAGCTTCTAGGTAACATGAAATCAAATTTTAGAATTTGACAAGTCATCTTCCCGAAGTAAAGTTGCTACTCTTCAATTCACTTTTTTTCTGTGAGAATTTGCTCGAGGTTAAAAAACCTCTAGCTAAACCTGTAGAGGTCAGGGTACCTCAAACTTCAAATGCCTAACCTGAAATTGCCGTTTGCGGTTTGCCGTTAACGTGAAAAACCTGTAGCTAAATGCCTCTATTAACGGAGTTCCTCTGCTTTACGAATGAAAATGAGATTATTGTGCAAATTGCTATCCTTCTTTACTGATTTAAAATGCGAGAAAACAAATCCAGGCAAGTTATTTTCGCTACTTTTAAATCAGGATAAAATATTTCAGACAGTAAGATGGGTATCTTGATTGTTTACCTTCAGGACAAGCCTTGCAATCAAGAACTGATTTGCCTGGTGATAGGTCATATGAGACATATGAACCATTTGGACATCTCTTACAGCCTTGGGCCACGTAACCTAGAATGTCAGAATAAAATCCACCTATAAAGAAAAAAAGTCAGTTTTGATGAAACATTTGATAAATAATCAAATCCGCACAGCGTATAAAACTTAAAGAAATGTAGAAAACTGCCAGATTAAAATTATCGATTAATTATTAATTATCGATTAAATATCGATTGAAGTGCTTTTTGTATATATTGTAGGTAGAGATACATTTTGAAGTCGATTACTGGCCTTTAATGTCAGTTGTCAACCGCACTGAGCTTCTACGGTCCTGAGTACAAGGAGGCAAGGGCAACTCTTTGCGAGACTGTCTTGTAAACGCTCTGCTGGGGACACCTAGCCTACTTGGACAACTTCATTTTAGCTCCAAAAAGCATAATATGTTACAAAACCCTACAAAAATAGTAAATTGTGACCAACAAGGCACCGAGTTCATTCACAATTTGTCGTATTTTTTTTTCTTTTTTTTTTTTTTTTTTGCGCTGGAAAGAAATTATTCTCGAATGACAGTTTTTTTCTTGGCGACAAAATGTTTGATACAATTTTTTGGCGTTCCTATTTCGATAACATAGCTTTTAACATTCCTTTTCGTCAAACGGGTGTCAACTTTAAAAATAAATAGTATTGGGAATTTTAGTGAGCTTGGAAATTGAAATCTGATTTTATTGGAACTGATAGACTCCGTACCGAAGGCAAAAATCAGTTTTGGCACTAAGATTATAATCTGCTTTGTGCTTTACTTACAAAGTTAACTGAAGCGTAACGGGTGTTAGTTGTCCCAGGCAGTAGGGTTACCCTACCTGTGAATTTTTTATTTTAACCCTGGGATATCTTTGACCCTCTTGCTACGGTTTTCCTGCCTGTAGGCCCTAATGCTCCTGACTTCTCATGTTGCTACATAATTTCACACTCAATGATATCTAAACATTATATAGCTTCGACTTTTTTTTTTTATTTTATGATGGAAACAAACTCAAGAAGCCAAATGCATATGCAGAAGATTATAAAATATACCTGGAGGGCATTCTATGCATCCATGGACTACTAGTGAGGAAGGTGTTTGAAACGTTCCCAGCGGGCACGGCAGAAATAAACTATAATTGCCATAGGTCCCATAAACTTCTCTGAAACCTGAGAGCAACATAACGGCTTTTTCGCTTGGATCTCTGACCATGATAGCTTCTGTATATGAATTTATAGGATACCTAGGAGATTAAAGTAATGTATCAAACATAGAGAAGAAGGTCTAAAATTCGATGCGCGGCGGAGTATTTTTGACAATCTTCGAAGCGTTTGAAAATGCGATAAAACACAAACTCGCGTATCTGATATCCTCAATAGAAACTAAAACTCAAGCGTAAATGGAGAAATATAATCTATGCTAGCTATAAATTATCTTTTTTTTTAATGCCGTTTCCGTTGTGACTGTCTCTGTTTTTCCCCTTGTGAAATTTATAATGAGTTTCGGAGGTACCTATCAAAGTTAATCCAAGGGAGTATCCTGGGACCAGTATTGTTTCTCATATTTATAAACGACCTGCCAAAGATACTGGAACATTCTGCAGCAGACATATATGCAGATGATACTACAATCAGTGCTAATGTTGATTATAGATCCGCACCTGGAGCCTTAAATCAAGTTCTCCAAGCAGATGTTGATAAAGTTACCCAATGGTCTACAGACAACAAAATGGTGCTTAACGAGTCCAAAACAAAAACTATGTTACTTGCTGGCAAGCGACTACATAGGAAGATGAGCAGCAGCTCACTTACTGTACATGTCAACTCAGTAGAACTCGAACAAGTCCAGTCTCAAAAACTGTTGGGTGTAATTATTGACTCTCAGCTTAGTTTTAATGAGCATACTGATAATCTATGTAAGAAGCTAACACAGCACATTGCTGTCTTGAAAAAAAAATCAGGCGTTATTTATTACAATGCCACGATAAAGCAAATTATGATGTACGGCTCTAGTGTGTGGGTTTCCACATCTGTTGACAATCTAAATGAGGTTTTCAGGCTACAGAAGTGTGCTGCACGCGTTATTCTCAACGCTGACACTAAAGCGAATAGTTTAGATCTTTTTAAAAGAACTTAGTTGGCTACCCTTTTTTCGTGAAGCTAAGATAACCAAATGCGCACTAGTTCACAAACGTTTGAGTGGAGTTTGTCCCGATTATATCTCTGCATTACTCAAACGAAATATTGATATACGTTCTAGTGAAAGACGAAGTATATATGTTTTTTTTTTTTAATTTGATTTGTCCGAAGTATAAAAGAGAATCAGAAGGTGCTAGGACTTTTCAAGTATCAGCCACTAGGTTTTGGAATTCACTTCCCAATGAAATGAAGAGTAACTCTAGTTTAGAAATTCTTAAGAAGTCTTTATATAAGTATTTTTTAAAGTCCTTTGACCATATTCGTCATTTTACTATATCCTAGGTTATTCTTTTTACATATTTATATATATTGTATTAATTCTTAGATAAATTACATTTTATATCGTTCGTAGATTAGTTTTATTCCTTCACTATTTATATGTATATATACGTTTATTTTAAATTTGTTTAGAGGGCCACGAGTTCATCAGTGTTTACTGTTAAGTGTCACCCTCGAAAAATAAACTTGATTATTATTATTATTATTATTATTATTATTATTATTATTATTATTATTACAAGTGAAACCGGTAAAAACAATATATAATTATATATCCCACAGAAAACAGGTGAATGTGAAAAGGTTGACAAAATAGAATAAGGTGAACCAATCTGCAGCTTACTTTTATAAGCAAATGCCTACATTGTGCAGTTCCAGAAAATATCCATACCCACACCAAGGAGATGGTCTAACCCAAGTTTTTAAAAGAAAATATGAAGCTATACTGGAAATTCCAGGGGGTAGGAGGGTCCAAAGCAAAGAACCATCCTTGGGGGAGGTATGGATATTATTTGGAACCACACATTTTAATTAGACTGCCATTAAACTATTGAAGACACTTTAGCCTGTGCTGCAAAAAAACTTGACGTCTTTACTTAACCTGGAGTAAACTTTATGGTCTATGATAATAATTATGTAAATTGTCTGTAATTTCATTATTTTTATTGGAACAAAATATTTTTGTCACAAGCCCCAGAGTGGTTTTAAAACTTGCATGTAATAAAGTGCCAGTATTCACATGTAGCCTAATTGGGTTCTGGGATGCCCATATTACATAATTACTTACTTATCCTCATCGCGCCCATGAGAACTCTTGAGGCTAGGTTCATATTACATAAATAGCTATCAGTATGAAGGTCACTAAAGTATATTCAGGTTTAAACTGGCAACATGTGGGAATCAATTGTGGCAATTTTATTACATTAACAAAATGTGTATTTTTGAGTTCATTTTCAAGTTGACTTAAGAGGAATGTCATTGCAAAGTCTTCAAGTCACCTTTAAATAGAAACAAAACAAACAAAAACTATTTATTTTGGTGAAATTGCTATCTTTCCAACATGCAAACTGTATCTTAAAATTAAATGGCCTTTTTAGTGGGTGAAACAAAAAACTGACTGCTTTCATGTTGGGCTATTGGATCCAATAATTTTTTACACTTGCTAGATACAAAATTGATATTTATGGATTTTTTACTTTGTTGTTGTTTCCGGAGAAACATCAGTCTTTGGATAAGCATATAATGGTTTCACCTTGCCCAGTCTACCTGAGTCAGGCAAGGAAGAAATCAATTTTCTTTGCACCCTTACTTTCAATAATCATTGCAGAAAAATTTCAGATTATTAAATATTTTGGACCCTAAAGCTGAATTTTTGTAATCTGTTCATCTCAAAACATTACATTACAGAAATCTTTGTTTGATTTTCTCGTAGAGCAAGTTGTCAACAAAAACTAATATCGAGTTTATTTAAATCAAATTTACAGCTACTACATGGCTAATTTCCAAAAGTAAAAAAAAAGAAAACTTGGGTCTTGACAAAGTGCAAGCCAACAAGTCATGAGAGGCATTCCAGTTAATCTGAATAGCACACTGGTTAGCCTAAACAGTACTCCAGTAAGCCAGAGTATAGTTAGCTTATGTGGCTTGAGGTTAGGCTATATATTTATTGGGTTAGGAATTTCTGGCTTGTATGGCACTTATGTGTCATGAAACATGCGAGCCATTTCAGTTAACCTACATAAGACTCCAGTTAGCCTAAATAGCACTCCAGTTAGCCTTGAAAACACTAAATGCCTGTTGCCAAACAGTACATTATAACAGTTAAGAGATCAACAACTCCCAGAACTTGTTACAATTCACTCGGTCAATATTCTGACAAACATTTCCTCACGTCTAAATAATGAAAGGATGCGATTCTTATTAATTTGAAGTAGCTTAAAATTTAGATGACAAGCATAAATACAAATTACATGCCATGACGAAATGACTGACACTCAAAATCTTTTTTTTTTCATTCGAGCTCAGCTTTAATTCCAGTTTGCACGATTTTATCGTTAGCACTTTTATATATGCTCACACATGATAAACGTCGAATACATAAGCTTAAACCGGTGTTCAAAATAAAATCGTTGTACAATGAGAAACGCTTATGCACCAGTCATTTGAAACCCCCGCCTCCCCCCCCCCCCCCCCCTCGGGCATAGGCGGGGGATTCACTTTTTTTGCAAGTGAAGGCAAGTGAAGTCCCCGGTCCCAGGGAGAAAAGTGAATGGTGAACTCCCCCGCCCACACATGATCCACACACATGCTATAAAAAAGTAATCTTTTGTAGAAAACTTGTTTTTGCCAAGCGCAACAATGAATGACAAAAAGGGAAGATAAAAACGTTGGTAGCCGTGAAATTAACACGTTGATTTCAGAGTAGCTAGCAATACACTTGCAAAGGCCCCTCAATGGACAAGGAAGAAGACGACTATTGCCAAATCAACTTATTATTTTTAATAAAGGTTATTAAAAACTTTTTCTGTTTTACAACTTGATGTTACAAAATGCAAGATCACAGCAAACTGAAACTCAATAGCAATACAGTCTTCTGACGTCTGGAATGACTCAAGCATACTTATCAATACCATATCATTGAAATAAGCCTACCTTTCGTCACCAGACTTTGAATATCTTCTGCCAATATAGCCTTCTTTGAATTCTGGTGTGACACTTTACAAAACAATTCTTACTTCGCGCTATTAGACAGCGAATTGTAGCGAAATACCGCAAAGCAACCGATCGACCGAGCGAGTCAACAGAAATAATTCAAACCGCTGAGCATGGAGTGACTGCCCCGCTTATTCCCCGGTCCGGCATGCGAAGGCAATGATTTCTGGCGCATCCCCCGCCTAACGGGGAACCAAAATGGAGTGAATCTGAAGTGAAAGCCCCGCTTTTACCCCGCCTATCCCCGAGGGGGGGGGGGGGGGGGGGGTCGGGGATTTCAAATGACTGGTGCATTACCTCAGGTCCCTGTAAGTTTCTGTTTGCGAAACGTTTCCCTCGCCGTGTCTCCTCATTACATATTCTTCGTTCTCGGGAATACGAATAGAAGAAGAATACCCCGTGTTTGGAAACTCGTTGTGATCTCGTCAAGAAGGAAAAACATCGGCAAAACTACCCTATATAACTCAAACTATATGACCCGTCGCCATTTTGAACATTTTCTTGTCGTGAGCCCGCAATACGGACCACCGGGAATCCCCTAGCAGCGGAGAGGGGGAGGGGCTGCTGCTAAACTTCTCCCCAGGCTCCACTCCTTTCGTCTGAAAGAAATAAAATCCATCCTGGCAAAAACCAATTAAAATGAGAAGAAACTGACAACGCCATCATAAAGAGCATACACTCCTGCCTTTGGCAAAATTTTATTTTGTTTCTACCGAAAATGGTCGCTGAGCAGGAAGCCAACAAACTTTTCAATTGTACTTTTCACTGCCGTGCATTTTCAGGAAAAAGTAATCATGGCCATTTTTTAAAGTACTATTTAAAAAACTACAACTTCGCTTAAAAATATCCTAAGAGAAAGATTCTAGTAAAGATTTCAAGCGAATTTAAAATTGTGGCCCTTTCTGGTCACGTGACCGATGACGTCACCCTATGTCTCATATGAGAAGTAGTTTATGGTAAGAGTTATTTGTATACGACATTGTAGTACTGCAGGCTTCAAACTGACCAAGTTATTTGGCATTTACGATTATTCAGTTGAAAAGGATTCTGGGAAGGTTCTTATTATAATTACATATTGTTTTTATAATTATTATTATTATTATTATTATTATTATTATTATTATTATTATTATTATTATTATTATTATTATTATTACAAGTGAAACCGGTAAAAACAGTATATAATTATATATCCCATACAAAACAGGTAAATGTGAAAATAGATTAGTGTGTATCAATCAGATCAATCTGCAGCTTACTTTTATAAGCAAATGCCTACATTGTGATCTTCCAGAAAATATCCATACCCTCCCCACGGATGGTCAATGAAAATTCCGAGGGGGGTGGGGGTCTCAATAGCACAAATTGTTAAAAGAAAGTATGAAGCTAGACTGGAAATCCCAGGGGGTGGGAGGGTCCAAACCAAAGAACCATCCTTGGGGGAGGTATGGATATTGTTTGGAAACACACCCTGTGGAACCAAGTCTTTGCTGCAAAAAAAAAACTTGACACATTAACTTAACCTGGAGTAAAATTTATGGTCTGCAATGATAATTAATTATGTAAATACTCTGTCATTTCATTATTTTTACATGTTTTTATTGAAACAATTTTTTTGTCATGAACCCCAGTATGGTTTTAAAATGTACATGTAATATTAAGTGTCAGTATTTATGTGTAGCCATATTGGGGTCTGGGATGTTCATGTTATATAAATAGCTATAAATGTCACTAAAGTATATTCAGGTTTAAACTGGCAACATGTGGGAGTCAATCATGTGAAAATTTTATTACATTGACACAATGTGTATTTTTGAGTTCATTTTGACTAACAGGAATGCCCTTGAAAAGTCTTCAAGTCACCTGTAAATAGAACAAAACAAACAAAAACTATTTATTTTGATGAAACTGCAATTTTCCAGCATGCAGACTGTATATTAAAATTAAATGGCCTTTTGTGTGTGTGCAAACAACTGGCTGCTTTTATGTTGGGCTAGTGGATCCAATATTTTTTTCCACTTCCTAGATAGCCAAATGACATTTATGGATTTTTATTTTTTGTTGTAGTTGTTTCGAAAGAAACATGGGACTTTGGGTAAGCTTACAATTGTTTCACCTTGCCCAGTCTACCTGGGTCAGGCAAGGAAGAAATCAATTTTCTTTGCACCCCTCCTTTCATTAATCATTGCAGAAAAATGTCAGATTATTTTAATAATGTTTCAAAATGTTTTGGACCCTAAAGCTGAATTTTTGTAATATGTTCATTTCAAAACATTACTAAGCTAGAGTTTATTTAAATCAAATTTACATCTTAACTACTTGGCTAATTCCCATATGAGTTAAAAAAAAAAAAAAGAAACCTTGGGCCTTGACCAACTGCGAGCCAACAAGTCATGAGAGCCATTCCAGTATATATAAATAGCACATTGGTTAGCCTAGAAAGCTCCCTGGTTAGCCTAAGCAGTACTCCAGTTAGCCTGAGTATAGTTAGCTGAGGTGGCTTGAGGTTATGCTAATGATTGGACTTATGAATTTCTGGCTTGTATGGCACTTATGTGTCATGTAACATGCGAACCATGCAAGCCATTCCAGTTAGCCTGCATAAGATTCCAGTGGGCCTACATAGTACTCCGGTAAGCCCTAAAAGCACCGTGGTTGCCAAACTGTACATCATGTTGCTTGCAGTTAGCTTTATATTGGAATTAGGGTTTTCTGGCTTGCTTAAGTTTAAGGCCTCGTGAATTTTTACATTGCTACTTTAAAATGCTACTGAAGGTCATCCAACACCTGAAAATACAGGCCTTAAGAAAATGTCAAACAGATTTTTTTTATAAAGTAGACAAATGCCTGGTCAAAAAGGAGATCTTAAATGCCTCATGTAATGAATGTGTGTAGAGAGGAGGATGGGAATTGCTAGAATTGACTGTCACATAATATGTGTAAAACTAAGAGATCAACAACCACCTGAACTTGTTATAATCCATCGTTTAACTCAACAGTAATCCAGAATGTCCTCAGTTCTGCATTCTGTAAATCCTGTCAAAACATTAGGCATTCTATTAATCCCAAAATTTACCTGTAGACCACAAAATGCAAAAGAAACGTAAATCTATGCTTTCCAATACAATATAACATCATGGGAACAACAAATTTTAAGTTAAGAAATGGCCTCATTAAACATGCCGAAAGAGGCGTTTCAAAATGTGAGCAGCACTGTTTAATTGAAGTCTAGATTAGTTACCAGGTTGACTGCAAGTAGACCACACTGAGTTGAAATTTCTCTTCCAATTTCAAAGGTATCGCATCAAAGTCTTGAAAGGGTGCGATTCTTATTAATTTGAAGTACAGCGCCTTAAATTCAGATGACAAACAACAAAGTCTTACGTAACAGTTACATGCCTCGACGAAATGACTGCCATTTAATACCATCGCCTCGTTCTCATTTTGTATTTTTTTTACGCCGAGATCGGCTTTAATTCGAGTGAGCTTAGTTGATAACCCTGTTAAACGTCGAAGACATAAGCTTTAACTAGTCTAAAAAAAGAGTCATTGTACAATGAGAAACGCTTACCTCAGGTCCCTGTAAGTTTCTATTACCCAAGTTTTCGCACGTTTCTACTCATTCCATATTCTTCTTTATCGGGGATACAAATGAAGGAGGTATACCCTACGTTTGGGGACTCGTTTTGATCGCGTCAAGAAGGAAAAACATCGACCAAACTGTCTTCTATAGCTCAAAATGTGTACTCCTTTCCTTTAGCATGTATAACCATCAGAAGTGACATATCAGGAAAAAAACAGCGTTCACCGTACGGAAAACGAAAATTGAATTCACGGAAAACGCGGCATTTTTCTAACGTTTACCAGTGTTTTGCAGACGAAAAATCCGACGTTTTCTGTGCCTTTTCCCATCGGTGAATTCCAGGATATATTCGTCTTATGATTGCGTAGTTTTCCTTCGCGCTAAATGCAGGTAAACATATCATTTTCCGGCATTAACCGCTCGCTTAATGCACCGTAAACAGCTTCTTTTTCTTTTGGTCATTGGCATTTTCCTAATGTACAACAATGTATTCACCGGAGTTTGCTGAAAACACGCATTTTCCGGGAAGGCTAATGTTTGTAAATACGTAATGTTTTGCTGCGTTTGCCGTTCGTATATCGCGTAGAAAATTATGCACAGTTAGCGAAGTGTTTCCAGTCAAAAGTATGCATTTTCCAACATTTTTTCCGCGATGGTGAATTCGAGTAATTTCGTTGAAATGCATTTTCCGGCGTTTTACCTATTTCACTTACCGGTTGACCTATGGAAAACAGCATGGATTCTGCCATTCACAGTTGTTTTGGGCTTTCAAAATTTATGTTCACTGGAGTTAACCCATCCTCGGAGACCCAGGGGCAGCTAGTCGGGGCGAGGGAATTGTCGGGTCAACTGTATTTTCAGGCGAAAGTTCACAACAATTTCGGAAGAGCCCTTGGGCCCTTCCCCTTACCGAGCCAGTTCCAGGAAGGCTTGAACTCCTGCCTTCTGATTGGCCAGAAAAAAATATATCCTGACCAATCAATGAGTAGGATTAGTTGGGCGACTCTGCTTTCTTCTTACACGAGGTGGTTTTCCGTGGTTTTCCCGTGGTCGAGCAGGAATAGAGGGTTCTCGTCGAAAGTTTCAGAAGAAAATTCAACGAAGTCTAGAAAATCGCAAGCTGTATTATTCTTCCTGAACGGCGAAAAGTAACTTCGGTATCCCTTTCGTGTGTTAATTCCTACACGGCGGATGTTGTATTGGCCACGTTTGTTCACCAAAGTTAGTTGTGCATTTATCAAGAAACCATAATAAAAATATGAATAGATAAGCTTACATCAGAGAGCCGGAAAAGTCAGGAAATCATTTCGGATGCCAGAAAGAAGGATTATTTCAAGAGCCACCAGGATTTTTCGCTGGGGCCGATCAGACGTATCATAAACTAGTAGCTTCGTTATCGATCGGCAATGGATGTCGAAGGATGTAAGTTTCAATTTTTTGATCCTTGCTCTCAGATTTTGCGCAGCATTTATATCAGTTTTGCTTGTCCAGGGTCTCGATATTCCACCTTCTTTGCTTCTAAACATTTATTTATTTATTTATTTATTTATTTATTTTTTGTTTTAGTCAATTAGTCAATTGAAGTCAATTGAAATAAATATGAAAATAATGTTATTTATACAATAACCGAGTTACTGCGTGCGCTGTGATTAGCTGATGCCTGTCATCTATTAGAGTACAGACACACAAATGACGCTTCTGCGTGGTGTGACTGGCTCGTGTGATCAGAGGTCCTAGTCCAAGTCAGTCTTCTCGGCAATTATTTTCAAAACTTGCAGCGAAAGCAGCAAGAGAAAGTGGTTAATTATAAGTCAGCATAGAGGAAAAATCTGCCAGATACTCTGTACCTTTCGAGACATTTGAATGGGCTAAACAAGCTTGAAGTAGGCCGTGACTGATTTGAAAAAAAAAAATCGAAAGCTGTGTTTGTCCGATGCTCGAGTAGTTTGAAGAAATCCGTGAATATTAGTTGAACGCCGTTGAACGCTCACCTTAGTTAAAGCTTACAGAGTACAAAAGGAACAAAGGTCAGGTTCATTCGTTGACAATTTATTTTTCCTTCATATTGCATATTTAAAATCAGTTCAACAGTGCTCCGTGACGACAGAAAACTCTCGAAATGAAAATAACCTAGGCGCACCGGTAGCCGCGCTTTAGCGATACTGAAGTGCAGTAAAAAAAAAAAAAAAAAAAAAAAAAAAAACATTTTGGGGTGCGTCTGTTCAGTTATAGATCACAGACGTCAATTGTATAAAAAATTAGCAGTGTTAAATAATTTCTTATTTGCCCTGTATTTTCTTCAAAATGTCAAATTTCCCTGACTTAAAATATAATTCCCAGACTTCCTCCTGACCTTGAGAAATTGTATTTTTCCCTGACCATTTACTGACCAGTGGCAACCCTCGTGGAAGCAGTGAAAGGTTGTAGTGGTCTCGATGCATCGGTGAAATGCACAACCACCAGAAGTGGATGAAGATCAAATTTGATTCTTTTCTAGTCAATGCAGGTTAATGGGAAAGACACCGTTCATCGCAGTGGCGTAGCCAGGAGGGTGAAGGGGTGCCCACTGCCCCAGCTTTGTGAGATAATTTTTTAGGTAAACAACATACAAGCCTTATAATTCAGGTGGCGAAAACACACAAATCCGAATAATCAAATATATATCTTTTTCAGTGCTAGATAGTTACATATTCCATTTGCAAACTTTGCAGGACTGAACATCAGCAGTGGACTATGAGAGTACTGACTGGGTGTGACACAGTGTGACCCGGCCACTTTAAAAATTCTTAGGTACGCCCCTCCATTGCCTTAAGTAGATGACAAGGGAGATAATGGGTGTTTCCAAGAATCTCATAAATGGTGTTTACAGGAACTCAAATGTGTTTTCCCGTCTGACTAGTTTTTTTTTTTTTTTCGTCGTCGACGCCACCCTGGTAGTTTTTGATCATATGTTTTCAAACATCGTTCTGCTGGTTTACTCGACCACTCTCCAAGGAATAAACTGATGAAAAACCAGTCCTTTAAAAAATTATGCTCTACTATCTATCAGGAGTTGTTTGCGTACTGTTGGAGCTAACTGGCCACTCTTGCTGAGGATCTCAAGGAAATGTCTTAGGGATATTTTGGCATCTAAGAAATGGCTGTCTTCAAAAATGAAAAAAAAAAATGAAAAAAAAAAACGGTTTGCAAAAACAGGGGACTTTTCAAGTGACGATATAACGCAGCTCGCATTGCGGTAAGCAAATTTCTGTTGTGAAAACGGTCATAACGTTTTCTTGCTGACAAATGCTCTTTTAAAGACATTTGTTCAGTTCTTACGGAAGACAAAGTTTTTTGAAGTGTTGTAGTGAATTATGCCTACATTTTAAACCATTCTGTAAGAATATCATTATATTTAGGAATATCTATACGATAAAATAAGGTAACTCCAGATTAAATTGATTAAATTTGTAGACAATTTTCTTTTTTTTAATTCGGGGTTAAAAGCCTTACCTTTTAAAACTTTCAAACCGAATTTTATCGCCTTCTTCGTGTTGGCGCGAACAGCTCCTTCGTTTATTTGCAAAATATCTTCGTTAGTAACCCACGCAAAGCGGGGGGCCATTTTTTCGTAGTTTACGCGAGTTTCCTGTGTTACTCAGCGGTGAATAGCAAAGGATATCCGGAATTTGAATAGCCTATCAGCGCACAAAATCAAACCAAAATACTAATGAAATGTAAAAATGTACGAATCAACGACTTTGTTAAAACTGCAAAAATTAAAAGAATAATGTAAAAAATACATGCTTTGCATGTCACTTTGACGTTAAATAATGACGTTGCCGAGCAACGTCGAAGATGAAACACAAAATCTATCAAAATTTCCGAAGAGCTACCGAAAGTTTTAGAGTAAATGTCCTCTTCAAAACTGCGAAAAGCCTCTAGGGGGATGGGGTGGAAATAGCCCAACCTTGCACCTCCGAGGGTTAAATGGTTCAATGTACTCCTTCGGTAGAAATTTCAATTCATTTATATCTACAAATGCCAATTGCGTACTTGAGAAATCACTTACAGGTATATTGTGCACTGGCGGCGCTGAAAGTGATACTTAAGTGTTCGTGCTGTTCTTTTCCTCATGACCCTGTAAAAATTTAAGGATCAGAACCTCATAATCATCAGATTTGCATAGTCCAAATCGCGAGCGAACCATCCATACTTAAGCGAAATTGATAAACCCATCAAGCTGATCAATTTTGGTTTTTACGAACATACGCACGAAAAAAGACTGGAATGGGTTGCTCTTGATTAAGAGTCCTTCACGAGTATATGCGTTTATTTACACGGAAACATTTTCTGTTCGTTGAGAGTTAATTATTGCAGAAATTTGTATATTTTTTTTCTGTTAACAAATGGTCTGTAGATTTCATTTCAGCCTAAGGGAAGCGAGCGATTTTGTGGAAATTCCTTTGGGGATGGACTGAAAGTGATGGTTGCTCCCACACCTGCCGGTATAACACTTCGAGGAGTTCTCAGTAGTGCGAAACTCTCTTGAACTCATCGGGGCGAAACACCTTCCGCCCCTTGTACATCAAATTCGGTTGCCTTGGCAATTGTTCATCATATCACCGTGACGTCATTTGACTAGTACCGGTCAAATCGGTCCCACACCATCTGATAAGGCTACACTTTATTTTCATCCTAACGCTAGTTTTGTGCTCTTCATCACGTGACATTAGGTCTGTCTCGAAAACGTCATCAACTGGCTTGCACCTATTCTCTTAAACTGTTTTATAAATTTGGTTAAATAAAAGGAACATTTTTTTCGAGTTACAGCCAATAGATTTTCCACTAGCATTGGTCCAAAGAGCACTACAATGGGCCCGTTTACCTTAAATTTGTCCCTATTTTATACCTGAGAAAGATAACCTTACAGAGTTCAAATGAATTTTGACAAATTATGCCTTTCTAGCACAGAAAGGGTCATTCCGAAAAGGTTGTTGGGGTATCTTAGTAAATTCCGAAATAAGCCCTGAACTTATATTTGATCAATGTAACTCTCAGGGGTTCTTATTTTCGGAAAGGAATTTTGTACACGCGGATTTATTTTTTTCTGATGTAAATCTGCGTTTAATTCTTTTAGGGTTTCTATTTGAACGGAACACTGTGCAGAATGTTTCTGTTGTGTGTTATGTTTTCGAAATGTGTTTGGGAGGCATGTTTTTAACGGGGGAGGCTTATTTTCGTAATTTTACGCTATATGACCGTAAGTATAATTTCCAGAAGTGAATATAAAAATCGGAACATTCTGATTGGCCGAGAAGCTCGACTTATGATGCCTTATTCAACGCGCTTGGTGGCGACTATAACATTTCACGGCGTGGTTACTAAGCAGTGCCGCTTTTGTTTTTCAGGCAAGTAATATCTAGATATCTAGAACACTGGACAAAGCCTTTGGACCAAAATAATCTTACGAAAATGTTGTTCATGGCATTAAGAGATCGTAGAAGGAGTGGTTTGGTAGATCACGTGGCCATGACAAACTGTGTCAGATTGCGCGGCCGAAATTGTGTTCTCTTCATTTTAACAACATAAGCACTATTGTCCGTATGTTACGAACAGTCAAACAAAGGTATCAGATAATTGTTTTGTTTTTTTTTTTTGAGGTGTTTTCTTTTGTTCCGTTTCATTGCCTAAAGTGTGTGTGTGAGAGAGTTTTTTTCGCAATCGTTGCATTTAAGCAAACCAGCACTTCTGCTATTTCAACCGCCACTATTTAAATTACTGGGATACATCACAGGTGAAAATCTCGAAGACGAATGCCAATGAAGGATTCAAAGCTCAGTTCTTTCAGTTTCGTCCGCAACAAATATCTGTATTTGTAGAAAAAGTTTAATATTCTTAAGGAGAGTAACAACAACCACAGTAACAACAAAGAAACAATTACTAATGACTAACACTTATCGAAGACCAGTACAAGACGTCACCTTTAATCTTCGGGCGTTATTGACAATCGCAATCTCACGGTCGTAGAGGAGAAATAGGGTTTGAAGAAGCCTGCATATTCTTTGGTTATACTTAAGAAAAAAAAGCCAGCGATGTGCCTTTGACTGTTAATCTGTTTCATCTAGGTTTAGGGATAGTATCAACTATTTCAATTGCTTTATCAAATCATCTTAAAGGTGCTTTAGGAAAATTGTACGTCCTAATTGTGTGGTCACTGTTGTTTGGACGCGCTGGCTAATACAAATTGAAAAGTTTGCACGGTTTTCTTACTAAATCTCAGAGAGTTATAGTGATTAAAAAAACCGCTTCTTTTACATAGTTACAAGGGATGACGCTTCTAAGACTGTGCTCTAACTAATCACAGTCACTCGAAAGGAGAGTGTTTGGAAACGACCCGCTCCCTTCACGATACGTCAATGTCGCAAAAAATCGTCAGTCACGTGACAATGGAGGTGTACGCTTGACGAAATCATGGCCGCCGGCTGTTATCATTCTTTGGAAAATACCGGGAGCAAATTACTCTATATTTGGCTATCACGTATAACGAAGAATGAAATATCAAGGTTTTGGGATTTTCCAAGTACTCCCTCAGTCAGATGTAAGCAAAGAAAACTGGAGAAAAAAAATAAACATTATAACTCGAGACAAAGTTGTCGATGAAGAATTTCGGAGGCAAATTCCACATGTGCGAGAGACATTATCAACTTACATAAAATGAAAAAAGTTGTGACTTTTGGTCCTTCATTAACAAAATATTCATTTTTTAAGGGGGTTTCAATTGATGTCAAAAATTAAAAAAAAAAAAAAAAAAAAAAAAAACTTGTGTAGTTGAGTTTCACAAATGGCAGTCTCCAATTTGACTGGACAGAATCACAACACCTAAATCAAATGACCCAGCAGGTGCAACTGATACAATTGACCCAACCAATGTCCTCAAATGACCCAGCTAGTTCCAGTGGCACAACCTGCTCAAAATAACTGAATTGCCTCAAACCACCCAATCTGCTCAAATGACCCAAGTTGCTAAAATAACCCAATTGCCTCAAATGAACAAACCAGACACAGCATGAAAACATAATTTTACTGTGGTGTAAAGCTGAAGTAAAGCTGGCGTAAATTTGGAATTTAATAATCAGCTTTACGCTACCTTTACATTTTTAAAAGCTGACCTTTAAACCAGCTTTACACTCATGTTTGAAGCTTGCTTAAAGAGATTGAAACATCTAAGCCACATTTACGCCAGGTTTACGCACGGTAGCGTAAATGTCAGGTTAAACGACCTTTAAGAACCTAATTGATGGCGTAAAGTTGGATGACCAACTTTAAGGAGATTTAAGCCACCTTTTATAATCTTTCGTAATTAAATCTCCATTTTAATAACTTTCGTGCTGTGAGATGGCACAGCAACTGTTTGTGAATAAAATAACATGCACAAAGCATTTCAGTTTGCTCGGTCTACAAAAGTAAGTCGAACGTATTCAGTGCATGTTGTGTGTGCTTTGTGCCTTAATATTATCTGTATGTTTGCAGGACGAACCAGCGTCGCGTTCAAAAAAATGGCATACGTTCATATACAGAATAACTCAGGATCGCCTCTCGGAAAAATCCATGATATTTTTTTTTTATTTCAACTGATATGATAGGTGCTCATGAAACTTGCCTTAGAAATACAGAGTTCACTTCAATTTCGCAAAAAAAAAAAAATGGTTTGATTCATGAAATCGTCTCCAGTTTGTTGTTTTTGTAAAGATTCAATAAGCAATAAGAAAATTAAAAATCCGTTTGCAGAAACGTAACGGAAACAAGCAACAGCGGAAATCTGCTGACATAAATGTGACGGAAACATGACTTGACATTTCCGTTCAGGAAACATGACGGAAACGTGGTAACTTGGATTTACACGTTTCCGCAACACGTAAATGTAACGGAAACATAGAGTTCTATGCTTCCGTCACGTTTAAGATGTAATAAAACATACGATTTCGTCCTGTGCTAAACCTTATTTCACGATTTTGGACACAGGCGGCCCAAGGTCTTGATAAGATTACTCGAGAACGTGACTCGAGCTTCACGGCCTATATGGGGTGTTGTGTTACAACGGTTTGAATTTATAAAGCTTTGTATGGGAGAAAACGGTTTCGAAATTAGTCGCAAATATATGTACATTTTGAAAATACAATCGACTAACCTCAATGGCTTAGTGTATTTTTTGTTGTCATCTCGGTTCTCAAGCCGATCTGACGCCTTTTAGGTGAGTTTTAGCCTTTTTTTTTTTTTTTTTTTTTTTTGGGGGGGGGGGGGGGGGGTCCACCGCTAAGAGGAAGTGAAGGCTGCACACGCGATTTCCGACTGCTGGCCGCTTGAAGCGAAAAAAAAAATCATCGCTTGCATTTGTTTTGTTTCTCTTGTCCATGCTAATCAGCTAATGTTTTGAAACCATGAGCGATTAAAATTTATTTTGTACCTTTATGGGTCACTGTATAAGCTTATAAATATAGTGTGGCTACTTATCATTTTGGTAATAAAATTAATAAGTGGGAGCTGGAGGAACGCAGGTTGCTTGTTGACAATTGTGTGCTCTCCTCCCCCAGTTGGGGTTATTTTATTGGCCCGGCATGCTATGTCGGCTTCCGATGTGTCCCTGGCTGCTCCTGGGAGGATTAGTCGAAGATGGAGAAGGTTAGTTTAGTGGGATTCAGCGCTTCGTAACGTGCGTTGAGAGGATTGATTTGAGTTGGAATCTCGCCCAGAGGAAGCGCTTAAGCCTCTTCTATAATTCTACGTAGGAATTCGGTCGATTGGCGTGCTTTCAATGATTTTTTTTCCGCTTCGAGCGGTGGGCAGTCGGGAATCGAGTGTGCAGCCTTTACTTCTTCTTAGCGGTAGAAAACCAAGAAAGCTGAAACTCACCTAAAAGGCGTCAGATCGGCTTGAGAAGCATGATGATAACAAAAAAGACAACAAGGCATTGAGTTAAATCGATTTTATTTTCACACTGTTCATATATTTGCGAATAATTTCGAAACCGTTTTCTCCCATTCAAACCTTTATAAATTCAAACCGTTGCAACACAACACCCCCAATATAGGCCGTAAAGCTCGAGTCACGTTCTCGAGTAATCTTATACTCCTGTAATTTGGATGACTTTCAACGAGGTTCATTTTAACTGCAAAATTACTAGTTAATGTTTAAACAATAAATAAATTAAAAATACATACGGTTGCTGGTCACCCAAAATAACTAAAAAGCTAAACTAGTTGGATGACCACATTTATTAATTAAGGTCAGTAAATAAATATAAGGTGAGAAAAGAGGCATTTTACATTTTACATTTTACACACTTAATTAAGTAAGTAGATTACAGATAGCCTTAAACTGAGTGGATCAAATCAACAGGAGAGAAAAACGGTTCTCTACTTCTCAGTTGGTATGACGATGTTCACCACCTTGCAAAATGCCAGCTCATTGTGGATTCTAGCCTGGGATTTAGTGTTCCTGTGTATGGTTGGTTTCTCCTAGATGATCGCCCTTTCTACTAAACATACAGACTTTCAGTCAAATTTCTTAAATTTTCCCTTTACCGAAACTTGTTTGTGAAATTGAGCTGTGTACTGGCCTTACCAGTACAAATGATCACGGCATTCAAGATGCAGTTGGGAGGAAATTTATACTTGTGCGACATTTTTTTTTATATACCGAAGATTATTGATCCTCTGGACTTTGAATCTTTACCTGCGATGCAAGTCACTCTATATAACAGGCATAACAGCTGTTTTGTGTTTGCAAGTGTGTCAAATGGCAGATGTTGCAAAATGTAAGAGACTCTTGCGTGGCTCAAGGAAAATAAAAACTTCACTCAAGGATCAAGCATCTCTCAGAAATACTTCAACAACGTTTCGACATCTTCAAGCTGTCATTGTCAAGTTAAATCAATTAGTTCCTAGGTTCGATGTTGTGTTCCATCTTTAGAGGATTTCCGATAGTTGAGCTCTGATGTGCGATGCAAGCTATGTCGGCTTCACACGCCGACACTTACATCATCGCGTGGCTGAACATCAGGGCTCAACTATCGGAAATCATCTAAAGATGGAACACAACATCGAACCTAGGAATCTTGAAGACAGGTTTACCATCCTAAGGAAATGCAAGACGAAACTTTACGGCCTGATGTACGAAATGCTGTATATCAGAGATCTTAAACCACATCTTAACACCCAAATCAGACTCGATCCGAGCAAAACTATTTTGCAATTAACAGGTTTCTTTGACTATTCACATGAAACACCTTTCCAGCATAATTTGTACATCACATATATAACGTATGAACTAACTAATTAATTTAACTTGACAATGACATCATGTCGAAACGTTGTTTGCTAATCTCTCTTATTTTTGTATTGGAAATATATCCACAAGCTTTACTTATTCGCTATCAAGTATATGCAGGTAAATACATCATCATCATCGTCATCATCTGGGGTATAAAAGACAACAAGTAGACGTTCGATGCGAGAACTCTTAGATTTTACCTTTCCGTTAGAGTCTTCGCTAGAATTGGTCAAGAAAACGGAGTGAACAAAGGCGATAGCAATGTAAAATATCCATACTGAAGAAATTACCAAATCGTGCAATGTAAGCTTTTCATTTTTTTTTTTTTTTTGGCGGACCTAAACCTTAGGGTATTTTTTTTTTTTAGAAATAAACTTTCATTCTGGCCAAAATTGGAGAATTTTCAGTTTTCTTTTTCCATTTGTACGCCTTCAAGCGATATTTAGTGACACCCACCCTTAAGCACATGCTTCCATCTTATGTTTGTGTAGTCAAAGTTAAATGATTATTTAGATTCCTTCTCTTGTTTCCATTGGAAGTATTTAATTGATCAGTTAATTAATTTATAATTAACTTATAATAACGCATGAAACAATGAGCCATGGCTTAACTTACATTTTCAGATCATCACTGCTAATTCTAAATGCCTTTGGTTTGATTGTCTTTATAGGATTATCTGAGAGCAAGCTACAGATGAAAAACAATATATAAAGAAAGCTCAATCAGCAACAGGAATGGATAAATTGGTCATTACTTGAAATTTGAAAAAATATATATAGTTGTATTTTTATGGTTAAAACCGGTATAATCACTTTTTGCACAAATGTCGTGTTTTTTGTGCACATGCACCTAAATTTGAACATTGTACTTGAATTCAGGCAATCATTCAAGTTCACGCAAACATTAGTCACCTCAGGAATCAGATGAATGGAATCTGAGACATTCTTGTGCTTCAATATTTCTCCAAGAAGTACTTTTGATTGTATTAATTTTAGTTTGGTTTATTCG
This sequence comes from Meandrina meandrites, assembly GCA_963693305.1. Taxonomy (NCBI): domain Eukaryota; kingdom Metazoa; phylum Cnidaria; class Anthozoa; order Scleractinia; family Meandrinidae; genus Meandrina; species Meandrina meandrites. The sequence continues at coordinate 13,727,307 of OY855909.1, forward strand.
CGAAGTTCGCAGAGGAGAAGGTCGAGCGTTCAGAACATTTCTATGCAGTAAGTAGAAATGCTAAACATAGTTTCAAATACGATTTGCTGTAAAACTGTAAAACAAAGGAGAACACAAAATAGTGAGAATATTAGCGGAGCTCCCGCATGCGCCGAAGCATCAATACCTAATTAAAATTGGTTAGCCCATCGAGCCAAAACATTTTGGTTGTCACAAAGGTCTGTCCATTTTCATTGAAAGTTACTTGCCGTAAAAGTTTCAAAGGACACTGCATTACTTCATTTTTTTTGATGTTGAAAAATTATCAGGACACTTATTTTTTTCACTTAGAATTCCACTTAGCTTCTTGACAGTATTTGTAGACCTTTCGGAAGCGAAGGAGGAGCGGTGACCTAATGATTAGCACGCAGGACTCCGGATCGAACTTTGGGGGTTCGAGCCCTGACCAGGTTAATTGTGTTGTGTTAGTAAGCTAGATATAGACACCTTATAGTACTCCCAATGTGCTTTTCTCCATCCGGGTGTATACATGGGAACGGCGAAATAATTCTGGAGTGTAAAATTACAAGTTTGAAATGTCACCTTCCCATCGTTTTGGTTCCTGGGTGCTAACGTTTTTAGCAGTCCTTATATACTTTTTTGAATTATGATTGTTCTCTTTTTAAGCCTTTTTATTTATTCGTTTTTCTTACTTGTTTTCAGGTGAATACTTACATTATGGTAGGTTGATACAAATTATAGAAAGCTTGATATGGAATATCCTCTAATAAGTTGTTATTGAGGAGCCTGAACGTGAAGAAAAAAAGTATAGGATAAACCTACAACGCTTCTAGCCCTGGTATTAAATAACAAAGGTTTCAATTTCGAATAACAAAATATTTTGTAAAACATTTGAGAACGAATATTAGCGATACAAAAATTGAACGACGTTTCGATGACTTTATGTCATCATTATCAAGTGAAATTGGAATACAAAGTTGAAGCTTTATAGAATTCGTGCACATCGTCTCATCTTCTCCAGATGTTTTTGCCAATGAATGCAACACCTTAAGATCAAAGTTTCTTAAATTAAAGTACCCTCCGCGCCTAATTGAATCAACCATCAACAACTTTATCCGCACACGAGATCAAGTAAGACCACCTGAAGAAGCCCAGCAAGACAAGCCCATCAGAATTGTTTTGCCGTTTAAAGACCAGAGATCGGCTGACGCTTCACGCCGTAATCTTAACGACCTTAGCAGCAAGAAAATCGAAAGTGAACTGCAGCCAGTGTTTAAAAGCAGAAAAATTATGGACGACATCAAAATGGTAGAAGCCAAGCCTCCCCTTATAAATCAGCATTGCGTTGTTTACAGATTCGCATGTAATATGTGTGATGCAGATTATATCGGGTTCACATCCCGACATCTTTTTCAACGCATCGCTGAGCATAAAATATTCTGCGATTGGTCAACATTTAAAAGAAGACCACAAATTGCAAGGCTACAGTGTACAAGACCAGTTCACTGTATCAAAGAAATGCAGCACGAAGCTGGATTGTTTACTTTACGAAATGCTTTTCATCAGGAACATAAAGCCAAAACTTAACACACAATCAGACTCCGTCTGTGCCAAAAATGTTTCTTGAAAATTGACTATGTAAATATATTTTCACCCCCTAAATATTTTCATTCATTCTCCGATCACTATATAAAGCTTCAACTTTGTATTCTAATTTAACTTGATAATGATGACATGGAGTAATCGAAACGGCGTTCAATTTTTATATCGCTAATATTCCTTCTCAAAGGTTCAATTGTTCTTGATAAGAAGCAAACGCAAATCTCGAAATTAAGAGCACAGGTTACGATGTTTGAAAAAAAAAATCAAATGTCTTGATTTTGTTCAATTTTCAGGTTCAATAGGTATCTTATTCTACGTAAAGAAAATATCATCTTGTATCAAACTCAAATAAAACGCACAAATATCTAATCGTCGTGGTTTTGGAAAACGTATCGCTTGATATAGTTGATATCTTGTTATTCTGCAGATACCTATAAAAGAAATGAAATTACGTTATTATTTTATAAAGTAATGATCCGCAGTCATTTCTAGATATCATCAAACCCCTCTCCCCCAACCATCCTCTTGTAGGCTGAGGTTGTTAGTATCTTCCAAGAAACACGACAAGTAACCTATAAGAAGCAGAGCGAGCAATAAGTTATGAACAAGAGGCTTCACTGACATCACGTTGCCGCATTGGATTCCTTGAAAATACTGATAATAGAGTTTGTTGAGTATATCACCGGTGCATTGTTGATGCTATGTGTTCAATAAAATCTACAATGTATGTATTTTTTAACAGTTAATGTTTTCAGTGAAATGACCCGTTACAAATAAAAAACAAAATCCATTGTTACATCCAACTTCGTCGCTGCATTATTAGAAATTTAATAGTCCTTCTGTCGTGAAATGAATAACAAGCAGAAAGGAAAAAACGAAAACGCTCAGAAACGGTAAGCGGTCTGGCTACTCTTTAACAATCTTTCAAGACATCCTAAACAGTTTAGAGCTGCTGAAGTTGTTATGTTACATTGGATCCAAACAAAAGTGAATCGAACAGTACTAAAACAGTATCTCCTGTTTTAATCTTTCTCGGCTTCCTGCAACAATGAGTTGAACGAAACGACGCCACGAATAAAATGTAATACTTTTGTACGACACACCCATAGTAGATGAAACGTCTCACGTGTTAGTTAGAACGTGTGATTGGTTTTACTTTAAGAAAAGAGTCATATTTAATTCGTTTTATTTCTTTCATTTTGTTTTACATTTGTATGATTTAGATTTGTTCTTATTAAAAACTTTTCCCAAGATCTGAAACTAAATACATTGACATTTAAAGCGTCTCAATATAGTTTCTTTGTGGACCATACTTAATATTTTCAATTGCCGGCTAAGCAGGAGACTTTCCGGTCTCGACTCGACGTGAAATTTACACCAGATATTTTAATAGGGTTGAGATTTGATATAATATTTTTTTTGGAATATCGACTTTTCTAAGGCAACGACGAACATAAAAAAAAGAAAGAAAGAAATCGGCAAAACTTAACTTCCATGCAAATCGATTTCGACGTAAAACAATAACACCAGTATCTCAAATTATAGTGTACTACACATCAAATATATAAGAATGAAAAAATAAATTTGATTGATTGATTACGAATATTTCGCAAAAATAATTCAAGCCATGCTTTTTTGATAGAAATGATAAGTGGAACAAGACGCTGAAACTAAATTACTACTCCGCAAAAACGCCAAAATATGCATTTAACTTACCTTTGTTTGCTAATTCTGAGAATTGGATTTTTTTCTTAGCGGAGCTCTTACGCGCGCGAGAATAATACCTATAGAGATGGTAAGCCCATCAAGCCGAGAAAATTTGGGTGTCACGTGGGTGTCAAAAAAAGACAAGATTTTGACATTCAGTTCAACTTAAATGAAGTGATTGTACGAAAAGGCCAAAAAATCGATGACGTGTTTTTCTTGTAAGCTGTCTGAAAGACGTAAAGAAACCGTGCAGGAGATCTTGGTGAATATTTTTGCTATACACTCATCTACATTATGGAAACTTATAAAAAGTGATATCCTGTTAACAGGAAGATCTGTAGCCGTTGCCGAGCTGAACTTGAAAATGAATGTATACAAGTAAAAAAAAAGTTGAAGCATTGTCTGCTGCTTATCTTAGCTGGAATAAAATCAGTGAGCTCAGAGTCAACCAAGTTCATTGAAGGATAATGATCTGTCATAAATTTCGTGAAGGAAGGATAAAAGACTGCCAAACGCTTCACAGATAGAAAAAAAAAAGATTCACCTTCGCTGATAATTCATATATGTGTTGGTGGTACCGGTGCTGGAGTATGCTTATAACGAATCTGCCGTTTCGTCTCTGATATTTATTGGGCTGGTTTGAAAGCTTTTCCCTACAGAATTATTGACAAGTCTCTTCCGAATATAAGGTTACAAACGTAAATGTACACACTGAGCTTACGGCTAAGTTTATTTTGAGAATCTGTTTTTACTTCATTTATGAATGAGTTCGAAGTTGTATCGGTTTTCAGAATTTCCTGCAAAATTAAATTAACATTCCTTCAAAGATCTTAGCTTTAACAACTTTTCTACATTTTATACAGTTATTTTCTACCAATTTATTGTTTCAAATTTGTGTTTTGCTATTGGAGTTGGATGAGACGTTCATCGTTGGATTTTGATAGGCAAACAAGCTTTAAACATATATTGTGAAAAAAAATATTTATTTTGCTACATAGATCCATAACACAATCACGAGTAAAACTGCTCAGCGATACTGCAGAGCAAAATATACTTAAGCGGTTTATTCACAACCATTATCCTTTAATTTCTAAAAACTGTTCAATTAGTTAAATTTGGATTGTTTCAGTAAGCTTTTTATTTCATTGAAAAGGCTCATTAAAATCTTACCTTAAACCACCTACTTGTTTTTTTTTTCGTTTAGGTTGCAGATTATATTTATCGAGAGGTGTAACGTTAGTCATTTCCAGATTGATCTTTCACACTTTCGTAGAAGCAAAGCCGCGACTGCAAACGGGTTGTGAAAGTGGTTCAGCCGCTTTTTTGGCGCAAAACTCTGAGCGTTTCAATTAATGGTAATTTTAAATTCTTCAGTTAGCGATACAATATTTGGGATGAACCATTCTGCTGTCAAGCAATCGGCTGCGAGTATTTACGGGAGAAGTATAATTATTGTTGTAATTTCTTTAAGATTGATGCTCATTCTTAGTCTCGCAGTGAATATTTTACTACTTTGGCACCTAACTCTTTCTGCAATGTTAGCTACAGGAACTAATGTTTATTAGTTGCGAACAAGGTGACTTTGCTGTGGAGTCCGTGAATGCATATCAATCTGCAGAACGCCCAGGCATGCCATTTTTTTTTTTTTTGACAGAAAACCTCTCTTTGGCGGGCGTTCCTTAAATCGGGAGAATTTTCCGACGAATTGTAAAAAGAAAAAAAAAAGAAACATGTTTGCGCACACTTTGCCTGTGTGTTAACCCGGTTTCTCCATGTATGCACTGCATTTTCTCTTGGTGTCAGGTGCACGTGTTAGTTTTCTTATGCGATGCGCGTACTTTGCTGATTTAATTGACGTGTGCCATTGGTTTGTACTTTAGCTGTTTACATTTACATTTTTGTAGTCTTAATCTTCAGAATTCGACAGAAGATAGCGAATCAGAAGCCATCTATACATCTCTACAGCTGTTTTACAATTACAGTACAACCAACATTGTTTCTCTTCAGATAGAATTTCTCCAAATACTCGGTGCTCCATGTTAACTGTACGGCTGCTCAATGTTATTTTCCTCCAGTTCATCCACTGGACCAACATGTGCCACCTTACACTCGGTCATAGGAAATAGCCTCAAGGCTTGAAACAAACAAACACCTAAAGGCTTGAAATTATAACAATTATTATAACAACTATAAGTATTGAAAATCACGCAAAAAAGGAACAGAAGCTTTGGACTTGTTGTTCATGTAAATTTCAATCCGTGAGGTATTGAGGCCACTTTCTCCCATTCGCAACGAAGCCTTGGAACAAGGGTGATTAATGGCGGCCGTAAATTCTCGGAATTAAATGTTAGAATACAATGACTTCTGACGTTCGTAATGGATTGAAATTTGGCTGAGTGAGAAAGTCCAATTGTACACGAAAATGTAAAAAAAACAAAAACAAAAAAAACAACAACAACAAAAAAAAAAAACAAATCCAATATTTGATCACAGGAGCACTTTAAGCACATGGTTAAGACGTCATATTTTATCTCGCGTCCCTTACACCCTACTTCCTCTCGAATTCGCACGGGTCATCACCTCTTTTTAAAGCGAGCCGTAGACATATACAAATATTCTTATCCTAAGATAAAAGTATCTTATAGCTTCAGATACGTATTCGTTCCTATTAGGGTTTTTTTCTCTTTTAGGATTAAATTAATTCCATATAGTAAACATTATTGGATATAACGCTTCCTTATTGTACGGGTCTATTCACTTACAGTGCAACCAATTGTGTCAGGTTGGAAAACACTCTATCAGATAGAAATGTAATAGCGTTTGAAGACAGAACCCTGTGAAAAGTATCACAAATAAGTGAAAGAGAAAACTAAATTGTTCTTTATTTGGTACTAAGTACTAATATTTTGTTTGTCTGTTTTGAATTCCTTGAAACAGTTTAGCGAATGCTTTGGTATATTTCTCTTTTGGGAGGAAATTTATTCCATTCGTTATACAGTAAACAATATTGGATACAACTTTTCCTTAAAAATATGCCTTGCATGACTCTAATTTTAGTCGGTTAAGTCACACAAACTTTTCTCAAAAATAGATTACATAATAAGTAACTCGATAAAAGAAAACAATAAAAAAAACAAATAAAACCGAAAAAATATATATAAGAATAACTTCGATTCCTATCTACTAGCTTTCTATATCTGATTTAAACTAATTTGCTAAACAAGTTTTGAAAATTTATAGCTAGTGAGCTAGAATTAGGAATCTCTAAAAGCAAAGAGATCTATTCGGGTATGGACTTAGGAAAAAAAGGAAACTTAAAATCGTCTTTGCTAATTAAGGTATTATTTATTTATTGTCTAACTATTGGGTACTAGATATTTTCTGCCTCGGTGTCCGTGGGATTATGGCGCAGTTTATACACTAGTGCCAATATGTTTTTTTTTTGTTCTTCTCAGCTTTAAGGTATCCCACTCCCGTTCTATAAGCTGACTGAAACATTTGCTGTTCTATCGTAAGCGTGCCGGATTTCTTTAATTGGAAACGTCCGACTGCGACAATTTCTTTTCCGTAGTGGGTGTCCCAGGAAGCGCTCGCGTATTCTAATTTGGGTAATAAAATGATTGTATAGGAATTTTATTTCATCTTCTTGGGGCAATTCCAGATATTACACCTAATACAGACTAGAGTTTTACTTGCGGAACTTGAAGTTCATGCGATGAGCTCAGACCATTTTTGAGTTGCTTTTTACGGAAACTCCTAGAAACAGGTTAAATTCAACTAAGACAGGGTCAAGTTCACATAATCTATACTCGTGTTTTGGTAGAATTTTTTTAGTTGAGTGATTAATTCCATTTACCATAGATGTTGCCACTGTTCTACGTTGTGCAGATCCTTTGTGTTGTCGCAATCTGTATCGTTGACAATGACACTGCACGATATTGCATTATCAGCAAAGAGCATTACATCAGAATGCAGTCTATCAGGTAGGTCGTTTATGTAGGTCGAGAATAGTGAGGGGCCCAAAACAGTTCGCTGCGGAACCCTGCTGGTCACGGGGGACACTTGAGATGACATTCCTTCCTAAACTACCGTTTGGTACCGTACAGAAAGGAAAGATTTAATCCAAGTGACCAGGGCTAATTTTCTTAATAATCACTGGTGAATGATTTTACCAAAGGCTTTCGTGGAGTCTAAGCCTGCGGCGCGCACCGAATTATTTTGTCGGAGTTCTTTTGCCATATTATTTATGGCGAGAATTAATTGGAATTCGGTTGACCCTTGTATCTAAAGCCATACTGGTGGTCTGTAAGGATATAAGGTTCGAAATGTTTCAAAACATGGCTGTGTATGATATGTTCTAGGACCTTGCAAGCAACGCAGATCAGCGATATTGTCGTTAATTTTAGGGTCGGATCTTCTCCCCTACTTGAAAACGCTGCACACATTCCATCACATTCCATCCATTTACCATCACGGTTAATGATATAAGACCCACCTCCCAGAATACCTTAATGACTAAATATGCTGATGACATTACATGTAGCATACCCGTTGGCCCTAATGTCAATGATAATGCCTCTGAGGAGGTAGAGAACATCAAAGTCTGGGCAGAGGAGAATTTGATGAAACTTAATTTAAGTAAGACCAAGGAACTAGTCATAAGAGGAAGAACGACTATACCCCCTCCTGGAGTAACTTTCCAGGATAGTCCTACCAACTGGGATAAGCATTTTGATGATTTAATGAAAAGAGCTCTAAAACGCATGCATATCCTTAGAGTGTGTAGAAGAAATGGTTATAGTGTATCTGATCTTGATTACCTCTTCATTATGCCTCATTATGTCACTTTTTACTTACTGTATTAGAGGTTGGGGTGTTGCTGCTTATACCAAATACCTTATTCAGATTGATAGACTATTGAGAAGGGCCTTTCGATTTGGGTATATTCTACATGAATCATCGATTCAACAGTTTGTTAAAGACAGAGATGTGAGGCTCTGGAAAAGTATTATGGGTACTTCCTCGCATCCCTTGCAGGATCTTCTCCCCCCACTTAAGAACCGGGCTCTACGCGGTAGGACGCATCCTTACCAGATCCCACGTGTTAACACAGAGAGGTTTAAGAAGTGCTTTGTAAATAGATGTCTTTTTTTTTATTCTAAAATATCTAGCTAGTTCCATCTCAATTTATAATGACTTTGTAAGTTTTAACGTTTGATTTAAAACTATGAATAAAGACTTTTTCTTTCTTTCTTTCTTTCTTTCTTTCTTTCTTTCTTTCTTTCTTTCTTTCTTTCTTTCTTTCTTTCTTTCTTTCTTTCTTTCTTTCTTTCTTTCTTTCTTTCTTTCTTTATTTATTTATCTATTTGGCAAAGTTCCTGTTGCGATTAAATTCTGGTAGATGTCAATTACGATGGGCGCAAATTCAATTGCATATTCTTAAAAAAAAAAAAAACAACAGAGAGGGATGGCCTCTGGGCCACAATCTTTATATGGCTTCAAAGAGGACTAGCTGTTCAATAACTGCGTTGGAACGCGGGGCCGTCATTATGCAAATATTCTGTCTTTAGCGTTTGAAGACAAATCCCTGTGAAAAGTGTCACCACATAAGAAAAAAAAGTTAAAAAGAATTATTCTAAAAAATAAAGGGATGGAATCCTTTGTTATTTTTTTATTATTATTATTTTCACTTTACCATTTCTTGCAAGTGATTTAGGAATTTCATTCCATAAGGGAAGTCGAAACAAAGTTTCCTTTGAAGAATGCGTTGTATATTTCTATTCACTTACAGATTTCCCAATTTTGCCAAGCGTTCAAACACTCGGTCAGGTAGAACTGTAATATCGTTTGAAGACAAAATTCTGTGAAATGCATAACCCGATAAGTGAAAGAGGAAACTAAATTGCTCTACTTATTGAACAAAAGTAACGAGATCCTTTTTTTCCTCAGCGTTCCTTGCATGTGATTTCGTGAAGTGAATTCCATAAAGAAAGTCAAAACAAAGTTTCCTTAAATAATGTGTTGTATGAGTCTGTTCACTTACAGCCACAGAAGGTTTTAAAATTCGCAAATAATGCATCAGGTAGGAATGTAATAGCCTAGGTAAACACCTCTCGTGGAGCACTAGTGAATTGCATTTCAGGAAGAAAATCGATATAACTAATTCTCATTGTATGCTTTGTAATTCAATATTCACTTACAACACATTCAGTTTTGTCAGGTTGTCAAACACTCTGTCAGGTAGAAATGTTATAGCGTTTGAAGACAAATCTCTGTTAAAAGTAAAACTCGACAAGTGAAAGAGGAAACGAAATTGAGAAAATACTCTGTTTTTTTCTTTCTCTTGATCATTCTTTGCATGTGATTCATGCCGTGTTTTTTTTCGAGAGAGGTGTTCTACGTTAACTGTTAACCGTGGTTATATAAACCGCAGTTAAAGTAACTAAGCCGCAGTTAATTGAGGCGCTATCACTACATGAAATGACATTTATACGGAGGTATGATAAATCCGTATATGTGGGGTAAGGTTAACTGGTGAAAACGGTCTGTATAACGAACAGTATACCGCTATTTCCTGAAAATTGCGCAAAAAACAGTAAATAGAAGACCCTCGTTACAACGATGTTCCTTGTTCCGTAAAGACCCGTGAACTGGCAGCGGGATATCACATATACGCAAACGAAGTAGATAAAGATAGATGTAATTCCCCACCTTCTATTTAGAGAAATATCTTCGAACACGTGAAACATAAATGTCTAGTGGGTATGAGATCTTAACGAGTTATTTTGACGTGCTTCTCCGTGATAACCTCACGCGTCAGTTACGGCACGGTACGGTAACTTTACGCACTTTTGTTCGCTTTATTAGGGATCGCTGTCAGCGATGTTGCTTTTAAAAGTATCAAATATGTACTCATACATGAAACACCTTACCAAACTTTTTACTGAAATCCTCTGTTCCACCAATAAACCGTCGTTTTCGAAAGTTTGCGAAGATTCATCGGTGATTTTGTACCATTTAAATCTGAATTCGCGAAATGTTACTTCGTTCTGTTAGTTTTTGACGAAGAACGTCACCAAAATCATGCTTTTCGGAAAGCTTTTTCAAAATAATTGCAATATTAGAGCTTCCCAGCTGTTTTCGTTGACGCGAATCGGGCTACGATATTTGTGGTTAATGGTATCTGAGCTAATATGCCATTGCCTGTTAACCAATCAAAACTCAGGAATTGCAGTGTACCATTGCTAGCTTTTAATAATGCTTGATGAGGCATCAAGACGGAATCCGCCAGGACTTCGAGTAGATGTTGGACAAAATTATGTACCAAAATTATTTACACCTTATTGCAAGCTTTTGTGTTACTGCTTCAAATATCTTATCAAAAGAAATCTTTTCTAACAACACCAAACATCGAAAACCAATCTCGAAGTTCCGCTGAATTCCACTAAATCGCTTAAAAGACGCGAGCTTTTGCCTATAGCTTGTGAACATTAAATTTCATTTTCTCAGGCTCTGATAGGAAATTGTTGTACCAAAATTATTTACACCTTATTGCAAACGTTTGTGTTACTGCTTCAAATATCTAATCAAAAGAAATATTTTCTAACAACACCAAACACCGAATACAAATTTTGAAATTTCACTGAATTCCACTGAATCGCTTAAAGACGATTTTACAAAATTGCTGCTCGTGAGAATTTCCCTATAGCTTGTGAACTTTGAAATTCATTTTCTAAGACTCTGATAAGAAATTGTTGTTGGTGTTATCAGTGATAATTACTTACATCTTTACCTTTTATTTAGGGTAGAAAAAAACGCAATAGGATTTAAATTATTCTGGTAATCGATTTTTGTCCAACTTAAGAGCGAATTTTTCTGAAGACCGCGTGAAATCGGAAAAATGTGGCACATGCTTACAAAATCAACTACCATTATTTTTTGCTCACAGATACCCTATGGTGAGTCAATAAACGTGGTGAATTTTTTTTTGTTCAAATCTATTTTTATTTTCGAGAAAATACTAAAAAACTGTAACGAGCGCCCGCCGCCATAAAAAGCCCGAAACGAAAGCGACGAGCATGGCCTCAAGAACTTTGCTCCTCAAAGGCGCAAAAGGAAGCAGGCCATTCTCAAATTTGGAATTTTGTACAGGAAGCATAAACAAATGATTTGAGTCTAACAACTTGACAATTAACTAAACTTTGAATTCCAGGCGATTATTTGAAAATCGCCAATTTTTCATTGTTTGCAGATTTCATTTTGGAGGAGTTTTTCATGAAACACTTTTCCTATGCGGTATAACTCAGAATCACTTGAGATTAAGGCTTTGATAAGTAGAAATGATGTCCTTTTTAAGGATATAAAAAATTGCTTGGGGCTTTTAATTTCAGCCAAGAAATAGCCCGTTGCATTTCGAGGAAATCACAACAGCGACTAATGTCAACAACGGCAAATAATCGAATTATGCGGTATGCTTTCTTTTAAACGAAGCCAAAATTCGAACAAAATCTTATCGTTTAACTCCATACTAGATGAAGAATTTAATGTTTTACTCTTACCTCGCAAAAGCAGCGTTTGAAGCAGCGTTTTACCTTCTTTCGTTGGCAAATTGCTTTATCCCATGGGCAAGCGGCTATGTTACTCGATAACACAATCAGGAACTCCCGTTTGCATCGTATTTCTTGACAATTTTAACTGTATGTCAACTTCCGTAAAGCCGTTCATACAAGAGACTTGATAGCACGGTGAACAGATGCACTTTAACGATGTTTAGAGCCCCAAGTGGTACATAGATATTCGAAGAACGGTTTCGTGACATAACTCGTGGACCCTCGTGTTTGTCACGCAATGAGAGACGGCTACAACACGAACTTCCGGGGGACTGGAGGTGTGGGTACTGTGCTGTGGGAGGCTCTCCCCATAGGTGCTGAAATTTTTTTCAGACTCGAGGCTTATAAACGTAGGATCTCACGAGTTGGAGTATGGGAAAGGGTAAGGAAAACTGTTATTTAGGTATGTGAAATGCTTTTCGAACAGGCCCAACAAATGGTTGTTTCATGTAACTATTTAGGGGGGGGTATTAAAGTGAAACATTTTCGACAAGAGATGTAGCATCCCTTCTTAAAGGGTTATCTTTCTGTCAGAAATAGTATATTAAAGGGGTAATGGCTTGAACTCCATGGCGGAACTATTTGTAAGTTCCCCACCTCCTGGAGGAAGGGGGGGGGGGGGGGGAGGTGGGGTGGGGTAACTCTAACCACTTCTTTTCGTACTTAGTCATAGCCATGTTGTGAAAGCTTGGTGAGAAGTAATATAGTTATACGCAACTAGATTGGCACTATGTTTTTCAACTGAATGCAAAACTGCGGAAATCCAAAACCTTGTAGGGTGTTAGTTAGTGTTCCCGCTGCCCAGATGTTGTGGTAATTTGCTTGGCGTAAATGTAGCTTAGTCCGTTCCCAAGTAAACGATAGCTTCATTGTTATCAGCTGTATTTTGAGGATTTCGCATTTGCGAAGTTTGTATTGAACATCATGATCGTTACCACTTACGCAGTTGTCGATCAACCTCTACCCTCAATCCTGTTAAAAATGTGAGGGAGCAGTTTTCTCCCGCTCCCTTGCACGACCGCATGTACAATCTCTCACTCGGTCATAAAAAAGTCGCTCTTAACCACCCCAGTTTCCCTATTTTTATTCCAAATGAGCACTGCATCTAGAACCAGCTAATTTCTTAGTCATTGTCATAGTCATAGTCATGTCTTGAATACAAAATTGCAGTAATTTGTGCAGGCTTTTCATTCCTGTTGAAATGATTACAAACTTCGAATCCAGAATTCCATTCAAACGACGGTAATGCTCGTCGGAACCCCAAACGGACATCAATCTGGGCGTGGGTTCAAGCTTTCTTGCTTGACCCCTGGAAGATACCATTTTCCATGCCCAATCATTCTAGCCTGCCAACAAAGCACGATAGCGTTTTCTTTACCTGCAATTCTAAACGAAGCCTTGACGGCTAAACTTACTGGCGTCCTGTCCTGAACAGCCTAAAACGCGTTCCAAACTAAAATGGGTTTTTCCAAACTTCCTTTTTACCGTCGACCACAAGAGTATGGCTCGGAGCCCGTATTGTGTTCATTGTGGATCATAATATTTTCAACAACAACCAAAGTGGAACAGTGAAGAAAGCCTTTATTTCAGCAGGGCAATTTGATAGACAGTTAAGTTACACGTGAACAGCAGTTCTGAATTAAAAGTTTGAATTTAGTGGGAATTTTTCTAGCATCAATCTGAACCCAAGATGCAAAAATTCTGCATCTAGCTAAATGACTAAATAGCCCAAAATTCACTGAAATCAAGATGCAAAAATTTTGCATCTTGCTCAATGACTAAATAACCCAAAATTCACTGAAACCAAGATGCAAAAATTCTGCATCTTGCCTAATGAGTAAATAGCCCAAAATTCACTGAAACCGTGATGCAAAAATTCTACATCTTGCTAAATGACTAAATGGCCCAAAATTCACTGAAATCAAGATGCAAAAATTTTGCATCTTGCTCAATGACTAAATAACCCAAAATTAACTGAAACCAAGATGCAAAAATTTTGCATCTAGCTAAATGACTAAATAACCCAAAATTCACTGAAACCGTGATGCAAAAATTCTGCATCTTGCTAAATGACTAAATAGCCCAAACTTCACTGAAACCGTGATGCAAAAATTCTGCATCTTGCTAAATGACTAAATAACCCAACAAAATTCACTGAAACCAAGATGCAAAAATTCTGCATCTTACCTTATGACTAAATAGCCCAAAATTTACTGAAACCGTGATGCAAAAATTCTGCATCTTGCTTAATGACTAAATAACCCAAAATTCACTGAAACCAAGATGCAAAAATTCTGCATCTTGCCTAATGAGTAAATAGCCCAAAATTCACTGAAACCAAGATGCAAAAATTCTGCAGGTTGCTTAATGACTAAATAGCCCTTCAAACAAAAGCACAGGCTTGTGGAAGTCTATGAAAACATCAAAGCAAAAAAAATAATTCTTAATTATAAATTATTATGAGATGCACATTGATAACATTTGATAGTTAACAACTATTCACCAAAGTGGAGGTGGCTAGTGGTGGAAATTTACCGAGCCACGAAGCGGCGAGGTAAATAACCACCACTAGCCACCGACACTGAGGTGAATAGTTGTTTAAGTATACACTAAAACAGTGAGATAATATACCGGTAACCCGAAAGGATGATTTTTGACTAATTCATTCTTGCAACGATTACAATTTTCTTGCGCACGTTGCTTGGAGGTGAACAGCAAAGGATATTCGGAGTTTGAGTAGCCAATCAGTGCGTGCCAGAAACGCTGTCCACTGTTCTAGTATATACATGTACTAAGAAGTCTTACATGTATTTTTGGTAACTAAAAAATGCAAGACTTGTTACTGGTGAATGAAATAGGCCAGATTCATGTTTGCCCCAACAACAGCTTTTTTATATTTTCCTATCTAAAGAAATACAAAATGGCAGATACAGTGTATAGTTGTGGCATCCAGCCTCTGCTTCCAGAAATAAGAAAATGCTGAAATTGACCTGGGGAGCTTACAAAATTAACCACAAACCACTAATATTTTATCCAGTCATACAATGCTAATAGAAGATTTCATACCATAAATTCAAAATTTACCAATGTGTTAAAATAATCTTATTCACTCAGGCTTAGAATTCATAACAAATACTCCCCCTCACCCATTTTTTTGGTTGAATGAGTCAGAATCCCAAGTTTTTTTAGTATAGTATTGAATGTTTTGGAAATACTGTACTGATAGATGAGAATACATGTACAGTAGCTTGGAATATCTTTGTATTATATTAACAATAAATAAGGGTTTACAAGAAGGAACGCCAAAATGAAGATATCCATTTTACATGCACATTGTAGAACAATTTAAAAGTTTATTTATGCATAGTTGAATTTTACCTGTTACCAAACTTTTATTATTTTGTTTCCTCATCATAATTTTTATTGCGAATGTTTTGTAATTAACTTTTGTTTTCTTGTATTTTAATTTTTCTTTTTTAACATTGCTGCTGAAAAGCCCTTTTCGGGGAGCGAAATTAATTTATATACATGTATGTATGTATCCTCTCCCCGGGCAAGGTCCAGTTCTTTGCATCCAGGGATGGGGAATTGATTGGCCATGGTAACAGGTAGAATTGAACTACAGGTAAGCATTGCTATGACAATAACACTTTTCTGGTAATTACATATACACTTTACCAAAATTCCCAAGTATATTCTGAAACAATTGCCTAAAATGATGCCTTTGATTGGCATATAAATAAAGTGTAAAACAAAATAATGAATATATGAAATAATATATTTGAACTGCAGATTAAGAATAAATGAAGAGAAGAATAAATTAGATCCTCGCAGTTAAAAAAATCAGGCTTGCTGGGACTCGAACCCTGACCTCTGCGATACCGGTGCAGCGCTCTAACCAATTGAGCTACCAAGCCAACTGGGAGCTGGTCATTAAATTGGTTTGTAATATACCGGGAAAGATGAAGGTGAAATAATGAATATATGAAATCATATACTTGAACTGTGGATGAACTAATTTAATGACCAGCTCCCAGTTGGCTTGCTAGCTCAATTGGTTAGAGCGCTGCACCAGTATCGCAGAGGTCAGGGTTTGAGTCCCAGCAAGCCTGATTTTTTCAGGCTTTCTTTTCACAACTGCTTAAGTTGTGTTCATAACTTCGAGGATCTTCTCTTCATTTAAGGTAATTCCCTAGTAAAAGAACCCGTCATAGATTTCCGATGAAACTTTGTACACTGAACTTACGAATCAAGGAGATAATAAAAATGTAATAAAAAGAGGGGGTCACCGTGCTGGTTTCTTTGGCACAATGCTGACAAAAATGGTTATTTCGGCCACCTTTTGCAATAGCCGTGCGTACAAATAAGCTCGATTTTTATCAACTTAGCATCTGATATCACACAGAGTTTGACTTTCTCCTATTGTTTATTCACATTACGTTCCAGAAAAATGACTTCAAATACCTTCGTATTTATTGATCTTCCAAAAGAGATATAATTTGGACATGCGATGTTGGACCCGTTATGTCTTTCTCAGTAGAATTTATTAAAATTGCCAAAAAACTGGTCATAGATTTTTGCTAATTTTTTTCTTGAGCAAAGCAGATACTGTTCTCATTAAAATAATGAAATAAAAAATGGGGGTCACCGTGCTCGTTTAGAAGAAAATAACCATATATTTCCCTGCCGAGCTTAACCCTAAGGAAATCCCGTAATGTTGTGCGCGCGCTTGTGGCGCGCGCTTAATGCGCGCGCTAAATGACACGAAAAATTATGCGCAGCAAGGATGCGCAATGCAATTCCATGGAATCAGCTTAAGCGTAAAACATTGCATGTGGCTAAAATTGGCTTGTCACTGACATGAAAAAATGCTGGACGTAATAACTGTCATCTGATGAGATGTACAATTGTATACAATCTTATACAACTGTCCTTTCTAGTTTTTCCACTTTGAAAGGTTTCTCTGTTCTTCTTTCACCTGTAAAATATTAAATTGAATGTATTTTCGATTAACCTTGTTGAACAGTGTCTCAGCCTGTGTACTGCAACAACAAAATGGGGGATAACCGATCGACAATGTAAAAAAAAAGATAAAACAACAACAACAGTGTAATATTTTGCACTCTAATGAAGCCTATCAGCTGTTTGGAGAGTTTCACTCTGGTATTTAGACCAGTACTTAATTTGTTTCCGAACAATTATTATTAAAACACACGAAGCTGTAACAATTTCAGCAAATACATGTATTATTGTATCCAGTGACTACAAGTTTGTGCAAACAAAGTCGGGCGTTATGCTTCAGCGAATCCGGAATGTAAGCATCCAGTTTATACCCGTAAGCTGCCCAGTTGGTTTTTAAAAGAAGTAGAAGCCCATGTACATGTACTCACGAAGACACTTTGTAAACGACTCTCCTGACTGCCAAGGCGTGCGTTGTAATAACACCTCAAAAACAAGGCCTTCGATCAGCTCCAAGAATCACAAGCTCTAGTACACTTTTCTCCATTTTACACAGGATTAACACAGCATAATTTTTCTTCTGTATGTACGTGTACATGTAATTACATTTAGCGAAACCATTATGCTAGACAATCTGTGTTGTCCACTCGCGAGCAACGATTCAACAATAGTCACGTGAGTAGATTCGAGTGCCATGATTGGCTACGCCACGGAAATCCGCTGGAGCCTTCAACTGCGGTCTCAAGAATGACCGTTGGAAAGCACTGACTGGCAGACTGGCTGACTGGCCGACATCAAAGCCACCATTTTGAAATTTTCAATGTTTAGAATTCAAAGATATTCTGCAATGGAAAGAGTGAAACCCGCATCAGTTGCTCAGCGTATCTGGCAATCTTTTGGAGAATGTGAAGGGTGGAAAGTCTTCATTCAATAACAATGCATAAAGGTGAGTTAAAAACATTATTTTTCAACCGTTCCTTTCGCCAACGGCCGTCAGTTTCTTAGTCTACTCTATAAAGGCCCGGCAAAACAACGAAACATGTTTTATCGTTTTGCCTGGCTTAAAGTAGCTTTATTACCACACTAAGACAACAGTCCAGTTTAGGTAGCTGTCCATCTTATATGGGTGTCCTTTAAGAGTTCTTGACTTTACGACAATTTGTGATTGGCTGAATCGTATAAAGAAATGTTATTATGGTTTCAACAACTGTTCTTTGTCAGGAATGGGAGGGAGGGTTGTGACAAGCACAATCATTGGCTATGAATGAGACAACTGTGCTGCAGTCTGAAAATGATAATATGCCATTCAAATGTTGATGACACCATTACATGCTGTCTTGTCAGGGTTTTGTTGATACAATACATGTACATTGTACACTGTACTAACTAGCAATGACGCTGACAACAAAATTCTTATGAGGCCATCTCACAGTGGTGGATCAAGACCTTCAGATAATGGCGGGGGTGGGGGCAATCACCCAGACTCTGGAATACGGGGGCACTCCAAAAATAATTTTTCTGGACCCTATGGGCCTCTTTTTGGCCTAAAAATAAGGTAGAGGCCTGGGCCTCCTTGGCCCCTTTCCTAGATCTGCCACTGTCTCAGTAGGCATTATTATTATGTGGAAGGGAATTAAAGATCTTTTTCAACTTCATCTAGTGCTATTCTGTTAAATAAAAAACATTGTCTTATTAAACCTTTCATTAACTCTCACCGAAGTCCTTTCCCCTCTCCTTACACAGAGTGGAAATTTGATGTGCATATTTCTTACATACATGTACCTCATGCATCTCTCTTGTAGGAAATGCATTTCTTGCTATGCTCAATAATGGAAGGCAGGCAATTTTGTTGAGCACGTGATCAACATGTTGTCTGCCAAAAGTTGACAGTGGAGTCAAGCAACATCAGCAAGGACAGTACCAATAAAAGAATAAATGATATATAATTACAAATTAAAATAACAATAGTACATTTTTAGAATCCAAAAAAGCTAGTGTCAGAATTTTTTACTATGCATTGTCTAGATAGCTTCAGGGTTGCCACAGATCAGAAAATTGAAGGGAATTAGAATTCTTAAAATTCAGAGAATCATCTTTTGAGTTAAGGTGATTTTGAATTTTGAAAAATAGTCAATGTCATTTTAAAACCACAGATTTACTACATCTGATATATACTGTATGCTGTAATATTTGGCCTGGGATAAGTCAGGAAGTTTTGAAACTGGTGACTGTGGCATCCCAGAGATTGTCTTATATTATTGTTTCATGTGTACTATTTTAAAATAATGTAGTTTGTATGTACAGCAGGAATAAAGTAGGATCTTAGTAATGTAAATGAAAAATTGTTTATGTTGGTTACGGAAAGTCTGGTTAAGGAACTTCTTCATCCTTTTCCAGCAAAGCTGAGATTGCTGCAGACTTTCGTTACGTAATTAGATTTATGCTGCATATGCATAAGCAGATAAATGTTAATTTGCTGATATTTTTACAGCATAAAATCAGCAGAGTTTCTGTTGGTATGAGCTTAATATTTAATATCCTGTTTTTGTTTAATGGCTGGAGGAGAACAGTATTTTTGGTACCATTTCAATTATTTCTAAAAGCAATTCACATTGCATTTTCAGCGAATTTTAAAGGTTGCAGGAGATCATCGCTTTGAAATGGACATGTATGTTTTGACATGACACATTTTGCACAGCAGGGCAGGTTTTTGTTTTTGCATCATGGTTTCAGTGAATTTTGGGCTATTTAGTGATTAAGCAAGATACACAATTTTTGCATCACAGTTTCAGTGAATTTTGGGTGATTTAGTCAGTTAGCAAGATGCAGAATTTTGCATCACGGTTTCAGTGAATTTTGGGCTATTTAGTTTTAATAGGCAAGATGCAGAATTTTTGCATCTTGGTTTCAATGAATTTTGGGCTATTTAGTCATTTAGCTAGATGCAGAATTTTTGCATCACGGTTTCAGTGAATTTTGGGCTATTTAGTCATTTAGATGCAGAATTTCTGCACTTTAGCTGCTTTGCTTTTTTGTGTTGTGATACTTTACTTGAGTTGTTCTGCAGCTTTAAGGCCTTTGGACTGTAGATTTTTAGTGTAAACATCTATTCCGAATAAATATCAGGATTTATGACAACTGTTTGAATTTGTGCTTTCAGTGTGTAACAGGGAATGACCCCAGCAAATTGTATGCTTGCCGTCGAGTATTTTCATTTTCTGGCGTAAAATACTTTTTCTGTCGTGTAAAATTGACCTTTTTCGACTGAATTTCAGATTTTGGAAAAACCCATTTTAGTTTGGAACGCGTTCTAAGTGAGACCAAAATCTGAGCGAGAAGACGAGCATTCCTATCATCATTTAATATGGGACTTCCCGTCCCCTACTCCATTACGTAGAGGAATGTCATAAATGCTTTCACATTTTCAGTTTCAGCGTGCCTTTTAGGGGGGCATTCAAACTTGTCAGGACGCGAGCGCACTTAAAACAACAGCACAACATAAAAGATGCGTGATGACCTTTGCCTTTCACATAACTCTCCGGATGTCCTTGCGCATTCTACCCTTTCCTTACCCTACAGCCGCTCACCCTCCAGTCCAGTGCAGTATAGGCTGAGTGACCGTGAAAGAAAAAAAACACAGAAGGAAAGGAATAATAAATAAATAAATAAATAAATAAATAAATAAGTAAATAAATAAATAAAGCTTCGAGTGGGTCAGGACTCGGCTCGGTCCCAGGCCGCACGGTGTGTTTCAAGAATTCGCGACAAGAAGTCTACAGAAAAAATTAAGTTACTGATAAACATTTTAATTAAACTAGCTCACGCTACAATAATGGCTAGTTAAATACAACTTTTTTTGTTTCCGCTGAATTTAATACGTCGATTTCATTTGGACCTGCGAATTCTTGTTTCGTCTATCATTACCTTCAGTCGTAAATTAACAAAATCACAGATTTACCAGACCCACCAGGAAGAAATACTTCCGTGCGTCGAAGGATCGTTCTCGAAAGCACTTTGTTGATACCGCGGTCAGCTTTGCGCGATTTCCCCTCTTTGGCATGCCTCGATAATTCTGCTGAAACGAGGCACCGTTGCGAGCCTCTTCGCCAGCCAGTGCCCAAAGAGGAGCGATGAGCTGGGCAGATAGACATGTCCGAAATCACTGAAGGTATAGTGAAGGTCGATACCCGTGCTAAAATGATATCGACTTCCGACTTAACATCATTTACGCCCACAGCCAGTTTGTGTGCCGAGATATCCTTTTCACATGAGCGCAGAGGGAGTATAACGAAACCTTTTTCTGCAACTCGACTTCGCCTATCTTGGGAGCAGTGTCCCCAACTAATTTTTGAAAAGAACAATTGATCTCCACTCTGTAATCTGTAAAATTCTGCATTCAGTAAAAGCAGCTATATACCAAAACCCGTTCTTGTTTGCTTAAGGAACTTTGAATGGCGCGACGCTCATTATATTGTTGGAACTGCGCTTAATCTAATTTATTTTCCGTTTCTTTACCAAATTGATCTGAAGCTCTCGGGTATTTTAGAATGCTATTTCCACTTTTCTCCAAGCAAAACATATATGATCTGTGCCAGGCCATGACGAAACAGCAGTGCAACATCGCGTTGAAACTGCTCCGAAAAAGAAACGAAACAGTAGTATCTTCAAAAAAAAAAAAGAACAGTTGCAGTACTCCGTAAAAAAACAACTACGACAACAGTTACTCGGTGAACCGTCCCCATTTCAGGTTTGATAAATTTGCCGGTTTCCCAATAATTGACTTCATATATGCTTTCGCATATGCTTTTTAAATTTTTAAAACTGTTTTGCCAACAACACCTAAAATTTATCTCTAGTCCTCTAAATATAACGCCATTCAAAATATAAAAGACAGATTAATCGAATTTGTAACCGAGCCTCCTCTCGAATGACATGTCATTGCGTGACAGAACAA
The DNA here is from genome assembly GCA_963693305.1 of Meandrina meandrites. Taxonomy (NCBI): domain Eukaryota; kingdom Metazoa; phylum Cnidaria; class Anthozoa; order Scleractinia; family Meandrinidae; genus Meandrina; species Meandrina meandrites. The sequence continues at coordinate 13,749,138 of OY855909.1, forward strand.
TGAGCGAAAAGTCAAGATCAAAGCGCCATTTTGGCTTTTATTGATCTTCTGCTCTGATTACAACGGTCAAAACGCGTTTTGAGAAAAGTGAAAACAAGTCCCTTGTATAAAGTGCCCGTTTTAACTAGAATGTGGTTGGAACTGTCAAGCAATGCGATGTTTCCTGCAAGAACCTTCCGGAACAGTTTTTAATGGTTAACTGAATTCTGAGTGTGCGATTTGGGAAACACTGTCCAAGTGCTAATGAAGTATTTAAAACGAAAGTAGGATATACATATCTTCAACGAATTGTTTCACCAGGTAAGCTAAATATATTGAGTTTCTGATCTAGTATGGTGCTAAGCAGTAAGATTTTGTTGGAATTTTGGCTTTGAGAAACGAAAGCGTAATTCGATTCTTTGCGGTTGTTGACAAGTCGGTGTTGTGATTTCGTCCAAATAGAAAGGGCTCGTTCTTGGTAGTTATTAAAAGCCCCAGGGTAATTTTTATGCCATTAAAAAGAACATTATTTCCACTTATCAAAAATCAAATCTTAAGTGATTCTGAGTTATACCGCGTAGGAAAAGTGTTCCTTGAAAAACAGCTCCAAAATGTGATTTTTAATCAATCATATTTTAGCGATTTTCAAACAGGCTCCAGAAATTCAAATTTCCCTTAATAATCCTGTTGTTAGACTCAAATCATTTTTCAATGCCTCCTTTACAAATATACAACTTGAGAAAAGCGTGCGTTATTCTGCGCTTTTGAGTAGCAAAGTTCTTGTGCTCTAACTCGTGCTATGAATTTCGACCATTTTATGGCTGTCGGCGCTCGTTACAGTTTTTGAGAATTTTCTGCAAAATTAAAATAGCTTTGAAAAAACAAATTGCACCACGTTGATTGACTCACCATAAGGTATCTCTGAATTAAATATGAGAGTAGTGTTTTTTTTTTTTTTCATCATGTGCCACCTCCCACTCGGTCATGGAAAAAAGTCACTCTTAATGAGCTCTTCGATCATTCCTAACTTCCAGGTTCCTCTTGGTGAACTCTCTTTCAGAAGCACGACGTCTCCCTTTGTGGGTTGAGCTTTGGATTGAACTCTAGGGGCTTTCAAGTGTTTCTGCATCCTTTCTCGTAGACTCAGCAAACATTCATCAAACCACAGTTTGCAAAACGTGTTAAGATGTTTCTGGCCTTTCTTCCATGTTTCCAGAAGTTTCTGTGCAGAACTTAGTCTTTCAACAAAGTCTGGATCTTGCGGCTGTTTATGGTCTGTTGCTTGGTACACCAGTTTTTGGATTTAGACTAAGAAAGTCACCAGGGGTAAGTGCGAATCCAGAGTTCATATCAGCTCCCACGTACACTAATGGTCGTGAATTTACAACTGCTTCGACTTCTGTAAGAATGGTTTCCAATTGGACAATGTTCAAACATATCTTTCCAATACTCTTTCGAAGAGCCTGCTTCCCAAGTCTCATAAGGCGTTCATAGAAGCCACCCATCCAGGGGGCCAGTTCAATGAAGAAGGTCCATTTGATTCCTTCATTTGCTAGATAGTCTCTTTAGGGAAGAATAATTGTTTTAATTCAGCTCAAACGGGGCAACTGGCTTGTCAGAGTGGTCTTTCTTGCGATCCATTTCAATCAGGGCTGAGGTCTCATACATAATCTGTGGACCAGCAGGCTCTTTGGCCATCTTTTCCAATGTGTTTTCGTCAATTTGCTGAAAGCCCCATGAAAGCCACTTGGTCTCCATGCCACCACAATTGATTGTTAACGAGTTCCTCTGTGGAACCACCTCTGGTGGCTAAGTCAGCTGGATTCTGGGTTGTGGTGACATATCTGAACTTGATATCTTTGTGAGAGGTTATCTCTTTCAGCCTGTAGGGGTTAGTGGCTTTTCATCCAGTGACGAACACACTGCGAGTCTGTCCACAGTATCCGATCAGTCACTGGTAACTGGAGTTGTTCAGTCACATAGTTTAGGCATCTAGTTCCAATAATAAGCGCTAATAGTTCCAATATTGGAATGCTAAGTTGCTCTGTTGGGGCAACACGTGCTTTGGAGAATACCAGGTTAACATTGGCGGTTTTGCCCACTGCGGAGTACAGGTATACAGCTGCTGAGTATGCCTTGGCTGAAGCATCAGTGAAACAAAACAGTTTGTATTCATTTCCTCCTATTATCTAGGTATGGACAGGGAGGACAATGGGCTAAGGTCTTTATGCAGCTTGTACCACTCTTGCTGTTGAGATTCAGTGAGTGTTTCATCCCAATCTAACTCTTGTTTCCATAGTTCTTGAATGAACAGTTTTCCATTGAGTGTGGCTGGCGAGAAGAAACCTAATGGATCATAAATTCTGCTGATGGACTGCAATGCTTCTCTTTTGGAAGTGACTTGAAAGGATGAAGTGTGAGATCCATTGATAATAATTGTGTCACTGTTCATGTTCCAGGTAGTTCCAAGAACTTTCATAGTGTCTCCACTTGTTCGATCACTTTCTGGGACGCTCTGGAGGAAGTATTGAGAGTTTGATGCCCACTCTTGGAGATTCATTGATGAGGACTGGAAAAGGCACTTTGCTTCTTTGTAGAATTCGTCTGCTTCTTCTGATGTGGCAACTCCTGTGATCATGTTGTCCACGTACATATTGTCTGAAATCTTTTTGGCTACTGGGGTGTCCGCTCTGTTCAGATGATACTTGACTGTTGCAGCCAGCAGGAATGGGCTAGATATCGTTCCAAATTGGACTCTGGTAAATCTCAGTACCTGGACATTGTTTTCCAGGGTTGGCCTTGTGGCATCTTTTAACCAAACAAATCTTGTTACATCTCTATCCTCCGGTTGAAGTCCCACTTGATGAAAAGCTTTTTCGACATCAGCAACCAGGGCGACTTTGTTAAGTCTAAACCTCATCAGTAGTCCGCACAAATCTTCCAGTATTATGGGCCGCGGTGTAGGCTTTCAGTCAGGCTTTGACTTCCCTTTTTTGTTTTGGCGGAGGCATCAAAGACAATGCGTATCTTTGTGGTGGTCTTCTCGGGTGTCACTATCTCATGATGTGGGATGTAATGCTTCAATGTATTTGCGGAATCTTCATCAGGTACAACTTCAATGATGTCCTTTTGTAATTGGTCCTGAATAACTGCATCATACTTTGCCAGGTGTTCTGAGTTTCTCATGAGTCTATTGACAAGGGATCTCAATCTTCCCATTGCCAGGTCATAATTGGCTGGCAAAGAGGGAGATTCCTCTTTCCAGGGCCAGGTTACTTGGTAACGCCCATCTTCAAATCTGACAGTGTCATTAAATTTCTGCAGGGCTTTATCATCATCATTCATACACATCGGTTCACTGATTCCAAGTGTTTCAAGTTTCCAAAATTCTTCCAATGTTGTTGTATGTTCAATAGGTAGTTCCTGTGCAGTAAGATGTGCTCTGATTGGACTGGATGTGTATGTGAGCATTGACACAGAAGGAGCAGATTGAGCTTCTTCAGACTTAACTCTGCCTGTCAGAATCCATCCCAACTTGGATGCCATGAGATTCAATCCTGGAATAACTTGTTTCATTGATATGTCACCAGAAAAAATATCACAATAATAGTCATTTCCAAGCAGAGCTCTATGCTGGCGGCTTCTTTGGAAGTTGGGATTGAATCAGCAAGTGTAATGTCCTTAATAAGGTGTTCAATGTTCTTTGTATCATAGCTTGCTCTTTGCAGGGTACCAGTTATTTTGGGCACAGCATTGACTCTCAAGTGCAGGGATGATCCTTCTTTGGTAAAAAACCTAAGTTCAGTAACAGGAGTCTGCAGCTGTCTGGGTTTGGATGAGCTGAATGTGTAGACTGTTAGGGTCTCAGATCCTCGCATTGGCAACTGAAGTATTTCTGCCAGCTGTTCAGTAATGTAGGTTCTTTGGCTACCTGTATCCAGAAGCAATCGGACAGTCTCTTTTCTTGATTTTTTGAGATCTTCTACTCAGCGGTGGCTGTTTGCATTAGTACATGCTCATCAGAAGCTAGCAGGGTATTCTCTGCTGTGATGATGGTGGATATCGGTTCAGTCACTCTGTTTACAGTTTCTGCCGGTTTCTCTGGAAATTTGTTAATGCAAAGACTTCTGTGGTGGCGATTTTTCTGCTGACAATGAGCACACACCTTGTTTGACTTGCAATCTTTCTGATTATGGCCTGGTTTCAGGCATATGAAACAGTGTCCCTATATTTTTTTTCTTTCCTGGCTGTTACGGTGGGGTACTTTCTACATTCGTCACTCCAGTGTTTTCCATTACAATAGATACAGACATCTCTTCTTCTGACTTTCAGATTTTTGGGAGGCTTGGGAACAGAGAACAATGCTTCGGTAGTAGTTTTGTGTTCACTGTTCTGAGATGTGGGCCACATGTTTACAATAGGGTGTTTACTTTCATCTTTGGGAGTCCCACACTGTCTCTCAGCATTTTCACGATTAGTGATGTATCTATGCAACTTATTTCTCAGTAGCTGTACTGACCATTCTTGATCTTCCACTTTGTGATCAGTCAGGTGAGTAATCACATCTTTGGGTAGCTTTGACATAATCAGGGATACGAGCATTTTTGTGTTTACATCCTCCCCCCAGGGCTTGTAGTGATCTTAGGTGTTTCTCTATTGTGTCATAGCTCGTGCGCAAGGCTGATGTATGGCATGTAGAAGCAGGTAAATCCATGAGACTAGTGTAATGAGCATTGATGATAATCTCATTTTGTCCAAAGCGTTTTTGCAATAGTCTGATTGCTTCCTGATAGCATTCGTCAAGGTTAACCCCGATATTACTTCTGCAGCTTCTCCCTCTAATTTAGATCTAAGGTAATTCATTTTCTCTACTTGGCTGAGAAATTCATTGGAGTGTATTGCTGAGTCAAAGGAGTCCCAACATTCCTGCCATTTCAATAAGTTCCCGCTAAATTTGCAGAAATTGAGCTTTGGTAATTTAACAGTGTTAGGTTTCGTACCTGGTTTTGCTGTTTCCGTCTCAATTTTCTTCATTTTTTTTCTCCAGGTTAAGCCTCTCTGCTTTAATTTGTAACTTTCGGTGTTCAATATCGGCTTTTTCTTGCTCTATTTGCAGCATCTTCTCCTCCAGTTCAATGTTTACTTTCACACTTCCTCGTCTTAGTTTAAATTCCATTCTGTCTTTTATCATGTCCAATTTCGAGGAAAGTCCCACAACAAGTTGTTCAGCTTCGAAGGCAACATAGGTGTACTCTTCATAATCCTCCATAACTTTTTTCATACTCTCGTTTAGCTACGGCTTTGGCAGTGTCTTCGAGTTGCGTTCGGAGGCTTTCATACACACGTAAATGCTGCTGCAACTGATCGCGTTTGTCACGAGTTTCATCCAGGATTTTTTCAAGATCGCCATCAATGGGCCGCTGTTTGATTTCCTTTGCTGTGTCAATATTAAGAACAACATGTCTTTTTCTTGCTCCGATAAGTCTCTTAATGGAGCCCAAGTCTGTCATGTCTCTGAAGGTTTCGGCTAGGTTTCAAGGTAATTCGTCAACTCGCCTGATTCGAGGCTGATCTTGTTGACAACACTAAAACGTACGGCTTCGAGGAAAGAATTATTCGGCTGAGGATGATGTGAACGGCTTCAAACGGTAGATACGGCTTTCTTTGTTTCTTTTGTTTTTGTTTTCTTCTTCAATCCCCTCGCTCTGCTCCCATGTCGCGTTGGGCGAGTTTTATTTTAGCTTTCCTTCGTAACACAACATCATGCCAACATGGCGGCTCTAATCCTATCTTTTCTTTCACGTTTTCGCGGGAATCCCGAGTGACGTAATACACGCGCGACTGTACAAATGTTGCTTTTCGTGGAGTGATTTCTCCATGACACTCTGAACCTGGGCATGCCACCCTGATGGTTCTTTGTGCTGGGAAGGGCACGGTTGATTTCGAAAAACTGCCGCCCATCGGGAGTTGTTCTCAACACGAGCATCTGCTTCGTCATCTTTCTTTGATTTTCGCGGCCTCTCTTGCCAAAATTAAAATAATTATAATAATAATAATAATACTAATACTAGATTTATATAAGGCCATATCCATGGCTCATGGCGCTTTAGAGTAAAAAATGTTATTAAAAGTAAAATTACATTAAAAATTTACATCAGTGATAAAAAATTACTAACAAATAAAATAGCTAAGCTGTAAAAATGAAAGTAAAACTAGGAATCATTAAAACCTTTAAATAAAAACTGACTAACTTAACTAATTAACTAAGTGACTGACTAACTAACTAGCTAAACTATCTAATCTACTAATTAACTGACTAACCAAAAGTCTAGTTATAAAATTTGGTAAAAAGGTATGTCTTTATACAAGTCTTAAAATCTGATAGCGAGCCGCTCCCTCTTATATTGTTCGGAAGAGAGTTCCATAGGCTAGGTGCTACAAAAGAGAAACACCTATGACCATAGCCTATTAACTTGACAGGTGGTACTTTCAGGAGGTTTTTGGAGGAGGATCGAAGATTTCTGGTTGGTACATAAGGCTCTAGCAGTTCAGTAATGTAATTAGGGGCCTGGCCGTTGAGCGCTTTATAGGTTAAAAGTAAAATCTTATAGTTGATGCGTGATCATGTTTACGGTGAATGTTGTCAACAGTTTTCAATCCATGTTCTAATACAGTGTAGCTGCTTTAAGACTGGCTTGATATGATCGTCTTTCCTTGTTCTAGTAACAACGCGAGCCGCAGCATTCTGGACATTTTGTAGACGATCTATCAAAAATTTTGGTAGTCCAGATAGAAGCGAGTTGGCGTTATCTAGTTTGGAAGTGATGAATGCGTGTACTAACTTTTCAATGTCTGCTAGAGATAGACAGACTCTTATCCTGCAAATGTTTCTAAGATAGAAGAAACAGGCCTTGCAGGTACTGGTAACATGCTTTTCCAGTGACATGTGCTCATCAAAGATGACTCCAATGTTCCTTGCAGAAGTAGATGGCTCGATCTGTTCACCAAACACATCGACGTGGTCTATTAATGGGGGTGGACGGTGTCGTGCGCTCAAGATCAAAAGCTCTGTCTTTCCTCTGTTTAGTTTCAGCTTATTGCACACCATCCACGAGTCGATCTCAGAAACACATGCTTCTATTTTAGCTATAGAACCAGGTTGTTCAGCGAAGGTGGGCTTAAATGAGAGGTAGAGCTGGGTGTCATCAGCGTATAGATGGTAGTTAAGTCCGTGCGGTTTGATGATGTCCCCGATGGGCGATGTGTATAAAAAATACAGGATTGGCCCTAAAACGGATCCCTGGGGAACACCGTAGCGAAGTTCTTTCATCTCTGACTTGATTCCGTGAATCATCACAAACTGCTTTCGGTCTTGAAGATAGGTTCGAAACCATTTTAGCGCATTTCCTTTCACGCCGTAGCGTTTTTCCAATCTTTCTAGTAGCAGTTTATGGTCGACGATATCAAACGCCGCGGACATGTCCAACAGTTCAGGATAACGCATTTCTGATTATCTATCTCACAGAGAATGTCATTTTGCACCCTCAGGAGAGCAGTCTCCGTGCTGTGAAAGCGTTTATATCAGGGTCGTAACGAGGTATATTTTTTCATAGCTGATCCCATTTTTTTACCCAAAATTTTGATCCCTGATCCCAAAGGAGATGGAAATTTTGATCCCTGATCCCGCAAAAATATTTCGATCCCACAAGATTCTAGCCTGCGAATACAGCCGCCTTTCACTCGCTCCCGCTACTACGTGTGAAGGCGGCTGTATTCGCAGTCTAACAAGATTCCCTCTTTATAATTTTGCCTCGATGTCGATTTCATCGTAATCACTATTGACAACATTTGCGCCAGCGCACGATCAAGCTGTTTACCTTTACTGTTATAAACAACATCATAAAAATACAGAATATCGTTCCTCGTGTTTTATTATAATTATACAAAGCATTGTGCTTTTTCCTGAATCAGCAACCCGATCTTGGCTACCACTTCTCCTATTCAGTTTTTTAACGTCTCACGATCAACGCCTAAAATAAGGGCGTCTTCATAATAAACAAATGGGCGTGATACGCCTGATTCATGAATTTTTAGTAAGATTTACAAAGATCTTCGATCTTTATATTTGTCGATTATAATGTGCAATGCAAATAGACTAAAATAACCGCAGCCATTTCATATCTTGGGCTACACTTGTTTATTGGCTTGTTTATACCTGAAGAAGAGAAATTAAAGAATCGTAGCTGTGCACCATCATCCACTACCCACTTATCTCGAACTTTACCAAGAATTTGTGCGGATTAACCTCTGGCCTTTGGCTAATGAAACCTTGTTTGACGCCGAGTTTTGACAAGAGGTCTAATGTGTACATACTGAAACTCTGTCAGTCCAGTATGATGCAGTTCCAGCTAAAATTATTACTCGTAAATCAATTAACGGTGGTAAAATCAAATTGGACAAGTCTTGCTACTAAGGCACTGACTAGGCTATTGAATTAAAATGCCACGCGAATTTCGTAATCAGTCAAAGATCATTTTCTTTAATTGTGAATATCAAATATGTGATTCGTGAAATGGTCTCAATTTGTTATACGTGATTGGTGACTTGAAGGAAAATAGGCGCGCGATTCGTTATTGGGACCCACTGAAAATCAACGAAATTTATCTGATCTCTCTTTATCGCGTATGCGTATGCCAGGCTCTGACATAGACCAGCACGTAATTGGGCCAACGTGATCATTGACACTTAAATGATTTTAAAAGCGTCATGCATGCAGCGAGAATGCAACGCTGTAAAATCCTTGAAAGTTATCAACGATTGCGTGACTAGCCAGTACTGTCCGGTCATGAATCCGAATGCCTTCACATGCTAGAAATAAACCATACTGACCCTATACTGTTTGAAATAAGCCATAAAATCTCAAAATAGCAAAAAAGCTCTAAAAGTCCCTGTAAAAGCGCATTTTATAATTTGTATTGTCACCTAGGACAGCTTGATCCCTGATTCCATGAAAAACAACGCTGATCCCGATCCCTCGGGTTGTGATCCCAGATCCAGGGCTGTGATCCCTAATCCCACCCCTTTACAGGCCTTTGATCCCTGATCCCATATACCCCGTCACGACCCTGGTTTATATGCTGACTGAAAAGATTCCTCTAGATCATTATCGCGTAGATAGTCACTCAATTGACAAGATACTGCCTTTTCAATTATCTTAGATACAACCTTCAGATTTGAGATAGGTCTAAAGTTTGAATAATCCTCAGAGTCCAGGTTGTCCTTCTTCAGCTTCGGTTTGATCATTGCTTCTTTCAGTGCAGCGGGCATAGATGTTGATTGAAGAGACATGTTAACGATGTTAGTTAACACGGGTAGAATAGTTGATTTACATACCTTAAGAATAGAAGCCGGTATATGATCAAGATCACAGGATTTTTTACCGATTTTGTCCACAAAACTTTCAATCTCTCTTTCTGACATCACCCTGAACTCTGTGAATTCGGCTTGACATGGCTGTTTGTATGCTTCGCAGGACTGGGTACCAGAAGTCACTTCTTTGGATAGTTCCGTTCTTATGGATGCTATCTTCTTGTCAAAAAAGTCGGCAAAATTGTTCGTAAGCTCAAACGTTGAGGGTGCGGTCGGATGGCGTCTATCTACTCTGCGGTGTAATAGCTTGTCGACTGCGTTGAAAAGTATTTTTGGATCTGATGCATTCTCTGAAATAATAGATGAATAGTATGAAGCCTTTGCGTCCCTTAGCAGTTTGTTCACTACCTGGCACTGGTCGACAAACATCTGTCTGTCGACGCACAGTCTCGACGATCGCCAGCGGCGCTCCAGCCTTCGACGTTTTCTCTTGGCGTTACTAATACCCTCATGGTACCATGGTGCTGATGGACGGAGAGTTATCATGCGTCGTTTTAAAGGTGCATGCCTTTGAAGTATTTCCGTCAGAGAATTTTCGTATTTTTTCAGTGAGATCCATAAGATCAAAGGCGTTGGTTGTCAGAAGGTCAGATTGCTTTAGGTCGTCATTAAAACTGTCCATATTTACCGAGCGCAGTTTACGATAACTAATTTCCATTCGTTCCAGAGGTGGTTTCTTTAGGCGTAGCTTGCAGTGTACAGCGGAGTGATCGGACAGCATTGGATCACGTGTTTCAACGCTAGTAACTAGCTCGTCCTCGGCCCTAGTTATGATCAGGTCTAAGGTGCGGCCTTTCTTATGGGTGGGTCCATTTACATGCTGGACTATACTGAACGATTCTAAGATCTTGTTAAATTTTACAGTCTCCAAATTGCTGATTTTATCCATGTGATAATTGAAATCGCCCACTATGAGAAGGTTGCCAGGGAAACCAACTAACTGTTCTGCGAGGGTGCAAAATTCTTCAAAGAATAGAGAACAATTTAATTGATTTCCCTTGGATGGAGGCGGTCTGTAGATAGTTACAATTCTTGTAGAACCAGTGGAGCATGTCGTCACAATGTCCAGGTATTCGAAGGAGCTGAAATTTGTCTGGGTTTGTTTCGTGACTTTCATTTGTTTCTTTATTAGGAGACCAATTCCTCCCTCTCGTGAGTTTTTCCGTGGAACATGGTAGAAGCGGTATCCGGTTGGACAAACTTCAGCAATTGAAAAATTATAGTTTTCATTATTGCGCAGCCATGTCTCAGTCACTGCAAAAATATCCACGTTATTGTCGACTGCATAATCTTTTATCGCAAGTTCCTTCTTGTTGATCGATCTAGTGTTCAATAAACAGAAGTCGATTGGTATAATACTATTCTGCAAATTTTTGTAATATAGAACCAAACCGTGTTCTGGAGCTGACTTGGAGATTTTGATTCTGCTGGACCAAGCTGGCCTGTCTCGAAGAGCTTTTTAACGACTTCTCGGGTAAGTGTCTCTTTATGTACGACTCCAGCAATTTCGCTATCTTTCCTCAGTGTTTTGAGAAACACATCTAGGGCTTTGTTGGCTTGGACAAATGCCGGGTCAGTAATGATACTAAAGGATTTTTTAAGCTCCGGGCTTTGTAAATGTCGGTCGAGACCTGCTCTTATGCTTCTTAAAGAACTGGATTTGTAGAAACCTCCGTCTTTTTGTCTAGCGCCAATGAAAAACTTTTCAAGACATCTCGCGAGTTCGACTTTTTCCATTTCTTCAACCTTGGTTACAAATTCTGTTTGTTGTGAAAACCATTCTGAAAGTAAAATACACCCTTCCCTTTATCATCGAACGAACTGTCAGACCAAAAAAAAAATGTAAACTAAGTTTTGGCTCGAAGTTACGAATTGTTATTGATTCAGTCGAGGATTGCGGCTTGATAAAAACAATTTCAGACGTTACAGTTGTAAAACCACTTATTACTGACCATTAAAAATCTTGACTGCAAACTTTGTTGACCTTTTGGTATTTTCAGGTACTGCGTTGGAAATAATTCGGTTGATTTCCGATCTTGTTACATTTTGAAAGCGTTCCGTCGCCATTTTTACAGTTGAGCTTGTTGCGACGTACAAAATTACGTATATCGCAGGATATCTGTTACCTACGGATGACAGATATTGAGAGCATCATTTGGACGGTGTTACAATTTGTTGAATAATAATTGTGGTTAATGGTATCTGAGCTAATATGCCATTGCCTGTTAACCAATCAAACCTCAGGAATTGCAATATACCATTGCTAGCTTTTAATAATGCTTGATGAGGCATTAAACTGTTGCCAAACCTGGCTTACTGCCATGTTTACACAATTGAAATTTTTTCTTCAGTTTAGTCAAAACGAAGCCTAGGAAAACACCTCTCGTAAAAACACGGATTAAGTGAATTGCATGATTTCATAAAGCAAATGGATATAACTAGTTCGCAACGTATGCTTTGTAATTCTATATTTACTTACAGGATTTTCAAATTTGTCAGGTAGGCAAACATTCTGTCGGGTAGAACTGTAATAGCGTTTGAAGTCAAATTTCTGTGAAAAGTATAACCCGATAAGTGAAACAGGAAACTAAATTGCTCTAATTCCGGAATTATAGTGGGAAAATTCTTTGTTTGTCTCCAGTCAGCGTTCCTTGCATATAATTTAGTGAGGTGAATTCTACGTAGGAAGTCAAAACAGCGTTTCTTAATGTGCTCCTATGATGAAATTTTTGATTTCCATTTTTTTTTTATTGTCATGTACAATTGGACTGTCTTCCTTATTTTTTTTTATTTTTAATTCCAAAACATTTTATAGTGCTCTCTTAATGTTTATATAGCGACGCATGAATAAAAGAGTGTAGTTAAGTCTCTTAAGTAGAACTGAAGATGGGTTAGGAATTCCAAATAAAAGCTCGTCAAATGTTGGATTAAACTGTGAGCCATTTATATCATTGAACCAATCTATGCAGGTTTTAACAAAGCACTTGGTGAATGGACATTCAAGGTACGTGTGATTAATCGAGTCTTGTTCGCCACAGTAAAGACAATTATCATTAGCTTTAATCCAAAACCTGTGAAGTTCCTTAAAATGGAATCTATTTGTTAAATATACAACAATTCAGCACAATACAATACATTTTAGCAATGCAATGATTTTAAAGCTAAACAAAGGGGTGACAAAAAGTAATTACATAATAAAGTAGTGAATATATGCTTACAATAGTATTACATACGAAACTACTTGCAATAACATTACTAACAATATTATATTACATTCATTTTGTAACAATAGACTTGTTGATGTAATGTATATGAAATGATTCATATATCAACTGCGGATATATATGAAGGTGATATGTGATCTTCGCAGTGAATTTCCAATTTAAGCAATTGGAATAAAGAAGCCTGAAAAAAAATTAGGGCTTCAACGGGATTCGAACCCGTGACCTCCGCGATACCGGTGCGATGCTCTACCAACTGAGCTATGAAGCCACACATTGGGAGCGAGGTCAATTGTGAGTTAATATTTTCCCGTGAAAGGAGTGAAATGATGTAATGTATATGAAATGATTCATAATTATATGAACTGCGGATATATATGAAGGTGATACGTGATCTTCGCAGTGAATTTCCAATATAAGCAATTGGAATAAAGAAGCCTGAAAAAAATCAGGGCTTCAACGGGATTCGAACCCGTGACCTGTGCGATGCCGGTGCGATGCTCTACCAACTGAGCTATGAAGCCACACATTGGGAGCGAGGTCAATTGTGAGTTCATATTTTCTCGTGAAAGGAGTGAAATGATGTAATGTATATGAAATGATTCATATATGAACTGCGGATATATATGAAGGTGATATGTGATCTTCGCAGTGAATTACCCATTTAAGCAATTGGAATAAAGAAGCAATTGGAATAAAGAAGCCTGAAAAAAAATTAGGGCTTCAACGGGATTCGAACCCGTGACCTCCGCGATACCGGTGCGATGCTCTACCAACTGAGCTATGAAGCCACACATTGGGAGCGAGGTCAATTGTGAGTTCATATTTTCCCGTGAAAGGAGTGAAATGATGTAATGTATATGAAATGATTCATATATGAACTGCGGATATATATGAAAGAGATATGTGATCTTCGCAGTGAATTTCGAATGGAATCCCGTTGAAGCCCTGATTTTTTTCAGGCTTCTTTATTCCAATTGGAAATTCACTGCGAAAATCACATATCACCTTCATAATAGACTTGTTGTTAAAATTTACAGGTGTTGCTATAATAGAGTTTTGATTATACCAAAAAAATAGTTATTATCAAGCAAATTGCATTTGTTTGACTTGTCATTTATTTTTGGAAAACAAACACAAAAAAAGCGGAAAAGATAAGGATTATTTTAAGCAGTGTAGCGCGTCTTTATAGAACTTGGGAAGATCAAGGAAATCGACAGTGTAGTTGCAATTGAGTAAGAGCTTTAGGCCTCCTCGTTTATTAAAGGAGTGGACACGAACCACCTTCCAGTGTTGGTGACCGAAACGGAGGAGCCTAGAGATCCAGGCTAAGCGCAGTGATTTCACAAACGTTTCAACATCCACCATGCGAAGTCGTCCCTTATCATCGTCTTGATAGAAACGTACTCTTTTGATACTGTCTTCCTTTTTTTTTCCACAGAAAACGGAATAGTGTTCCCTTAACATTATTTGTAACCTCTCCAGGGACCTGTACATTCGAAGCGGAGTAGACGAGTGATGAAATTCCCAGCGCTTTTACTATTAATACCTTTCCGAATAACGTAAAGTCCCTCTATCTCCACATATCGAGATTCGCTTGAAATTTCTGTATCTTCAGATTAAACTTGAAGTTGTCTTTAGTCGTTTTTATCAAATGATAAAAAATATTTCTGAGAACCTTGTCAGACATTTGACCCACTTAAGGTTACCGTATACCTTTGGTGGTGTCTCGCGTCTAAACGATATAGCGCAGTCGGAATAAATTGTAGACAGCTAAAACCCTATATCAAATTAAAGCTTATTGAGCTGGCTTTCAATCTATAAATGCATCAGTTTGACGGATTTTATTCGACGTTAATTCTACAGTTAAAGTAAAACGAAAAGGCAATAAAGGACAACCCTGTCTCACTCCAGAGGGCTTAAACTAATAAGTGGCAAAACTGTGATTGAGTAGTGCAGTTTCTGCATTGGTGTAAAAGATCTCAATCCACTTTCTAAGATTTGTTCCGAAATTATACCTTCTTAGCATGTATTTTATCAATGGTGATTCCTAAATGTCAAAAGCCTTACGAAAGTCTGGAGACAAAAGAATTCAGTTGCTACTATGGAGACGGATACTGGACAAAAATGTAATTGTAGTGGTACTACGTGCTGCATTATATCCTACCACGCGTTGATACCCAAAACTACCCGGTGTGTTGTTATATCGTACCCGATATGTCGCTTTATCGTACTGCTCAAGCCATAACACCGTACCGTGTGCTGCTATATCGTACCCGATCATTAAATATCGTAAGTGATATGCAGTTATATCGTAGTGCTAAAGCCATAACATCGTACCGTGTGCTGCTATATCGTGCCCAATGATAACATATCGTAAGTGATCTGCAGTTATATCGTATTGTTAAAGCCACAACATCGTACCGTATGCTACTATATCGTACCCAATGATAACATATCGTAAGTGATACGCAGTTATATCGTATTGCTTAAGCCATGATGTCGTACCATATGCTGCTATATCGTACCCGATGATGGTTTATCGTAGCGTTCATGCCATTTCATTGCGACAAACTGGTCAGCGGCTTATACTTAGGTAGGTACCTCATGCATGGGGACACAAAATGTCCCGGATTCGATTTAAAGACCTGTAACTGTGAAGGAGTGCAATTTGAAAAAAAAAAAAATCGAAAATTATCAAACTTGGCCAGAATGTAGGTCTAGTGGAACTATTTATATGAAGAAAAAAAAAAGCTTAAAGTTCAATCAATTTTATTCTTTTACGCGATAATATTTTTGGGCTACTCAAATAACAAACTTTGACAGCACGTGCAATGCAAGTGTCGCTATTTCGTGTCACGGTATTTCCATCAATAAAATGGCAAAATTGACAGTTAAAACCCCAGGGGGGTACTCGTAGTATACATGACGGGGGGGTCCGACGTATTTTTTTGGGTCAAAAAAATTTACATGCTCGGTATTTTTTTGGGTCAAGAGATCTGTCACGTATTTTTTTAGTTCTTAAAAAAAATACGGGTATTTTTTTGGGTCTTATTCCGAGCGAGCGTTTCGTTTCCGGTTTTCGTTGCGATCAGTAAATCAGAAAAATATTCATTCGAACTTTTTTCAGCGACGTGTGTTCCGGAAAAACTGTTAATATTAAGAAGACAATACAATGTACATTTGTAATCTTTTTTTTGGGTTGGGTATTTTAATGCCAGGTATTTTTTTGGGTCTAAAATTTCAGGCTTGTGTATTTTTTTGGGTTTGCAATATGAAGCTCCGTCGGACCCCCCCCCCCCCCCCCCGTCATGTATACTTCGAGTACCCCCCCCCCCCCCCCCCCCCCCCCCCCCGGGGTTAAAACTCGTACTTTGGTTCGTCATCTAGTGTTATAAAAATGTAACCCAATAAAAGAGCAACGTTTCGTCTTAAATTTAATATAAAAATATTCTTGGGCTACTAAAACAACAAATTATGAGCGCGCTTTACGCAAGTTCTTCGGAGCTCAGTAACTGGGCCATCGCTTGGAAGACATGTCACGCAATTTCAAATATAAGGATTTTTTAGCTCAGTGACACTTGCGTACATCGCTCTCAAAGTTCCTTATATGAGTAGCCCAAAAATATTATTTCATATATTGGAAGCCGAAATGTTGCTCTTTTGTTGGGATATATTTTATAGCACCGGCTTATGTACCAAGTTGAGTTTTTTTCGCTCTCAATTTTGCCATTTTTTGCGGTGCAGAAATCGGCAAAATAAGCCGAAAATTTAAAATTTGACTCAAAACATAATATTTTCAACCAGTATGTCTTCTTTTGAATGATGTAGTAATTGCTTTGCTGTGCCTTTTTGTTCATTTTTGGTAAGTTTTAAAATCATGTGTTGTATGAGCCCCTTATCCCGTAGCTTTCAAACCGTCATTCGCGTAAAAGAAAAAATTGATTGAACTTTAAGCGTTTTTTTTTTTTCATATAAATAGTTCCACTAGACATACATTCTGGCCAAGTTTGATAATTTTCGATTTTTTTTTTTCAAATTGCACTCCTTCACAGTTACACGTCTTTAAATCAAATCCGGGACATTTTGTGTCCCCATGCATGAGGTACCTACCTAAGTATAAGCCGCTGACCAGTTTGTCGCAATGAAATGGCATGAACGCTACGATAAACCATCATCGGGTACGATATAGCAGCATATGGTACGACATCATGGCTTAAGCAATACGATATAACTGCGTATCACTTACGATATGTTATCATCGGGTACGATATAGCAGCACACGGTACGATGTTGTGGCTTTAACAATACGATATAACTGCAGATCACTTACGATATGTTATCATCGGGTACGATATAGCAGCACACGGTATGATGTTATGGCTTTAGCACTACGATATAACTGCATATCACTTACGATATTTAATGATCGGGTACGATATAGCAGCACACGGTACGGTGTTATGGCTTGAGCAGTACGATAAAGCGACATATCGGGTACGATATAACAACACACCGGGTAGTTTTGGGTATCAACGCGTGGTAGGATATAATGCAGCACGTAGTACCACTACAATTACATTTTTGTCCAGTATCCCCCTCCATATGCTACCTCTGATCTTTTTTCGTTTATTCAAGAAGATCGCTTATAAGCCTAATATTTTCTCCAATATACCTCTCTTTAATAAATCCAACTTGATCAGAATGTATCGGCCTTGGAAAGACAGGTTTAATTATCGCCGCTATTGCTTTCGACGCTATTTTTTAATAAACATTGAGAAGTGTAATCGGTCTCCATTTTTTTTTTCTTTTGTTAAGCTAGGTTTTGACTAAACTGTCAAAATCCGACTGGGTTGCCTAAACTTTGGGTGTATACAAATCCTTATATTAGGAATCAATTTATTGCAAGATCTACTTTTCCTCGGTTATATTTACAAGTTCTCCGTTTTTCAGTTCAAGTTCCGAAATAGTCTTCTTGTTGTAAATTCTAGATCTGTAGGTCTTGCCCAATTCCAATCCTTTACAAACATCAGAAGACATTTTTATTGTAACATTTAATTCCAAAAATTTACGGCCGCCATTAAAAAAAATAAAACAACTTGTTCCAAGGTTGCGAATTGGAGAAAGTGACGTCAAAGGCTCAAATATACCTCACGGGTTGAATAAATATTATAATAACAATCAGCATATAAAATTACAAGAAGAGCAATTCCAAAATTTTAACCTTATGGCGCAGACACTACGAAAGATTAGAAACAATTTGGACTCATCATGAATACAAAGGATGAACAACTACAAAAAAAAAAAAAAAAAAAAAAAAAAAAAATCACACCTCAGTGCGGCATTTTTTTATACCTAGAAATGGCGGGAATTGTTTGCCGTTTGCACATCGGGGTTTCCCGCTGTTTTCTCGCGCGTACGGGCGCATCCCGCACAGTAGGAAGAAGACACCTGATGACGAATTATAACACATGACGTATAAATATGAAGATATGTGTTTGCCTATTGAGTATTCTTAGCCCGAAAATTGTATAACCCTGTAAATTCAGAGTTACAGTAGATAACGTTTAGGCCTGCCTAAATCTATATATATAATTTAAAGCCGTGAGGTATTTTTGAGCCTTTGACGGCACTTTCCCCCACTTAACCAAGCCTTAGATGGCATCCGTAAATTATCGGAAATAAATGTCAAAATAAATGACTTCTGATGTTCATAATGGATTGGAATTTAACAAGGTGAGTAATAAATTCTAACAGTACACGATTTTTTTTTAATATAACTCAAATATTTGATTATATATAGGAGCATTTTAAGGTATGCGTGCATTGTATGAGTCTATTTACTTACAGCCACCACAGGTTGTTCAAGTTCGCAAACACTCCATCAGGTAACAATGAAATATTGATTAAATGCAATTGCCTGTGAAAATTATCACCCGATCAGTGATATTAACAAACCAAATAGTTCTTATTTATGAAATAAGGTAATGAACGGCTTTGTTTTTATCTTTATAATTTCTCGCATGTGATTAATTGAATTGCAGGCAGTCGAAACAAAGTTTCGTTACAGCTCTTCCAGTTTTGTCAGCCTTGCCAATACTCTGTCAAGTAAAAATGTTTAAGCTTTTGAAGGAAAATGCTTGTAAAATTATTACCCGATAAGTGAAAGTAGAAAGCGGAAATGCTCTTATTTTTAAAATGAAACGATAATTAATCCTTTGTTTTTCTCTTTGGCGTTTCCGTTTTATGCGATTTATCGAATTGCATATCAATAAAGCAAGTCGAAACAACTTTCCCTCAAGGTAGGCTTTGTATGACGCTTTTACATTATGTCAATTAAGGCCAAGCGGTTTTATTTACACGTCCCCAGTTTAAATCAGTTTCCCTGATTTCCCTAGAGGTTGTCGCAAAATTATAACTGCGGATTCTATTATTATTCCCCACTCAAACGCGGCCCTTTCCATAACTTCAAGTTCTTCTGGATTCTATTCACGAATTCCTGTTGTAGTTCACGAAGATTAGTCAACTGCTTTACGACTATGCCACTGATTTATCGCTAAAGGATCCCCGTCCAAAAGCTGTGTAACTAAGCGTTGATTAAGCAATCAAAGCATTAATTTTACGAAATGGCTTTCGGTTTACAATTTGGAAACAACTAGCTCAGTTGAAGCTCGTTTGTTGTCAACTTCCCATTTTCCAAACGAATTTAGGTGGCCCGCGGCTATTTTGGGGAACGGAAGTGATCCTTCCTAAATCGAATTTTGGGCATGTAACCGAGTTCTTTGAGTTTTGGCAAACGAAATGACTCAAAATGACAAATTTTCAAATTTTCTCAAGCGTTATCTAAACTTTAGGGCGAATAAAATAAACTATCACGAGATAGCGCTTTTGAAAAAACCAATTCATGAAAAAAAAAAAAAACGCGAATATTTTCCAAACTCGACGATGGACTTTTCATTTTTACGACTGTTTTTGCGTATGCAAAACGGGAGTTACGGATTGAGTGGCGATTTGAAGCCATCCTTCCTTCATTCCTTCAGTCGATCAGATGTAAACAAAAGGCCGTTGACAGATGATTGGCAGACCTACATGTAACGCTACTCTCAGTTTGACGTTGCGCTTTAATAAGACCGATGACAGACCATTGTACTTTAGGCGCTGATGGTTTGTTTTGATGGGCATGTGATGATAATTTGAAAAACGATTGTGAACATATTTTATTTTTATTTTACCTTCAATCAACAACAACAACAACAACAATTTTATTTGCATTCCCATTTACATAGATTGTATTGCATTTTAAGTAAACATAGAAAAGAAAAAAAAAAGAAAAAAATTAATGAATAACAATAATAATCACATTAATAGTAGGATGATAGAGTAAATTTGTAGAATAATTAACTTAATCGCGATCATTGTTTTCTTTTCTGGAATGCTTCAAAAGTGAAGTATCCTAATTTCTTACAAATAAAAGGATCTATGTTATTAAAAAGAAATACTACTTTATCAGAGTTATTTAAGGTACTAAAGTTGGGATATCTCAAACTTACATCGTCGAAGAACTTTTTTCGTATATCTTGATATAAGTTACACGAAAAGAGGAAGTGAGATTCATTTTCTACCTCATTGCCTGAACAGAATTCACACATTCTTAGGTGTTCAGGAACTTTTGGTATACAATGTCTCCCAGTTTCAATTCTTAAATCATGATTACCTGACCTTAATTTTGCTACTAACTGTCTATGTTGCATATTTTTAATTAATTCTAATTGATGAGGGCTGCTTTGGTCAGTTTTGAAGGAAGAATAGAATTGTAGTTTCCTGTTAGATTTTATCATGTCAAATTGATGCATTTGTAAGCTTTTGATAATATTTTGTTTTATTTTGGGTAAGTTAGTTTTTAATTTCTCAGCACTGTAGTTTACAGGTGCATTTATGTTTTGTTCTTCTACGTGATAAATACTACCATATAATTTAAGAATTTCATTAACTGATAGCATAAAGGAGGTCTTTTTATTTTGTGCTAACTGAGTTGACATTTGGAGGCATTGTTTAGCGATACTATTTTCAGGGAGGTCTTCAAGATGGATCCGGAAATTAAGAATTTTTATAAAGATGGTCGATTTAAGAGAAAGTCTTCTTCAAAGTCAATCAGGTGTATGTTGTTTCTGCCCTATAGAAAAATCAACAGAATTTTTTTAAGTTTGCATGTGACGGTGAAAGCGAAATTGAAAGCGAAGTTTGTGTAATCGCCAGCTGACAGAAGATTATCAGTGTCACGCGACGAAGGTCAACGCAGCCGATTTCAAAATAAATTTTATGCGACGCTTAATCTTCACAGCAATCAAAGAATGCAAGATCAAACTCATCATGCTCATGGCACTATCAAAACACATTCCGGAAATTGACGTCAATCGTACACGCTGTACAGGGAAAAGAGTGTACACACGCTAGCACGAAAACACGCAAACTTGAATTTGTCTGCTTGGAGCTTGCTGCTTTTACAACCAATGCAAAACAAAATGAAAAGCAACATAAATCCGTATAGATCTTTACAAGTGATGCACGTTCGACTTCGACAATTTAATTCGTCACTTGTTACATAAAAGCGACAAGAACTCGCACGAACACATTAAACGATGACGTCATCGCTTAAAAAAAAAAAAAAAACAGTCGTTGGCCTCATAGGGCCCTTTGATTTTTTAATAGACGTCAACAAGATCAAATAATCCAAGTTTTTTTTTTTTTTTTTTCAACGATAATATCTTTATTTGTTTCCTGCATGTCGTTTGATCCAAGTTTTAACGTGAGCAAGTTTCAACGCAATAGTGGACTGTTTAATTTTTGCCTCATAATATTATAATTGTGTATTTTTGGGAGCTGTTACAACAACACTTAAGTACAGCTAAGATCCCATGGATTGTTTGGAAGCTCAATGTCAGCTTAAGGTAAAGCCTGCGTCAAGCCAAGTGGCTTATACCTCTGATCCCGGTTTCCGTAGCATTAAGCGACTAGGAGTATTTCTACTCAACCTTGGATGGGATGCCAGTCCGTCGCAGGGTTAACCCCAGCATTATTTCGCCGGTACCCATTTATTCACCTGGGTAGAGAGAAGCACTGTGAAAGTAAAGTGTCTTGCTTAAGAACACAACACAATGACCCCGGCCAGGGCTCGAACCCGAACCGTTCGATCTGGAGTCCAGCGCACTAACCATTAGGCCACCGCGCCTTCCAAATGCCAGCTTAAACGTTACAGAAAAGACTGGAAAGATCGGAAACTCTTAGCAAAATTTGTAAGCAAATGAGGAAGAAGAAATTTACGGTGCGATCCCACACGCTCCTCATGACTCCGGCGATCGTGACATTTGTACATTTGACGTTCTGTATTGGATTTCGTCGTCCAACTTATTTCGCTTCTCACTTGTTTATTAACGGCACTACGTGCTGTCAGCTGTGTTATTAGGAGGCGTTCTGAATTCAAAATTGATTAGAGCCGCGAGACTGCCGCCCAGCAAATGAGAGGTCATATAGGTCCGTACGGTTTGCTGTTGACACTATTGCGGTTGTTTTGGCTCATTCATATTTGCAAGATACGTTTAACGTTTTTACCTATTAATACGTTCGTTCTGGAAGGGCAAGATCGATCCGTGAAGATGTTTATTACTTGCATTTTATGTTAAACGCCATAGCTGGCTGTTTACTACTGTTGCAAGATGTGCTGCTTCTTATCAAGGATGACATATTTGTTTCGAAAAGGTTATGTTTCTTGCATCATTTGGATCAAGAGTTCAGTCTTTTGAATTCGATATTTAACCTTTAACTTCCTCGTCCCTCGTTGGTTTTGTGACATTCTTGCTCAGTGAATTCAATGTTGATTACATATAACTGCACATCCTGCACATCTATCACAGGCAAGTCTGTTGACTTTTTTGCGTGTTGCGTATGCCACACTATAGTTCAGGATCGCTCATTTGCTGTATAAGAGCTGACCCATGATGACCAAACACAGAAATTTTTTCTTGAGACTCCGCCATCTTGCTCTTTGATTGTGCGATCTTCGATTTCACTGGGCACGTGACCAGCCGATGCCAGGGTCTTTCCCGAGCACCCCCACAAGGAAGGGAAAATGCCCACCCCTAATGCAGTGCATTATTTTTTTCTGCCCCACCCTTTTTGACATGTTAAAAAATAATGACCCACCCCCATTTTTTCATTGCCGAAACAAAGCTCGTTACGTGTCAAATTAAGCAAAATTTTCGTATCGTATCAAAGAAACGTCGTACAAGCGAATGAACTACTTGCGACTCAACTGGCAAATTTTTAACAAATTCTGAAGCTGATTGGACGTATCACCTTTTTCGCATGTGAAATAGAGCAAATATAGAATTCTATTTACAAGGTTTATTGCCGAAAATTCTCCCTATATATGTAATAAATAGATTTTCACACCCTAAATATTTTCATTCCATTCTCCGATCAAAATATACAGGTTCAACTCTGTATTGTAATTTAACTTGATAATGGTGACATGAAGTCATCGAAACGTAGTTCTAATTCTTATTGCTAGTTTTTCTGCTCAAATGTTGCACAAAATATTTTGTTTTGCGCAATATACAAAGCTTTAAAAATACAATTTCACATTAGTTTATCGATATGACAGATAATGATTGATCTATGAACGAACTCCTAGAGCTAGACTGAGAAATGTAAAGAAAAATAAATAAATAAATAAATAAATAAATAAATAAATAAATAAATAAAAAATGTAAAAACACAATATTTTATGGATGGATAATTGGATCAGTAGGTATGCCTCGTCCAATAATTATCTTACATTACTTCAGTCATCATTGTAAAGCAATTCGTAATATCCGAAGTAGGTGTTATGTTCCAACAACCAAGAACGTTGCCATAAACCACGTTCCGTAAATAGTAACATTGATGTCCACATTCTAAAAATAAACAAAATTGAAATAGAAATAAGCGAAACTCATACATATATATATATATATATATATATATATATATATATATATATATATATATATATATATATATATATATATATATATATATATATATAATATCTGCATATAAAAAACTATATGGGTCCCCAGGTGTGTTTTGTTTGACGTGTTTTTCGTTGCCATGGTAACATGACTGGATATAAGCACGTGTAAAAAAATGGGGTTTAATCGTTACATTTTCTCCTTCATTTGCAAGAATGTAACTTTTAACAATGCTCGCTTGTTGACACAACTCTAATATCATGGGTGGGAGCACAATCACGAATCATAGCTGTAAAATTGGAAGGAGTTGTGAATCTTTGGGTTTAAAACTTGGGAATCGCGAATAACGAAAGATGTCTAAAAGAATCATGAATCAGTTCCATCGATATTGCAGGCATGTGAGTGTGTTCAAATCTCGCACGCGTGACTTAAGATGTGTAAACGAATATTTAGCCGTTCCTCGATTGTTGCGAGTTACCTGTGCTTGACTGAGTGAGTTCAGACGTTTCCTACCGCATGCTTATCAGAATTGAAGAAAATTGATTCAGTTCTCTGCATAAAATAAGGTATTAAGCAAAGCGTACGATAAAACAAAGAAGACGGTTCAAGACCACATTGTAAGTGCTTTATTCTAAATTTTACACACACACACACACACAAAAAATGTATTAAAATGACTTACATAACTGGCATCGTCAATTTTGCCGCCGTAAATTTTGTCAGTTTACCGTAGCGTGAGTTCATTTTGTTTACTGTGATTAGCAGCGAGTTCAGTGTCATTGACAGAGAAGTCCAAGCAGTTGCGAAAGATTGGGGTCGGCCGATTTCCCTATTTTTTTCAGCACTTCACACCTATCAGCTAAGATTGAGATTGGTGGTATTTAAATTTCCTGGCGTTTCAATCCTGATATTGACCATACAATACATTATGGCACAGAATGCGCCATAATCCGTATATAACTGGCCAACTTCTCGCTACTAGGAATAGATCTCCCTTTTGCATGTATACGTAGTGGACATATTTTTTCACAAGGCTAATGATCTAGTTGTTAATGTTTTGGATTCCTAGAACCAAATTCTCATTTAAACTGTACAGTATGTGGCCAAGTTCTCGGCCGGGTCCTATTCTCGGCCACTTTGTGTTCAATGTGTTTTTTTGCGCCAGAAATGAATTATTAAAAAAACAAAAAAAACAAACAGTATTTGCTCTAAGTGTCTCGGATCTTGTCCTTCAACCCGCTCTAGAACGCTCACGCGTTGAGTTTAGTCGAAAGGTTGGTGAATTTGTTTTTCCTAACACCTGCTTTTTTATGGCTCCTTAAAAAAAAAATAATAGTTGGACTTTTTTTAAAGCAAAGACGGGGGTTAGTCTACGCTTCATTTGCCAAAAATTTGCACCTTTGGTAAGAATATTCGGAAAAAATACGAATTTTAGAGCCGTTCCACGTAAGGTTCGAGTAATTTAGGAAATTGCCAAAAACAACCCTACCTCAAACGTTTTCTGGTGATGATGCAGAAAATTTGAATGGTCAAGCGTTTAGTTGTTACACAACAACGCGCTGTTACTGTGACGGCAAGGAGATACAAGTTCGTTTCGGCGCTTGTTGAGTGAGGACAGATCAGGTCGGCAGATGATAAGCAGCTTCTCTTTCGGACAAAGATTGCATCGTTTGCTTGAGCTGTTGTGAGATGAACAGGATGAGATGATTCGCCATGAAACAGTATGGTCAATGTTGTTGTCTTTAAGGGTCCAGATGTATTTGCTAAGTTCAGTAGAGTGCCTGTGTTTTGTGTGACGGAATGATTTAGTGTGGTTTCTGAATCTTGTCTTGAAGTCGTTTTCTGTCACTCTGATGTACGTTTCAGTAGCGTTATTGTCGTTGTGTTTAACGGTTGCTTAGTAGATGAAGACAGGGTATGTGATCGTTTGACGGCAGTTGCATGACTTGTTGTTAACTGTGTTATCAGGGATCAATGGAGTGATTGGATGAATTCAAAATACGCTTGTTGTGGTTGTCCATGATTTGGTTAGTGTTATTCATGCAACTGAAGTTGATCTTGATGGTTTTTCGATTGAAGATTTTTCTAAGCTTGTAGTCTTTAGGGAAGTGCTTATCTACTAGTGAGAGGAATTTGTGGCCGATATTAGTGCTCACGTTTTTTGCTGAATGGAGGGTACACCAGCAGCAATCATGGCAAAAGAAAGGTGACACGACATTTGACGTTACTATGGACAGCTATATTGGCGCTGAAACATGTGAGCTAGTAGGAAGTCTCCTTCTTTCGCAATTACAAGACCTTGACATGAACATAGGACTGTACCGAGATGATGGTCTAGCCATTTCTAGGGTCACAGAGAACATCAAGAAATAAATATTTCGCGTCTTTAACCAAAATGGGCTACGGATCACAATTGAAGCAAACAAACAAATCATTAACGTCCTAGACGTCAACTTTAACCTGAGCAACAGCACCTACCAGCCCTTCTCAAATCCAAACACTGCACTTCAATACGTCCACGGTGAGAGCAATCACCCACCGATTACCACAAAGAACATACCCGCCAGCATCAACAAACGGCTATCGTCCCATTTATCAGACAAAGCATCTTTCGACCGTGCCACCCCTCCATACCAAAACGCACTCGACGAAAGCGGATGCCATTACACTCTACACTATGACGCAACTGCAACTGCCAAACGGAGAAACAGACAGCGAAACAACATCCTCTGGTACAACCCTCCATTCAGAAAATATCGGCCACAAATTCCTCTCACTAGTAGATAAGCACTTCCCTAAAGACCACAAGCTTAGAAAAACACAAGCATAAACCCGATAAATTCCAACAGATGACATTGTTTATTCGGCGGAGCAAGTTTTAAAGAACAATAACTTTTAATTTAATGGTAGACATTTTATTGAAAAACGTGGTACAGCTATCGGTACGAAAATGGCGCCTGCTTACGCTAATTTGTTCATGCACGACCTTGAATCGAAGTTACTGGACTAAAGCCCTATCTTTAGCTGAGGTACATCGATGACATTATTATGGTTTGGACAGCAGGAGAAGAGCAACTTCACGAGTTTCTTCAGTGGATTAATTAATATCATGATACAATCAAATTCATTTCAGACCGATCAAGCAGGAACGTTAACTTTCGTGATTTACAGGTTAATAATAACAATGGGGTTATTGAAACCGATTTATATACTAAGCCAACTGATAAGCATCGGCATTTATTTCCTACATCATGTCACCCAAAGAAATGTGAAGAAAGCATTCCATATGCACAGGCTCTTAGGCTTAGACGTATTTGTTCTACGTCTACTGCTTTTGAGCACAGGGTTGCGAATCTGGAAAAGTTTTTGGTAAATAGGGGATATAAAACAAAAATTATTCAGGACCAAATACAAAGGGTTCGGGCATTAGATAGTAAAGAACTGCTTGAACGAAGGCCACAGTCTCCTAACAGAAGAATACCTTCTGTCGTTACGTATCACCCAGGTCTACCTAACATAAGGCGGGTTTTACGGGAGTTACATCCACTTTTACACATTTCCGAAAAGTGTAAAAGGGCAATTCGGGATGTAACCATGATGGCGTTTCGTCAACCGAAGAGTTTAATAGATTATCTTGTTCTTGCTAAGTTAAGACCTCTAGATCGCAGCACTGGGGATAACAGAGGAGCTCAGAAATGTTCTAGTAACGTACAGGTATGGGGTGTGTGACTACCTTATTGAGGGGGATAGTTTTTCAAGCAAAGTTACTGGTACGAGTTACTCTATCAATCATCGGTTGGATTGCAATTTTAGAAATGTTGTCTATTTAGTAAGTTGCAAGGTTTGTGGCTTGCAATATGTTGGCTCCACAACTACTAAGTTTAGATTAAGATTTAATAATCATAAGAGCCGGCTGAGGGCACATTCTAAGATGTCCGATGCAAATAAGGTGGGAATTGACATTATCTATTGGCATTTCTATAGCCATTGACATCGTGGGCTCCAGGATGTCACCATACAGCTAATAGATAAGGTGAACGCAAAGTAAGACTTAATTGGCAAAGGTCAGTGGGCCTATCGTCTCAGGTCCTTAATACCGGATAGTAAGGGTTAGTGTTAGGGTTATTCTTCGTGTAGATCTGTGTGCGAGCTATGTTTTTGCGCATGCGCGCGTTATTTTCATGTTTGAATTGTTACAGTTATCAGTGGTTTAAGAGCACATGTTCACAAGAATCAAACAATATCGAAAATTCTTGGCAAGTGCCGAAAAATGGATTTCGCTTATATTCTTACCATAGGTAGGTCTTTGTGAGAAACAAATACCAGCATACTTAGTTTGGCTGAATATCGATTTGTTTTCAAGAAAATCGATAATCCTTGAAAACCGCCATATTGCCACTTTCGGAGCTCAAAATTTATGCCGAGTTTCGTAGCTTCGCGTGAAAAAATAAAGCACTCTGGAAGGAAAATACCAGCCAAATGCTGTAGAATGACATCAAATAAGTACGTGGAAAGCAATTTTAGTCCTTCGTGTCCTTTTATTTACAAAATATAATTAAATTTATTTGACACACTTTTAATAGGGTTCGAAATTGGTCAAACTTATCGTCTAATTTAAGTATGTGCGAAGCGAAATAATTGGTCAAAAAATCGGTATTTGCAAGTCAAAGGACTGTTCTTTACGACTTTAGAAGGATTAGCTGGGGAAATGATTTCGTGCGATGTTTTCGAATTTCGAAGTTGCCTAAGATTCGTCAATTAGTAATCGTGGAGATCCGCCGTTTATGTAAACATTTCACGCAAAGGTTGAATTCTTCCCGACGCGAACTTAACTGTGTCTAATAAAAACGTAGACATGCTTACCTTGATGTTGCTGACGCATTTTAAGCGTTGTATTCTTCATTCACGATAAAACCCAAGCCCGCGGTGAAGTTAGTTAAACGATTTTCTTGACGTCATGTGTCATTAATTTCCTCGTCTTGAAGTGACATCTCTTTTTCATTTGTTCTTGAAAATTAAACACTCCAGTCTCAAGTGATCAACGTAACAGCCATGCATAGTATTTTTGCTTTAAATCAGCTTCGAACTGAGAAGCAGAGGCAGATAAACCGGTTCAGGAGACAAACCGTCATTTCAAAAACCGCCATTTGTCCCGTGGCCGCTAATTTATTCACAAGGACAATTTCACCTGAAATTGACAACCACTGCCGTGACAAAGTAAGAAGCAAGCACCGTACCTTTTTGGTATCTGGTTAAGGTATTTTGTTGTTGTTATTTAAATTTGAGCTTAAAATGACACACAGCTGGACTGAGCAGATAAAGAAATTTCAATCGTTCAAATAAACCACCGTTTGCAAAAGTTGCTAAATGGTTGCGTGTAAACGCCTTTTACTTCCGGGCCGGAATTTCTTCCGTTAAGTTGCTTCGCTTTTCCTCACTTTTAAAATTCATATCATGGCACTTCCTCTTTAAGTTGAAACGCAAAAAGAGATAAAATAAAAGTCTTATTGTTGCCGTTAGATCGGCCGTCCGTCAATACTCAAGGATCATCCTGTAGAATCCTGCCTGAATAAGAGTGGTGGAGAAGGTGTCCCCGCCTGAGCTGCGGTGTGAGGTAGTTGCTCGCCTCCTCACTTGCGAAAATAGTATTGCGTTCACATAACGTTTAGACAACAATTACATAAAAAGACTGCATTAGTACAAGTTTCATTTCACATTTAATAGCTCGTTGATTTGTTCTAGGCTGTCAGCAAAACAAATACCCATAGTGGTCATAATCACCCGCTGTAAAACGGATTTAAGTGAGTCAACTATTCTATATTATACCTCACCCAGAGAATCGGGAAACGTGAACATTGGTCAACATTGAATGTCATCAAATACCCCCACTGGCTGGACGTGTGGTGACACCAGCTCAGGCATGTGCAAATAAATACCATTCTATATTCACACGACGTTTCAAAAAACGCAACGACGTTTTACTCTCGAATACCTCAACTTGGTATTTTTGCCCTTCTACTAGCATTATATTACACACCTTTGCCAGAGTAGCTCGTAAAACGGTAGTGTTTCTTTTGGTATCACAGGAAATAATGATCTGGGCTATAGCTGTTCCGATCAGGTGGGCCGGCATATTAAATAGGTTTTGCTTACTTCACGACTGAAATAATCATTAGCATAAATACAAAAACTCGATTTCACTAAGGTCAATCACCAGCCAAATATACTCCTAAAAATTGCCGGGTATAAAGGACTGCTTGGGAATCTGATTCCAATCCCGTGATGGGGGGAGGGGGGGGGGGGGGGGGGGGGGATTGAAAAGATAAAAAAAATTACACAAAACAATCAAAAGACTGTGACCGGTTGATGACACGGACGACTACCTTCCTTGCCAGGATTATCGGAGGAGGCCGCAACAGTTTGGCACTATAATGATAAGTTTTAAATAATTCATCATAATTTCATCATTCTTTCGATCAGTCTTGTCCACTCATCCATCCTGCATGTTATTTTAATATTTGTGTTTTTAAAACTGTCTAAACGCACACACTCATTTCTGAACATTTCAGAATTTTTTTTAGAATGAAAATTACTTTCCAAAGAGCTTATATTGAAGGAAAATATTAATAATTAAGAATTATTATTTAATTATCCTGCTATTTTGACATATCACTTTTATGTAATTTATGCATATGTACATATTTTGTATTTATTTTGGCTTTTATTTATAGTTGATGTGATGTCTTACAAGATTTTATCAACTTAATAAACGTAGATGAAAATTCACACCACCTCACAAATGATGTCAAAATTCTGGAAATGGCACTTGAGAGAACCCAAATTTGCAAAATTTTCTGGGAGGGCAAGCACGAAGACCCCCCACAGGCTCGTTCCTTCGGAACTCGTGCAAGCGTCTCCGGCGCTAAAATACCTCCCATAAGAAAATAAAAGAACCCCCCCCCCAACAGAATCCACCCTAAGGGCCTGAATTTACCTCATTTATTTCCTTTGCACTTACTACATCTGACTACAAAATTCTCTTGTCAGTGTCTTGTAGCTGAATTAATGGTTGCTTTCGCTTCCCTGAAAGAGTGAACACATCCTTTTCCACTGAGTTGCAAAAGTCTCGCATATCAGGCAGGATCTTAAACATTTTACTGAAAACGTTCCCAGCGACTTCCCGAGCAACACCAGCACCATGCTCTAACCTTGTTGCATACAAGGTAATCGCCTTGTCGTTTTGCACTTATGTTTGCCACAGTTGTTGTTGAAGTGAAAAATATCGCTGTTACGACTTAACACATTGCCCTTCTCAGGACTTGAACCAATTTCGTATCCCCATTAGCGCTTATGGTCACCCGCGCAACCCTCGCGATACATTCAAATAGCGCGTAACAACGAACTCGCATTTATTAGACTAAAGTATTTATAGCCGAAACGTCTACGAAACAATGTAAAAAGAGTCAGTGGCAATCCTTCAAACGTGAAATATGTCAACTCCCGACTCACAGACTACACGTATTCGTTATTTAAAGTGTTTCGCATCTATGGTGCATCACTGAATTACAAGGCTAATGACCAGGGTGTTGATGTTGGGCACCCACCCACTGCATCCCCATATTGAAACTTTTTCAGGTTGGACTCCACGGGATGATTCTTGAATATTGACTGTAGAGTGATCAAACGGCAGCAATAAAGCTTTTTTATCTCTTTGTTGCTTTAATCTAAAAAGGAATATCTTGGAAAATAACGATATGAATTGAATAAGGAAAAGCGAAGCACTTCCGGCACGGAAGTAAAAGGCGTTTACACGCAACCATTTTTTTATTTTTGTACTGACTTAAATTTCTTTTTCTGGTCAGTCCAACTGTGTGCAAGTATAAGCTCAGATTAAAATAATAACAACAAAATACCTTAACCAGATACCAAAAAGGTACGGTGCTTGCTTCTTACTTTGTCACGGCAGTGGTTGTCAATTTCAGGTGAAATTGTCCTTGTGAATAAATTAGCGGCCACGGGACAAATGGCGGTTTTTGAAATGACGGTTTGTCTCCTGAACCGGTTTATCTGCCTCTGCTTCTCAGTTCGAAGCTGATTTAAAGCAAAAATACTATGCATGGCTGTTACGTTGATCACTTGAGACTGGAGTGTTTAATTTTCAAGAACAAATGAAAAAGAGATGTCACTTCAAGACGAGGAAACTAATGACACATGACGTCAAGAAAATCGTTTAACTAACTTCACCGCGGGCTTGGGTTTTATCGTGAATGAAGAATACAACGCTTAAAATGCGTCAGCAACATCAAGGTAGGCATGTCTACGTTTTTATTAGACACAGTTAAGTTCGCGTCGGGAAGAATTCAACCCTTGCGTGAAATGTTTACATAAACGGCGGATCTCCACGATTACTAATTGACGAATTTTAGGCAACTTCGAAATTCGAAAACATCGCACAAAATCATTTCCCCAGCTAATCCTTCTAAAGTCGTAAAGAACAGTCCTTTGACTTGCAAATACCGAATTTTTGACCAATTATGTAAAATTAGACGATAAGTTTGACCAATTTCGAACCCTATTAAAAGTGTGTCAAATAAATTTAATTATATTTTGTAAATAAAAGGACACGAAGGACTAAAATTGTTTTCCGCGTACTTATTTGATGTCATTCTACAGCATTTGGCTGGTATTTTCCTTTCAAAGTGCTTTATTTTTTCACGCGAAGCTACGAAACTCGGCATAAATTTTGAGCTCCGAAAGTGGCAATATGGCGGTTTTCAAGGATTATCGATTTTCTTGAAAACAAATCGATATTCAGCCAAACTAAGTATGCTGGTATTTGTTTCTCACAAAGACCTACCTATGGAAAGAATATAAGCGAAATCCATTTTTGCCTTCTTTTGTCTGACCGTTGGTAACATTTGCTCTTAAGTTGTAGTACGCATCTTTGTAATTCTACGGCGTAGTGGATAACTGAGTGTAACGGTTTCTCTTCATTCACCCTGGAGAAGACGGACTAGTCGGTTGAAGTATAGATGGCAGTAGTCTTCACATTTCGGTCTCTCGACGGGGTAATTTTGTAGTGCCGCCGGGAATATTTTAACACCTTATACTACAAGGGTTGTGCTTTAAGATTGTTTTCATTTTAAGTTCTTTACGTACCAATTGGGTTTCTTTAGCGTTGAAATTTGACGAAATTGGCTAAAATTTTAAATTATCGAAATGGGGTTTCTTGTAACGGCCGAAGCGTTTTAAATATTCCAGCTTATCTCAAATAAACTAGTGCATTACGAAGAGCGAGGGTATGTTTATATTTTGTTAACATTTCATTAACAGAAGACACAGCGTTTCTCTGTACGAGCGAGATGAAAATGGGCAATTTTCGGCTAATTTCGTGACTGGAAGGACGCTAATTTGCCGTATTTCAAACTTTGCACGATTTTGAAAAAAATAAAACGCTGCCGAAACTTTTGACTCTATTTTTGAAAATATTTTACTATAGAGATTATATGGACAAAATATGAAGGAATTCGAAATTTCACGAGTGACGTACGATTTTCGATAAATTCAGAAATTGGCCCTTAATGAGTATCCAAATGCTTAGCGCCATACATAACATCTCCCCTTTTCTTATTGCCAGTCATGAAGCTGATAATACTGGTGTAAAACATAACAAGTTCTTGAACAAAATATCAACAATAAAGTGTCTGAAACGAGAACATAGTGTCCATTGTTCAAACTTGAAACAGTCCTTAATTTGAGCAAATAACAAAATTATAACATGATGTCCACTGTTCAAACTTGAAACAGTCCTTAATTTGAGGGTATCTACAGTTTGAAATCACCGAGATGACTAGGTGTTTTCACAGTTCGTCCTGATCGGGTCTTGACTATCTCTGCCTCTGACTGTGTCATTACAGGTGGTTCTAACTGTGCAGGTGGGTCATTTCTCAATTCTTCTATGGTTCTGGTTTGAGGTACCATGTTTTTGTTCTTACTGGTGTTAGTTACTAGAGAGCTGGGACCATCTTTTAGCTGAACTGTCAGTCGCTTATCTAACGCTGGTGTGTCTTCTGATGACATAGTGGCTGAAGCCTTCGTGACATGTAAGTGCCTCCTATTTCTGCGATACTTAGTGCCATCAGGTGCCTGGACAACATAAGATCTGGGTGAGCTATGTTTGTACAGGACTGTTGCTGCTTTCCATTGTTTGCCATGTTGCATTCTGATAACATCGCCCGTGTGTAGTGATAGTAACTCTCTGCCACAGTGCCTGTCATATTGCTGTTTTTCCTTTTCCTTCATTTTCTCCAGGATATGTTTGATGTCTTTGGCATCCTGTGGTCTGAGGAGGGATGCAGTGGTTGGTAGTGTTGTCGTAAGTCTCCGTCCCATCAGAAGTTGTGCTGGGGATAAATTAATTCCCTCTAGTGGTGTATTTCGATAATCCAGAAGAGCTTGATATGGGTCTGCACCTTTCTTGAGCAGAGTTTTCACTGTCTGGACTGCTCTTTCCACCTCGCCGTTTGCTTGAGGAGAGTGTGGGCTAGATGTGGTGTGTTCAAACCCATAACACTTGATAAATGCAGTGAATTCTGAACTTGTAAACTGTGAACCATTGTCAGTTATCAATTGGTCTGGTATTCCATGTCTTGAGAACTGGCTCTTTAGGTAACTTATGGTGTTCTTGCTCGTGAGATCATCGAGTTTGTCGACTTCGATCCACTTGGAGTAGTAATCTACGCACAATAGATAACCATTTCCTTGGTACTCAAACAGGTCTGCTGTTATCTTTGACCATGGTCTCTCTGGTGTTTCAGTGATGATCATTGGCTCTTTGGCATGTGTGGTCTGGTATTGGCTGCACTTGAAGCACTTGGCCACCTGTTCTTCTATTTGGGTCATCATTCCTGGCCAAAACAACATATCTCGAGCAAGTTGTTTGCTCTTGACTATCCCTTGGTGTGACTCATGTATCTTCTCTAGCATCTGAGCTATAAGTGCATGTGGAACAATGAGCTTTTCTCCTTTGAATAAAAGGTCATCAATACAAGATATCTCTTCTCTGAATGTCCAGTACTGTCTGATCTCTAGTGGAACTTCTGCTCTCTTGCTTGGCAACCCTTCCAGCACTATATCTTGAAGCACTTGCATGACTGAATCATTAGCTGTAGCTGTCTGCAATTCCAGGTACCTTTCAGGCGAAATAGGTAGGTGTGCTGTCAAATTTACTTCATTGAGTTCTACATCTGGCACTAGTGTTTCCTTTGTTTCAGGGAGAAATGCCCTACTTAAGGCATCAGCTAAGTTCATTTCTGCTCCTGGCTTGAACTTGACTTTGAGATCATATCGTTGTAGGGACAACATCATCTTTTGCATACGAAGTGGTGCTTGGTGTAATGGTTTGTTCAGAATGACTTCGAGTGGCTTGTGGTCGGACGGGACCGTAACTTGCTTGCCATAGAGGTATTGATGAAATTTTTGTGCACCATAAACAATAGCCAAGGTTTCCTTCTCTATTTGCGCATATTTTTCTTGAGTGGATGTTAGCTCTCTGGATGCATATGCGATTGGCTTGTCTTCCTGTAGAACTACAGCACCGAGTCCCTTGGAACTGGCATCCACTGACAGTGTGACTGGTTTATCAGGGTCATAATAACCAAGGACAGGTGTACTAGAAACCATCAACTTGAGCTTCTGGAAGCTTTCCTCTTGCTCCTTTTCCCAGTGCCACTCAACTTCTTTCTCCGATAGTTGTCGAAGTGGTGAGCTCACATCAGCCATATTTGGCATGAATTTGGCCAAGTACTGCATGAATCCTAGAAATGTTCTCAGTTCCTTTGCAT
Organism: Meandrina meandrites; assembly: GCA_963693305.1. Taxonomy (NCBI): domain Eukaryota; kingdom Metazoa; phylum Cnidaria; class Anthozoa; order Scleractinia; family Meandrinidae; genus Meandrina; species Meandrina meandrites. The sequence continues at coordinate 13,784,619 of OY855909.1, forward strand.
TCTGCGGTTGTCTCATTTTCAGTACGGCCCGGATTTTTTTTGGATCTGCTATGAGCCCATTCTTTGTGAACACGTGACCTATGTAGGGTACTGCTTCTTTTCTGATGTGGCATTTCTCGGGGTTGAGTTTTAGGTTTGCTTCACGAGCTCTGTCTAGGACTTGTCGGAGTCGTACATCGTGTTCTTTAACATCTTGTCCCCAGACTACTATGTCGTCTACAATGGGTTTGGCTCTTTCAATATTTTCAAACAGGTTGGACATGGACTTCTGAAACACTTCAGGTGCTGATTTTATCCCGAACGGGAGTCTAGTAAATCGATACCTTCCAAATGGAGAATTGAAGGTGCAGAGCTTGAAGCTGGCTTCATCTAACTTGATTTGCCAAAATCCTGACCTGGCATCTAAGGTTGAGAATACCTTTGCTCCAGGAATTTCTGCCACAACTTCTTCAATAGTTTTCATTGGATAGTGTTCACGTTTAATGGCCTGATTTAGATCCCTTGGATCGATGCAGATACGAATTTTGGAGGGTTTTATAACCGTGACCATGCTGCTGACCCACTCAGTCGGCTCAGTTTGGCGGACAATCACTCCAGCTTCTTCCGTGCGATCTAACTCTTCTTTTATCTTGCCTTTGAGTGCCACAGGGACTTTCCTAGGAGGATGGACGACAGGTGAGACTGCTGGGTCAATCTTGATTGCATGTTCCCCAGGAAGACAACCAAGCCCTTGGAATAAATAAGAATACTCTTGCAGTATGTCGGGAGGATCTTCCTGGTGCGGTTCACTGGTGTTTGTTTGGTTGGCCTTTGTTTCAGTGTGTGATAATACTGAACTTGCTGGGCTGGTGGTGTCTGCCTGTTGGTCCTTAGGAGATGTGGATGTAACTGTATGTATCCGACTGACTAGTCCCATCTCTGTGCAGGTAGCTGCACAAAGTACTGCTGGCACTTTGTGGTTAACAATGTAAAACTTTACTTGGTACAGTTTGTCTTTATATTGGCATGGCATTGTTGTGACTCCTCTGACATCGATCACATGACCAGAGTAGGACTTCAGTTTCGCAGCTGACTTTGTAAATTGATTGCTAGCTTGTGGAAGGTTGTTAGGGGCATGACGTTGCAACGTGCTCTTGTATCTAACTGAAATTTGACCACTTTGTCATGGATCATAATTTCCTCGTGTCAACTGCATTCACTGTTTCGAGACACCCCACATAGAATTCTTCATCACTGCTACTTTCCTACACAAAGTGCATGTTCTTTGGTACCTTGGTTTTGCAAACTTTTGCGAAATGGTTTGGCTTGTTGCACTTGCCACATTTTCGTCCTATTCCTGGGCATACACTGCTCTTCTCATGTATCGATCCACATCTTGTGCATTCTGTCGACTTTCTTTCCTTATTTCGGCGTGAGCTTTTCGAACGATCTTCCCATTTCGTATAGCTGGTTTCTACCGCTTGTACTTTGGGATCTTCGCTAGCCATCGTCTGTAGTTGCGCACTGGATATTTCTTGTGTTCTAGCGATATCAACTGCTTGTTCGAGAGTCAGTTTAGAACCTTCTTAAATCAGCTTTTCTCTTAACTTTTGCGAGCGACATCCAATAACAACTCGGTCTCTAACCATCTCATCGGGATCCTGATATCCACAATCTTTAACTAGCAGCTGCAAGTCTGTGAGGAACTGGTCGAACGGTTCCCCTTCTTGCTGTACTTTGTTATGAAATTTGTATCGTGCTAAGACATGGTTCGATTTTGGCTTTACGTAGGCTTCAAACTTGTCGTAATACGTTTGTAGTTTCTTCTTTTCTTCTTCGCCAAGAGTCCAGGTATTATAGATGTCTCGGCCCTTATCGCCAACCCAAATCATCAAGTGATTGCACCGTTGTTCTTCGGTCTTGCCTTTGAGAGGGCCGCCGAAGGTGAATTCGCAGTGCTGTTTAAACGATCGCCACGCTCCGGGTAAGTCATTACTGGACCGATCCATTTTGGGTGTATTTGCCGTTGTTACGCCTTCCATTTCGGTTCTCAATATCCGTTAGGCTCTTATCGATCTTGCTACCAGGTTTTCTTTTCTCGATGGCTTTCTTTTACTCAAGAATTTTCCGATTGAACTTCTGACACCATGTTGTGTACGTCATACACTAAGAGGCCATGTTTGCAAGATGAATATTTAATGAATATCCACAATGCTTAGCGCCATACATAACAACGTTCTACGTAAAGTTGAAAAAAAATGATTGAACAAGAGTGTATAATCTATAGAAATATGCTTAAGCGTGACAGTGATGACAAGTACAATTCGTAACTATGAACTTAATTTCCGTGGTTCATACCTTGAAAAATGGACTTACGGCACGTCGAATGACTATTATCCAAGCCTGTCGTAGTTCTTTTTCTGTCGGGAAGTTAAAAAAAAAATCTTAACTCTTTTACCACTTTTCTTGCGCTCGTCGTTGTTGCAGTGTGGCACACAGTAATAGTAGTGCGCCATCTTGGAAATGATGCACGGCTAGCCTCGTTTTGAATCCAGTATGGCGGGAGCGTGACAAACGCCTATTACTTTACATGTTGCATTTACGGAATGGGTTTTTCTTCTTCATTAATATTCAGCCATTATTAATAAAACAAGCCTGTACCATTAATTTGATCCTCGTGATTAGCTGATGCCTCAGTTGGATATTTGCCTGTGAATCGTCATATATGTCGATCCTTAAGTTTAAGGCTATGAAGGGATTGTAGGATGGCGATTTGCAGCGATTTCTGAGATATAAATACAAATACGGCTACGTAGGGAACAGAAATAAACACAACTATATAGATGAGTGAAAATGTGGTCCAGCCGGAAATTGAACCCGGGTCTCCAGAAAACTAGTTAGGTGCCTTAACCACTCGGCCACTGAACCAGCCACGCTAGCATCGCAGCTGATAATTGCATTTATAGTGGTTAGCCCGAGGGAGACATTTCAACACACTTTCTGCAATCAGGACCGTCCTAGTCTTCCGTGTTTTCCCTCGTTCGCACACTTCTTTTCTCAACCACAAGTACCGAGAAATGGAATGGCCTAGGAAGCGCAACGTAAGCGTAGCCAAATTCTGGGTACGATGTCTCCACGGCGTAATTTGATCATGTGTCGCCATTTTATTCCTCGACCACACAGTATGCACTAATCTAAAGAAAATTTATGTGCTCGGTTTTGAAGGATGAAAATGATCAAACTCCTTAAACACCTATGGTCTCTTTGTATTTTCTTTTTGTCTTTTTTTTTTTTTGGGAGGGGAGTTAGGCAGTGGTAAATAAGGTTGCGGTTCAAGCGGGGATGCAAAGAACTCGATTCACCACTGCGGAAAGAACTGCATCCAAAACAAAAGAAACGTCCCAGTTTTCGGGGCAGCTTCGCCTCTGAGGTGTAAGGTCACCTTCTGTTAACGAGGTTTTGTCGCCATCGTTATATTTATGCCGTGGGTAATAACGAAAAAAAAATATTTGTTCAATACGGCAACTTGACTTAAGAGCGTGCTGTCGGAAGAACTCTCCAAGTCGCTATATGAATATCAAAAAAAAAAAAAAGAAAGAAAAAAAGAGGTCTTTTACAACCACCTTAACCAAGCAAAGCGAGGGTTAGACGGGAGCGGCCAACGCGCTCCGTTTTCTGATCCCCATATAACTACTTATCCTCTTAGAAAGGTAACATATATTGTAAATATATTTTTGCATTATAACTAGACATATACCTGTTACCCAGCTGAAAAAAAGGAAAGAAATTTTAAAATGAAAAAAAAAAATCAAAGTTTCGATGATACAACATAAAATAGAAGGCTCTCCTTGTACTGTTTGTTTAGTTTTAGATACAGTCCAATGATGAAAACATTTCGCACATCACAGCGGTCTAGCCTGTTTTAAAAAGCTTCAAGTATGTAACCGATGGTATTCAAACCTGCTATAAGTTCACTTTCAAGGAGGTCACTCCAAAAGCAAATATTTTTTTTTCTTTCTCGCCACCATTAAAACGTACTGAACAAATTAGATACCCACCAAAGTTTCGAATTCCAAAGAACCTTGTAACCTGATAAATGTTGACGACCTTGTAACCTGATAAACGTAGCCTCCAAAAACGGTTATACGCCGAAAGGAAAAATAAGACAGATACATAAATGTGTTTTTTTTTTTTAATGAAAAAAAAAAAACAAAATAAATAAATAAAATAAAAAACAAACTTTTGTTGAATAACAAAAGGAAAACACGCCTGGACCAATCATAAGCGGAATTAACAAATCCTGTGAAACACACTTCATTTCAAAAAACAACCGTCGAATACTTTCGCAATAACAACAATTTTGAATATCGCTTAGAAACCTAACCGCAAAATTTGAATACACGCTTTATTAATTTTAAATGGCAGCGACTTTTTGGACTGACCTCCTCCTTTAATAAACTAGTTGAAAAATGCTTTATCTTGCTGCTCTTTTTTGTGCATTTCTGGACATTAATATACTAACTTTGTCTCTGTTTTGACTTTGTTCTCACCATTGAACATTACAAAAAGCTCTTTCACTTCAGTTCCATACTTGCTGGTGGACTCAATGGTGAAATTTCCTTCTTCTGAGATCCAATGAATTGTTAATGTTGTATTTACCAATACTATAGAGTTTCGTATTATCGTTGTGTGGATAGGTTGAGTTCCAGTCACATTAACAATCACTTGGTAGCCTGGTAAGGATGTCACAATAGAAGCTGGTAATATTATACTGGGCGGAACTAATGAAATAACAAAAGTCAACAAAATTAATAAAATGAGTCAGCAGTAATTTCATTAAAAACACACACACACACAAAAAAAAAAAAAAAAAAAAAAAAAACAACATGCAAAATGTTAAATACAGTGGAACCCCGATATAACGATCCTCCATATAACGAAATTCCCAGGATAACGATGGACGGGAATTTAGCGGACCGAACGCAAGATCTATCCCGATATAACGATAGAGTCGAAGCCCTCTTAACGGACACTCTCGTAAGCGGACAGCTCTACTTACGGCCGCCTTGTTTCAAACCCCGTTTTAACTCCCATACAAACTCTCTATTTTTACATTATCGTAAGCGGACATTCTCGAAAGCGGCCGCGGACACTTTCAGAGAGTATGACTTAGACGTCTTACTTGTTTTTAAGTTCCCGTAAGCGGACACACCAAATAATTTTTTTTTAACAACCTCTATATCTTGTTTTTATCAATCAACTTCACATCGCCGTTCGTCACAATTATTTTACAGTAATTACACTACCATATTTCAGTGTTGTGTGTTGTCGCCATCCATATCCAGTTACAATACGGTATTTATTGTTAGTTGGGCAAGCTCCTGTAAGCGGCCATCTATCCCCTACACCTCTAGTGGCTGCTTATGAGAACCATTCTCGTAAGCGGCCAGCCCCAGTTACGGACGTCCAGAGGGTGTCCGATTACGAGAGCTTCGACTGTATTATCAGTACACCGTCTGAATTTAAGCAAAACATAGAATTTATTACAATAACATTACAGTAATTCAGTTTAAGTTTAGTTTTGTTCCACTTGTACGATTTACACCATAGGATTTACTGTCTAAACTTTAAAAACTTCTAGTGCGTTGCTAAGCTGTTTAAGGACATTGCCGCGTGTTTGAAATGCATGTTACATTTGTGAGTCATTTTATACTTGTTACAAATTTAATTAAAAAAATGTTAGGTTTATCCTCACACAACGATATTTCCGGTTATTTTACGGCAATATCGTTATATCGTAAGTTGTTTTTTTTTTTTTTGTAATTTTTTTTTATTATTTTTTTCAGCACTCAGCTTATTATTTACAACACTTTACACGTTCACATAAGATTAAAACTAATGACAACACACATTACACATTAAACTACTTACAATGTACATTACACTACATCACTTAAAACAGCAAGAAAAAAGAAATAGTTGAAATCATTACTTATAATATTCAATTTATAGAGAATCATTTACCTTTGTTACAATACAAAGCCTAATTAAATTATTTTAAATAATTATTTCTATTTCACACATTCAGAAACACATTTATTGGAGCACACAACACACGACAGACCCAATTGTGTTCACCCCAATACGTATGTGAAGTATCTAAAGCGTAGTACTCTAGATACGTAATTCATAAGTCACTATTTCTTAGAAATTTGCCCCCATTTCGCAGTGTGGTTAGATAGGTTATTTTTTGATTTTGCAATCAACAGTTCGAGATCTTGAATCGTTTTTAGTCTACCAGTGAAAACATTAACGAGAGGATAGGTGTTCTTACAACGGCATGGAAACAGATAATGTTTAGCGATAAGTATTACATGATTGACAAAAATACTCGTCTTCACAGCCCGGCATTCCAAGCAAGATTTCTCTGTTGCTGAGATTTGTAACATTGACTTTTAAATTGCAGAGCCACTTAATAACCTCTGCCCAGATATCTTTGGCACAATGACAAGAGATAAAGATATGTTCGAGGGGATCGCTTTCTTTTCCACAAAAAGAGCATGCTGGGGAAGCAACATACCAATTTTATTTAAAAAAGTCATTTGTCACCGGGGTACCTGTTTAATAATTTGAATTGAAACTTAACCAGTGTCGGAGGTGACACGATGCGGTAAGCTTTATATTTCGTTTCGCTCTAATCAAGGATATCATTTACAAAACAGCTATTGTGTTTCTTTTGAGCAGATGGGGTACTAATAACTCTTACAGCACATAATTCTCTGAGTCTCAATCATAGAATTTAAATGTGGAGCTTTAAGTCCTCCGTCAATAATATCACCAATAAGAGCAGAGCGCTTAAGAGCATCTGACTGTAATTTTGGAGAATCCCGAGACAGGACTAAAAAATCGATTTTTTTTATAAGATCGAAAAGACCCTTTTAGTGAACTATTTTCGAAAAGTTCCAGCGAGTTTTATTTTTGTTTCAAAATAGTTCGTTTGAATTAAGATTTAACACAGTTAAATTTTATGGCAAGAAAGTGCTCATTAAGATGTATAATGGCGATAGTCATTAAGTCATTAAACCAGAAAAATTTTTTTTTTTATCAACCTCACCCGGTATACCGTAGAAAATGGCGGAATATGTTCAAATAGGCTTGTATATTTTTTGTACTAGCGCACTCATTTTTTACGGGCCAAACTAACACTTTGGATATGAAAGGAAGGAGGGATAAAGCTTTCTAAAAAAGCTAATGTTTTGCAGATAGAAACATATTCCCTTGAAGCTCTGGCGCTCTAAAATTAGGTCAAATTCGGTGTGTTATTTTAATTGCGATCGGTATAATTTTTAAACGGATAAAAACCTGTTAACAATTACATACTTCAGTATGGTTTGTTGTTCAAAAGAATGACTAAAGGATGGCCAACGTCTCGTATAAAAATGAACTAAAGGCAAGTCTCCGAACTTGTGAACTAGCGCATCGAAAATGACTCAAAATTGCAATATGTTAATTAATTTCAATCGGCGTTCAGAGTCCATGTGCTACAATTTCAAACTTTCCTCGATTTCTCCAAAAATAAAACTCGCTGGAACTCTTGAATAATATTTTCGAAAATAGTTCACTAAAAGGGTCTTTTTGATCTTATAAAAAAAAATCGAGTTTTCAGTCCTGTCTCGGGATTCTTCAAAATTACAGTCAGATGCTCTTAACTTTGTCTTGACTTTTCCAAATGAACTAAACAAAAATATTCAGCTCTTTAACAAACTCTTGGTCCGAGCAAAGCATGCTCGCCCTATACAGGACGATTTGGATTCTGCTCATTATCGTGAGATCTCGCCATCTCCAAACGTGTAATTTTTGTTTGATCGAGGTAACAATCTCGTCAAAATTTAACCTTAGGGTTAAATTTTTAGGTTTCTTATTTCAATACCATTTTGTAATGAGCAGTGCCCCTGTTACCTAATATCATAACTTCGGACTTGTCAAGAATAATTTTGAGACCTGAACATTCCCCAAAAGCTTCTACTAGTTCAATAAATTTTATAAGTGAACGATCATTTTTAAGTAGCCGGTTAGATCATCTACAAACAACTCCAGCTTTATCTCCTGTGTTCCTACAGTGATCCCTTGAATGCCTTTGCTTCTGTGTATGCTTATACATATATATAATATTTCTAGCACAATAATAAACAAGTAAGAAGAGAGGGGTCTCCCTCTCTGCCTTACTCCTCTTTCAACTGAAAAAGGTGTCGTGAGTTTCGATATAACGATTACTCGCAATAACGATATAATTTTACTGCTTCCTTGGCATATCGTTATATTTTCGTTGTATTTTTTTTTATTAATGCTCCCAACGCAACAACAACACAACACAACTTCAATGGGAGAAAGGGGTAGGGAATGAAGTGCTCGAGTTGCCAATAGGCATCATGCAGGATAACACACAGGTCAGTTGGTTGGCAACGAGAGGTTTAAGTCCTCTCCCTCAGGGCCCTTGGGAACAAACACAACAACATGCCCTATACTGGGGTCCTAATCCCCAGGGCCTTTGGGAACAAACACAACCATGCGCCCTGGTTCCCAGGCTATGCTGGCCTTTGGGAACAATCACAACAACAACTGCAACACTGGGGGTCCCACTCTCCCAGTAAAGGTGACCATGTGAGTCTATGGGGCAAAAGGGCGGCCTGTACGGGGCACTTCATCCCCTCCCGTGGTTTATTTACTTCTGGAAAATGAGACTTAGAGGAGAAAACAAAATACTTGAGTTAGCATAATGTTAGTTTTGCACTTATGGATACCAATAATTATGACAATGTCTCAATAAGCAGACAGGCTGCTTAAGTCCATCAGCTCTTCGCTGGGCAGCTACATGTTCAACATTTGGTAGAGGAACCCTTAACATTTATATAGCAGTGTAATTGTGTGAAGAAGAATAATAACCTAAATGATTCGTATTTTCTATACTTTAATGTCTACAACTACATGTACTATGCTTAAACAAAGGGGTTGGGAGGGTGGGAATAAGAATGAACTGCTCTAAGAATGAACTAGTTTTTAGCTTCTAGGGTTACACCCTCAAAAAGCGTTGCGTTTTGATAACAAGTGTCCTATCTGCTGGTGTGAGTGCCAGTACTTTTTATCTCCAGCACCCTTTTAGGAACGTTTCTGTCTTTCGTATTCGACTTGAACACTCGCCCGTCGGAGTCCGTATCTGATCTGGATCCGTCGGGAGGGCGTGGTCTGTAATGGCGATTTTTTTTTTGCTTGTGGTTACTTAACTGTGTGTTCGCCAAGGAAGGAAGTCGAGTTGACTATTTACATCAGCACAGACGTCCGCGAATGCCTGCTGCTTGTCGTTGTCTCCTTCTAAACATTTCTTTGTTTTCGAGGTCGTTCTAGGAGGACGTTAGTGATGGCGGCGGTCTTTCCAAAACTTCTCTCTAATTATGTCCACACGTCTTTCAAGGCAACAACTGGGTCTCGGCATTGTCTCTGTCGATAATATAATTGTTTACCACTTTCTGCGCATCTCCTTTCGTATAGCTTTTCAGGTAATTAATTTCTTGCTCAGGAGTCACGTCTGTATCCTTGATCATGGCTTTGAAAGTGATGGTTGAACTTCGTAAGTTCCTCCATAAGAGTCGGGGTGAATGGATTTGTCGTATGGAGACCTAAAGGCGGAGTGTTGCCCGTGTGACCGTTTCCTGGAATGAATGTTGTGTGACTGGCGTTGTTCATGACAGGAGAATGTTGCTCTCTGTTCGTTTGTCCGCATCGCGGCGTGCTGTGCATATGAGCGACGTTCTCCTCTCCCTTTTTGTTACGTTCTAGTTGGGGGTTTGGCCTCGCTGTCACGCAATCCACAGTTTTATATGTGTCTTGTGCATCTATCCAGGCTTGCGTCTGTTGTTTGACATCAACGCGATCGTCTGGGATAGTGAACAACGGGACTTTATCTCCTTCCTCTTCCTCGATTGCCTCTTCGATTGCCTTCAACTTTGCTTCAGCGATTGAAAGTTTCGTGTTCGCTGATATGACGGCCTTGTCAAATCGAATTTGGCCCTTTGGGACTGGCGTTTTCTTTCCTCCTCTGCCTTAATTTTCATTGTTTCTCGACCTTTTTTACGGCCAGAAGTCTATCGAATTCGGCTTTCTGCTTCGCCGCCGCGGCTTCCACCGAGCTTTTTTCCCCGCGATGCTCGACGAAGACGAGAAGCGAGAAGAGGACGTCGCGCGAGAGCGAGAACGTCTCAACGATGTTTGCGATACTGAATCCAAACGTTTGTTTAAAAGCGGTTCCTTTGAGTCATTCAGTTCTTCTCATCGTGAAGGGATGAATCTGATTGCTTAAATTTTTTCGCTATGTTGGAATCACTGGACTTAAGTTCACAAATTGGGTTCTTTGGGGTGATGCGCCACGAGGTATTGCATAACAATGTTCAGTTCCAAATTACTCCATTCTCCAATGTTATATTATTTAACTTTTTACTGTCGCGTTTCCGAAGCGAGTACTCGGAGCAAGTATCGATTGGAGATCACAGTGGCCAACCTCACACTCCAATGTTGTAGATTAACTTTATTACTTGATCAAAAATGACTGAAGCATGCGGTGAAAACTACACACTGGGGATATAATTCCCTTTGAGCGCTAATTTTAGCCTAGCTTCAGATGAAGTTGACATACCATTATCAAACTTGGCAAGTAAATAGAAGACAATAGTCCAACTTTTTTGAGAGCAAAATTGACAGCAAAAGCCAAGTGATGACGTCATAATCGATGACGTCACACCCTACTCTTAAATTATAATTTGTAAATTCCAACATTGTTTTATCGCTTTCAAAAGAGGGCAACGAAAGAAGTTGTAAAATGAAAACCGTTTTTTAATATCGCAAATATTAAAGGACAATTTGAACTTCAAAGAATGCCCATTCAGTAAAACGATGATCCCCCTGGGATAATCGTTTTAAAGGCGACAACACAAAATCTAAAACGTTACGATTGTTAGGTGCACCAAGATCTTCATTTTGTCGAATTTGTAGAATTTTTCAATAAAAAAAAAAAATTAATAATAATAAAAAAAACAAGAAAAATGAATTTAGGAAAAAATTATAGTTCGGGGGGGGACACTGAAATACCTTAAAATTGTTATACTTTAAAAAAATAGTTGTCATATTAAGAAACGGTTTTCAGTACAGTGTTCTCCCAGTCGTGCTATATTGTTCGATGTAGTTTATAGTATGAAATTATAAACATCATATATCACGTGTTTGTGACGTCATTAATTATGAGGTCACAGTTTTACATTTTGTCAGCTAGTTTACTACTAAAATGTTCAGGATAGCATTCCAAGGATACAGGCAAAGTTTGGCGAAAAACGAAGCAAAATCAATGTACTTGCAGCTGTTTATCGCTTGAAGGGGGTTATATATTTAATATTTCAATTTGGGATTGTCTAGGTCGAATGAATTTGTGTGGATCAATTTTATCCTTGGTTCAGGTATTATTTTCCTTTGTTTTTGGGTATGGTTATGTGTGATAATGAGTTTAAAACAATGGAAAATAAAATCTGAACCAAGGATAAAATTGGACCACAACAAATGCAACTCGCAAAAAATGTTACAATACTACTTACAAGCCAACCAGTCTAATTCGTTACAAGTGTCTTTTGGTTGCACTTACCGGTTGGAACAGGAGTGAAAAATAGCAAGAATCCTCTTCCCTGACTAAATGAGTTTGAGTGGAATGTTATTACTGCGTAGTCTCCAGCTATTTGGACTGTGTGTCCAGTTTTATAACCGCAATGCAAGTCGGATGAGTGATGACTGGTAATGGCAATTTTTAAATAGTCATATCTGCGAAAAAGAATATTATGACATGATGTGATCGCAAAGATTTTTAATCCATTTGCTGTCATTCTTGACAGTGATTGGAACTAATTGTAACGGACCGTATCTGTGTTCAAGTTTCATTGTAAATTTCATTTATTTAAAAATGTTGCAGTATTTTCATTGTTGTAATTTCATTGTTTGGAGTAAAAATCAATCGAGGGAGAGTAACAGAAAACGATCATTCAAGTTGATTTTACCCTACAGTGTGGGTAATTGGGCTAAAAGTCACAGTAAGGTGGGAAATAAGCCATACTTTATACTCATAAAAATTCCCAGTGGCCCCCTAGATCCAAAACTCTGATGGCACAACTTAAGCCAAAGAAAATTCTTATACCTAATTCTTATACCTAAATATTAAAAACCCTATAAAATGATCAAATATTGACACATGTAATACATAATACGCATGTCCTTCAATTTTTTGGTTATCTTAGCATTTCCTGTAAGCTTTAAGAAGATTCAGTCAAGTTAATATAGTGAAACTGAGTCCCATTTCAAAACAGGAACGTACGTTGCGAGGTTTAAGCAGGGTGACGTTTAGGTTTAAGTTAATATACTAATTTAGGCAGGCATAAAAGCGGAGCTCCAATTTTTTGTTCGAGTTGATTACAGTGTTACTAAATAAGTAGCCACACAATATTTCTAAGCTTATACGGTGGCCCATATGGTTACAAAATGAATTTTAATCTCTCATGGTAAAACTTAATATCTTAAAAACCTCTCATGGTTTTGTTGACGAAAGCAACGTCAATATACTTCGTGGTTAACCCGTCTGAATTTCCTTGCCTGTGACAGGTTATAAAATTGAAATGGAGGAGTGCACTTCACTGGGTTAGTCACGTACACACGCAGGCGCAAAAGAAATCTTTGTAAAACGTTTTACAACGTTTACTGTACACTAATTAATAAACCTCCAAGACCTCTACGAGCTTTTCAATGTAAAAATAATTTTGACATTGTTTTGATCTGTACCACAAAACTGTCAGGGCAAGAAAATCAACTCAAGGCAAAAAACAAAATATAGAAAAACAAAGTGAACTCGCTGTTAAACACAGTAACAAAATGAACTAAGGCCGCGGCAAACTGAGAAAATCACGGCGGCAAAACAAACTCTGCAAATTGATTGTGTCGGTTATGTCAGTCATTTTAAAGCAGTTTTAGTGTAAGAATTGTGGCAGTTTGTGATTTGGGAAGTGGTTCACACTAACTTAGAATAGCCTTACGTTATTTTGACTGTTTTGAACCTTGAGTTTTTTTGCGGTTTTGTTTCATGAAGAACTAAATTATACTGTTTTATCGTACGCGTTTCTAAATAGAACTGAATGAATTTTATTCATTACTGCTAAGTAAATATGCGACAGGTATAAGTCTGAACTCACTCAGCCAAGCACAGGTACCTCACAAGGAAACCGCGAAATCTTCCTTCATGCAGCTAAAATATTTCAGCACACTCACTGATAAGCAGTGATAAGAGAAACAAAACAAATGCAAGCGAGCCGAAATCGTGATTTTGATCCGTGAAGCTAAATGATTTGTTTTCAAAATCAATTACGAACATCGCAGTTTGCTACAATAACTATAAATGAAATATTTAATAAACAATGTTTGTATAAAATGTACAAACATGAACAGGTTTGATAAGTATTTACGGGAAGATCTGAAAACCGACAAAATTTCAAATTCATTTCTAAATGAAGTATAATTCTCTCAATATAAAATTGGACTTATGCTTAGTGCATACATTTACGCTTGCTACCTCATTACTGGAGAAGGCTTGTAAACTCTGCAGGGCAAAGCTTTCATAATGATGCCTTTTTAGTACTCCGTCTCGGAGCATAGGCCACAGATAAAGCGCCTCCACCCTCCTCTGTCTCTGGCCATCTGTTCAATCTGATTCCAGGTGTAGCCTTTTAACTGGATGGTCCTTTCCGTGTCTCTTTTCCAGGTGTTTCGTGGTCTTCCTCTCCGCCTACTTACCTGAGGGATCCAGCCAAGTGCTTGTCGGGCTATGCAAGTGTTTGGTCTCCTAAGCATATGCCCGATCCATGTCCACTTTCTTTCCTGAATTTGTTCTTTGACGGGTAGTTGACCTGTAGTCTCCCACAGGGTAGCATTGCTGATAGTATCTGGCCAGTAAATCTGAAGGATTCTGCGCAGGCATCTGTTTATGAAGGTCTGTAGTTTAGACACGGTCTTCTCTGTCATTCTCCATGTTTCTGAACCATAGAGTAGTACGGGCTTAACATTTGAATTGAATATTCTAATTTTAGTGGCTGTTGTTATTTCCCTCGATCTCCAGATGTTGATCCCTAGAATATTAAATGCGCTACGTGCTTTCCCTATTCTTGCCAGTACATCCTCGTCCGTTCTTCCAGTGATGCTTATGACACTCCCTAAGTATGTGAAGGATGTTACATCTTCTATGTCACGGTTCGCTATACCGATGTGCTCATTGGACTTGCTATTCACCCTCATGATCTTTGTCTTGTCGGTATTAACTTTGAGTCCTACTTTTGACGAGACGGCTTCACGTTTTGAGGTTTTTGCTTGCATCTGGGAGTGGGTATGAGACAAAAGTGCCAAGTCGTCGGCAAAGTCCAGGTCTTCGAGTTGGTCTACAAGGGTCCACTGTATGCCATTCCTAGAGTCAGATGCTGTCTCCTTCATTGTCCAATCAATGGCAAGAAGGAAAAGGAACGGTGATAACAGACATCCCTGCCTTACACCTGTTTTAATACTGAACTTTTCGGTTAAACCACTATCGAGCAAATTGCGACAGCTTGTGCCCTCATATGTGTTCTTTACTAATGATATGATCTTTCCAGGAATTCCGTAGCTGGCCATCAGGTCCCACAAGGTGTTTCTATCCAGGCTGTCAAATGCTTTCTCATAATCTATAAAATTTATATAGAGTGGGGTCCTCCATTCAAGTGATTGTTCTACGATTATACGAAGTGTGGCTATTTGGTCTGATGTTGATCTGGATTGTCTAAATCCCGCCTGATTATCTCGTAGTGTCTCATCCACTGCTTCTCTCATGCGTTCAAGGATAATGCGATTTAGAACTTTCCCTGCTGTTGACAAAAGCATGATTCCTCTATAGTTCTTACACAAGCTTAGGTCGCCTTTCTTAGGTAACTTCACCAAAAGACCCTCTTTCCACTCAGAAGGTATAGATTCCTGATCCCAGATCTTTCCTATGAGACCGTGCAGCATGTGCACTGAGGTGTCAATATCAGCTTTCAGTAATTCCGCCGGGATGTCGTCTGGGCCTGCCGCCTTGTTGTTCTTTAGTGATTTAATTGCCTTCTTAACTTCTGTTTCAGTTGGGGATTCGCAGTTTATGTCTAGTTCTTGTCCGAAGGTGGTAATGTTGGAGGGTTCATTGGAGGGGGTCTATTAAGAAGCTGTTGAAAGTGCTCGACCCATCGTTTGTTCTGATCCTCAGTCGTTGTTAACAGGCGTCCATTTAGGTCTTTAATCTGATGGTTAGATGCCTTGAACCTACTTGACATTTGCTTTGTTGTGTCATAAAGTGTTTTCATATTGTGTTGGCTGGCGGCAGTCTCTGCCTCTTTTGTTAGGTCTGCAATGTACTTCCTCTTGTCGTTTCTCACGCTTTCATACCAGCCCAATAATATCGGAGACGAACACGGCAGTTTTGTTGTAAGCTTACTTCAACACCAACGACATATACATTATATGAATTATCAACGAAGATCAATTTCTTTCCTTCCATCGGTGTAGCCTCCAACAGTCTTGGACCACAACACAACAAATGCAACTGCGAGCCGCAGGTCGAACGCCGGACATTGCTCTGTTTGATTTGTAGTCCGATATATCATGTTCAAGTAGGCAATTACTGCGGATCTTCCCGTTGCGAGGTTGTCCTAAATTATTTTGCATAAATTTCGCATTATGTAGATGAGTAAATAGAGGGAGAAATATTCAGGAAGATCTGTTCTTCAGCAGCTCTTTTCGCGTATTTCATTCAGCTTTGAAGGTGAACAACGTACCAAATATTTTTTCCGTCTTTTCATACAATGGCTTCGTTTAAGTTGATATGAAATGCCCAGATCATTTTTTTTTATATATAAGAAAAGAATCTCTGAACTATATAAAAAAAATTTTAGATGTGATGCGGTGAAAAATAATAACGAAGAAATATTTTCTGCTGCTCGCTTTCTTCGCAAGTTTTTATTCCCACGGTGAACAACCGCCAACGATTTTGCCATCTTTTCACACAATCGATTCGGGTAGGCGAAATGAAATATCCCAAGTGGATTTTCAACATGAAATAAAAAAAAAAATGTGTCCTACAAACTTTTAACGAAAGGTGGACGGTCAATACAGTCGAAGCTCTCTTAACGGACACTCTCGTATGCGGACAGCTCTACTTACGGCCGCCTTGTTTGAAACCCCGTTTTAACTCCCATACAAACTCTGTATTTTTACATTCATTCCCGTAAGCGGCCGCGGACACTTTCGGAGATTACGACTTAGACTTTTTCTTTGTTTTTAAGCTCCCTTAGGCGGACACCTGAAAGAAAATCCTATTAACTGTCTCTGTATCTTGCTTTTATCAATCAACTTCGCATCACCGTTCGTCGCAATGATTTTTACAGTAATTACAGTACCATATTTTAGTGTTTGTTTTGTCGTCATCCACGTCCAGTTACAATACGGTATTTATTGCTAGCTGGGCAAGCTCCCGTAAGCGGCCATCTATCCCTTACACATCTAATGGCCGCTTACGAGAACCAATCTCGTAAGTGGCCAGCTCCAGTTACGGACACTTTTTTCGCGTGCCGAGGGTGTCCGCTTACGAGAGCTTTGACTGTATCAAACAGGCAAGATGCCCAGGTCAAGCTTTTCCTCGAGTATAGCCACCATTTCCGGCGACGTCGTTGCCGTCGCTAGGCACACGCGCCCTCGGGCCATGACGCTTGCCACGATGACCATGGAAAATCAAACGGATAGTCGTCCAATTTT
This sequence comes from Meandrina meandrites, assembly GCA_963693305.1. NCBI lineage: Eukaryota > Metazoa > Cnidaria > Anthozoa > Scleractinia > Meandrinidae > Meandrina > Meandrina meandrites. The sequence goes on from OY855909.1 coordinate 13,801,482, forward strand.
CTATGTTCGCACCACGAGGAGCCCCAAGAAGCTTAATTTTTGTCATGAAAATAATGTTTCGCGGGGAACGTGCTTGGTGGCAAAACATGAGGCCTTGTAGGATGATTTCAAGCTACTAACTCGATGCCGTAGACAAATTTCGTTTTCGTAAGAGGAATTGCTGTTCAGGTGGTAGTTTCACGTGCAACAAAAAACCTGTTCTGGCGAAGTCGAAATGGCGAGTTACAGCGACTTGATATGCCGTTCATTCAGAACGGCTTTGCCTTTCAGGATTTCAAATTGCTTCATGATATTTCAGATGGAATAGATTGTATTTGCTCACCGAAAATGAAATGTTTTGTCGTCGATCAGTGGTGACGGTCCGTTTTGTTTTGTAGCGCAAAAGCATGTGCTCTCGAAAGCTGCTTTGCATGCAACCATTGAAATATTACATGTCGAATCTGTTAATTTTGGGTCATGTTCACACCGCGGTCCATTCATTGCTTCAATCAATCATAGGTAAGGAGGACTCTAGGTAAGTCAGGTAATTTAGAAGAGAAATGTTTTCCGGTCATTCATGACGCCAAAATGAAGGAAATGCCCTATAAACCAAGCTTAAGTTTATTACTTTTCATTGAATTCATAAATACTAGAGGGTAGCCCTCTACTGGCAAGCTTTCTTGCAATTTTTGAGTCTAATACGCATGCGCTTTAGACTCTATGTAGTGGAAAAAAGCTGTTAGCAATCCCATGGGAATGGTTCGGGATCGATAATCGTCCGGTGTAATTGTGCTTAAACAACAGCCCGCCTCATTGCGGGCTTGGTGCGGTGATCGTGATCCAATCAGGAAGCAAGGATGTTGTCAACGAAGCAACGGTCGATCGGAGCTCGAGCACGACACGCACTTGTAAAAGAAATTGTCATGTATGTAATTGGAATAAATGTTTTACAGTGCAAAATAATATGAATCCTCGTTTTCAAGTGTGAAGCCACTGAAAATGTTCTCTTTCCAGTTGCATGTTTTTTTTTTTTTTATAATCCGTGGGAAACGCAACGTGAAATCGCCATCTTTTGATGGAAAAAAATCCGGAAGTGACATTTGTGTTCATAAACAAAAAATAACTTTGAAAAAAAATGGAAAATTAAATAAAATTGTAGTCAGCAATTGATTGTTCAATTCAACTGATGCAGGATTTCATTCACAGAATGTAACTTTCATTAAAAAGAGTTTTTTTTACCATTCAAGATTCAATCTAGAGCTTGAAAACAAGACAGTGTAATCAAATTACATTTCGCGCGAAATTTGCATAAATATTGAAACTTACAAAAAAGTAGTTAAGACAGAATGAAAACTCGCTTTAATAGTTATTGAATTCCGATCTGATAGTTATTTCCATGTATTGACTATTTGGAAGCTGTTCTCAGTCATGAAAACGAAACTCTTTCATTCAACTGCTTGTAGTGTTTAATAGACGTGAAAATATTTCGCTTAATTAAATTACATTCTGCACGCAATGTTTTCTTTGCTCCCGTGTCGAAACGTTTAAGGTAATTGAAATCTTTGTTGAGCAGTATTGCATAAATTGCAAAGGAATTGAAAAAATATATTTTGGCATATTTTGATGTGATTTAGGATATTTAGAATACTAAATAAGCGGCTGTGTCTTGTCTATCTATGGGGCGGACCATTATTTTTTTGGAAGCAGGGGGATGAAAATTTTTTCAAGACAAACAATTTTTTTTCTGTATCGTTGTCTGTGAAAACATTTTTTCCGGTGTCATCTTCCTGCAGACAATTTTTTTCAAGCCTGCAAAAAATTTTGTTGGGCTTTTTTTGCTTTTGCAAACAAATTTTTCAGGATCCCCCCCTATGGTCTACAACGCACTAATCTTTTCACATGAATAAATATATATAAACATATATACTTAAGAGAACAAATATTATCGACTTCTTCTGAACCACTCTTACTACCAAACCTCTGCTACACCTCTTGCTCTATGCCGTAAATACCGAAACTACTTCAACATATTTCAACCGCACTAACAATCCATGACGCATTAGACTCATGTACCCACTGGGTACTATTTTTTATAACATATAATGCATTGAATATTATTAGTCTTGCACTATCGTTAGTAGCGTATACCTGATGAGTACAGGCAACTATGCAAAAATATCGCTTTAATCAGACTTGTACTGTCCTGGGTAACGTATACAGGATGAGTGCAAATAACTTTTCAAAAAATATCGCCTTAATTAGACCTGTAACACCTGATGAGTACAAATAACTTTTCAAACAATATCGCCTTAATTAGACCTGTACTGTCCTGGGTAGCGTATACCTGATGGGTACAAGTAACTTTGTAAAAACATCGCTTTAATCAGACGTCTACTGTCCTGGGTAGCGTATACCTGATGAGTACAAATAACTTTGAAAAAAATATCACTTTGATCAGACCTGTACTGTCCTGGGTAGCGTATACCTGATGAGTACAAGTACCTTTGATAAAATATCGCTTTAATCAGACCTGTACTGTCCTGGGTAGCGTATACCTGATGAGTACAAGTACCTTTGATAAAATATCGCTTTAATCAGACCTGTACTGTCCTGGGTAGCGTATACCTGATGAGTACAAGTACCTTTGCAAAAATATCGCTTTAATCAGACCTGTACTGTCCTCGGTAGCGTATACCTGATGGGTACAAGTAACTTTGTAAAAAATATCGCTTTAATCAGACCTGTACTGTCCTGGGTAGCGTATACCTGATGGGTACAAGTACCTTTGATAAAATATCGCTTTAATCAGACCTGTACTGTCCTGGGTAGCGTATACCTGATGAGTACAAGTACCTTTGATAAAATATCGCTTTAATCAGACCTCTACTGTCCTGGGTAGCGTATACCTGATGAGTACAAGTACCTTTGCAAAAATATCGCTTTAATCAGACCTGTACTGTCCTGGGTAGCGTATACCTGATGGGTACAAGTAACTTTGTAAAAAACATCGCTTTAATCAGACCTGTACTGTCCTGGGTAGCGTATACCTGATGAGTACAAATAACCTTTCAAAAAACTTAGCTTTAATCAGACCTGTACTGTCCTGGATAGCGTATATCTGATGAATACAAATAACTTTGAAAAAAAAAACATCGCTTTAATCAGACCTGTACTGTCCTGGGTAGCGTATACCTGATGAGTACAAGTACCTTTGATAAAATATCGCTTTAATCAGACCTCTACTGTCCTGGGTAGCGTATACCTGATGGGTACAAGTAACTTTGTAAAAGACATCGCTTTAATTAGACCTGTACTGTCCTGGGTAGCGTATACCTGATGAGTACAAATAACTTTGTACAAAACATCGCTTTAATCAGACCTGTACTGTCCTGGGTAGCGTATACCTGATGAGTACAAGTACCTTTGCAAAAATATCGCTTTAATCAGACCTGTACTGTCCTCGGTAGCGTATACCTGATGGGTACAAGTACCTTTGATAAAATATCGCTTTAATCAGACCTGTACTGTCCTGGGTAGCGTATACCTGATGAGTACAAGTACCTTTGATAAAATATCGCTTTAATCAGACCTGTACTGTCCTGGGTAGCGTATACCTGATGAGTACAAGTACCTTTGATAAAATATCGCTTTAATCAGACCTGTACTGTCCTGGGTAGCGTATACGTGATGAGTACAAGTACCTTTGCAAAAATATCGCTTTAATCAGACCTGTACTGTCCTGGGTAGCGTATACCTGATGGGTACAAGTAACTTTGTAAAAAATATCGCTTTAATCAGACCTGTACTGTCCTTGGTAGCGTATACCTGATGAATACAAATAACTTTGCGAAAAACATCGCTTTAATCAGACCTGTACTGTCCTGGGTAGCGTATACCTGATGAGTACAAATAACCTTTCAAAAAACTTAGCTTTAATCAGACCTGTACTGTCCTGGATAGCGTATATCTGATGAGTACAAATAACTTTGAAAAAAAAAAACATCGCTTTAATCAGACGTCTACTGTCCTGGGTAGCGTATACCTGATGAGTACAAATAACTTTGCAAAAAATATCACTTTGATCAGACCTGTACTGTCCTGGGTAGCCTATACCTGATGAGTACAAGTACCTTTGATAAAATATCGCTTTAATCAGACCTGTACTGTCCTGGGTAGCGTATACCTGATGAGTACAAGTACCTTTGATAAAATATCGCTTTAATCAGACCTGTACTGTCCTGGGTAGCGTATACCTGATGAGTACAAGTACCTTTGCAAAAATATCGCTTTAATCAGACCTGTACTGTCCTGGGTAGCGTATACCTGATGGGTACAAGTAACTTTGTAAAAAACATCGCTTTAATCAGACCTGTACTGTCCTGGGTAGCGTATACCTGATGAGTACAAATAACCTTTCAAAAAACTTAGCTTTAATCAGACCTGTACTGTCCTGGATAGCGTATATCTGATGAATACAAATAACTTTGAAAAAAAAAACATCGCTTTAATCAGACCTGTACTGTCCTGGGTAGCGTATACCTGATGGGTACAAGTAACTTTGTAAAAAATATCGCCTTAATCAGGCCTGTACTGTCCTAGGTAGCGTATAACTGATGGGTACAAGTAACTTTGTAAAAACATCGCTTTAATCAGACCTGTACTGTCCTGGGTAGCGTATATCTGATGAATACAAATAACTTTGCAAAAAACATCGCTTTAATCAGACCTGTGCTGTCCTGGGTAGCGTATACCTGATGGGTACAAGTAACTTTGTAAAAGACATCGCTTTAATTAGACCTGTACTGTCCTGGGTAGCGTATACCTGATGAGTACAAATAACTTTGTACAAAACATCGCTTTAATCAGACCTGTACTGTCCTGGGTAGCGTATACCTGATGAGTACAAGTACCTTTGCAAAAATATCGCTTTAATCAGACCTGTACTGTCCTCGGTAGCGTATACCTGATGGGTACAAGTACCTTTGATAAAATATCGCTTTAATCAGACCTGTACTGTCCTGGGTAGCGTATACCTGATGAGTACAAGTACCTTTGATAAAATATCGCTTTAATCAGACCTGTACTGTCCTCGGTAGCGTATACCTGATGGGTACAAGTACCTTTGATAAAATATCGCTTTAATCAGACCTGTACTGTCCTGGGTAGCGTATACCTGATGAGTACAAGTACCTTTGATAAAATATCGCTTTAATCAGACCTGTACTGTCCTGGGTAGCGTATACCTGATGAGTACAAGTACCTTTGATAAAATATCGCTTTAATCAGACCTGTACTGTCCTGGGTAGCGTATACGTGATGAGTACAAGTACCTTTGCAAAAATATCGCTTTAATCAGACCTGTACTGTCCTGGGTAGCGTATACCTGATGGGTACAAGTAACTTTGTAAAAAATATCGCTTTAATCAGACCTGTACTGTCCTTGGTAGCGTATACCTGATGAATACAAATAACTTTGCGAAAAACATCGCTTTAATCAGACCTGTACTGTCCTGGGTAGCGTATACCTGATGAGTACAAATAACCTTTCAAAAAACTTAGCTTTAATCAGACCTGTACTGTCCTGGATAGCGTATATCTGATGAGTACAAATAACTTTGAAAAAAAAACATCGCTTTAATCAGACCTGTACTGTCCTGGGTAGCGTATACCTGATGGGTACAAGTAACTTTGTAAAAAATATCGCCTTAATCAGGCCTGTACTGTCCTAGGTAGCGTATAACTGATGGGTACAAGTAACTTTGTAAAAACATCGCTTTAATCAGACCTGTACTGTCCTGGGTAGCGTATACCTGATGGGTACAAGTAACTTTGTAAAAAATATCGCTTTAATCAGACCTGTACTGTCCTTGGTAGCGTATACCTGATGAATACAAATAACTTTGCGAAAAACATCGCTTTAATCAGACCTGTACTGTCCTGGGTAGCGTATACCTGATGAGTACAAATAACCTTTCAAAAAACTTAGCTTTAATCAGACCTGTACTGTCCTGGATAGCGTATATCTGATGAGTACAAATAACTTTGAAAAAAAAACATCGCTTTAATCAGACCTGTACTGTCCTGGGTAGCGTATACCTGATGGGTACAAGTAACTTTGTAAAAAATATCGCCTTAATCAGGCCTGTACTGTCCTAGGTAGCGTATAACTGATGGGTACAAGTAACTTTGTAAAAACATCGCTTTAATCAGACCTGTACTGTCCTGGGTAGCGTATATCTGATGAGTACAAATAACTTTGCAAAAAACATCGCTTTAATCAGACCTGTGCTGTCCTGGGTAGCGTATACCTGATGGGTACAAGTAACTTTGTAAAAGACATCGCTTTAATTAGACCTGTACTGTCCTGGGTAGCGTATACCTGATGAGTACAAATAACTTTGTACAAAACATCGCTTTAATCAGACCTGTATTGTCCTGGGTAGCGTATACCTGATGGGTACAAGTAACTTTGTAAAAAATATCGCCTTAATCAGACCTGTACTGTCCTGGGTAGCGTATACCTGATGGGTACAAGTAACTTTGTAAAAAACATCGCTCTAATCAGACCTGTACTGTCCTGGGTAGCGTATGCCTGATGAGTACAAGTACCTTTGCAAAAATATCGCTTTTATCAGACCTGTACTGTCCTGGGTAGCGTATACCTGATGAGTATAACTAACTTTGCAAAAATATCGCCTTAATCAGACTTGTACTTCACTCCGTAATATTTGATTCTGGTAAAAGTGTTTTCCGATAGTTACCATGCGCCGGAATTTTGCGATGGGACGGGAAACCATCTTTTAGACCAAACGATATTTACGCGCTGGCATTTCTGTTCACATTTTCGGAACGTTCTTGCTGCGAAGAAGTCTTTAGTAACATTGTTCGTCGGAGAACGACCGACAATCCAAGAACTAAAAGCGGCATTAAAAATGAAAAAAAAAAGGGTAAGGCAGAGCTAAAAGGTATTTATCCAAAAGTCGCATGAACGGAGAAGACGGCTAACAATTCAGACAAAGACGTTTCTAAAAATCAAGCATTTGCGTTAGTTTTTTGTTTAATCTGTTGTAATTAGCCTTTATGTACAAAGCGCACATCGATTTAGGGAAAGGGAAAAGTGTTATATTACTTGACATGTGGTTTTGGATCCCGTGGATCTTTAACAGCTTCGGTTCAACTCACCAGATAAAAATATTCTAAGAATTTGCCATTCAGTTCCAAATTCTTCGATGTGCCGCCCACGGCCGTGCAAAAAAAAAAAAAAAAAAATAGCTGTTGCCGCTCCTCGTTGCAGCTTTGGGGCCCCGTTTTGCGGAACCTCGGGCCGCTGTGGAGCTCCGCTATAAAGCTGTGAGTTAAAAGTCACGTTTTACATCGTATGCTTTAGGCTAACATGTATGCCTTGTGGTTCAATTTCATCTTTGCTTCAAATTTTCATTTCCTTTGTTTTTTTTTTTTGTTTTTTTTTTTTTTTGTATGGTAAAGTCTGGTCAGTTCAAAACGAAGACACGAAAAATTTTAGCCAGGGATAAAATTGAACGGCAGCATATGCAATATTTTTATCTTATTTGATGAATGTTTTGAGGCCTTTCCAGTTATCTACATACTCGGCAGTTCATACACAGCCACTTTCGAGTTGTTCCAGCAACGAAAAAATTATTTAAAAAAAAAGAAAATTAAAACACTGGGGTCAACCATGTTGAAAACTGAAACACAATATTTCCGACAAAGCAATTAATAGACTACGAGCAGCCCCGAGAGCGTGAAGCGTAAAAAAACAAGAGCGTGCGAAAATCGGGGACGAGGCGAGCGGAAGCGAAGCGCGAAAAAATGAGGACTGCCCGCTTTGCCACGTCGATTCCTCGGGGGATGACTCAAGTTCCGACTTGTGACTTGAGACAGACGACAGAAATCAAAGAATGCAAGACCAAAACATGCGATGTGGAAGATGTCTTTGACAGAACCTCCGAAAACATCGTTGACACGAGTGTTAACAACGTATTGACGTTCTGTTGTCGACGCTCCAAGCTTTAGCCAATCATATTTTTTTTGCGTTGTGAGAGCAACGCATAATTCAAAAGCTGCGGCTAAGCGGTAGCCCCTCATTTTTTCGCGCTTCGTTTCCGCTCGTCTCATCTCCAATTTTCGCGCGCTCTATTTTTTTTTCCCTTCACGCTCGAAGGACTGCGAAAAATAGGGGCTGCTCGAAGTCTTAGCAATTAATAACTAATAACAATAATTATTTCGGCATGAAAGACGCGATAATTAAAACAGTTTATTTTAGTATCGGTAATAATCGGACGGGGCCCAGTAATTAAAAGTTGCTGAAATTGTACGAGTCGCACGTATACTCAATGAACCAAGTAAAACGGAATTTTATTCACCTTTTTACAAGTTTTGCAGCTTTTCGCTGCGAGCTACTCGACATGTCAACTTTCAGACAGCCATTACAGTAAACAAGTAGCCCAAAAAAACTTCCATTGCTGATTTCACCGGTTTAATTTTACATTCTTCATCTTTTCGATGTGACGAAGCCTTATTTGACAGAAGTCAAACGAATAAGTCAGTTGGCCGTTATAAATGTATTTCGTCGCTAACTCACCAAGTGTATACTATTTTCTTTTCTGAGATTGAGCTTTTGGAGTTTTTTTTTCAAGGTCTTAACCACCTTCCGTTCCTTTTTCATCAAATAATATAACTCATTAAATTGAAGTCAAACTTTGGAAGGAAGAACAAGGGAGCACTGTGTATTTTGCTCTAGACTCCACCATCAAGAATTCAGCATAGTGCAGCGAGTTCACCCAGGGTGAAACAAGCCATTTTCGTGCTCGAACAATAATCAGTTACTTAAAATGCCCTTATTCTCAGTTAATTGTTTAATAAATCAATTAATATCAATTAATCAATCAATCAACCAACTAATCAATCAATCAATCAATCAATCAATCAATCATTCAATAAACATCATTAAGTAATTTTGTCCTGTGCGTTGAATACACTAGCAAATTTCGTCGTGTCACGTTTAAAAACAATCTTGGTGGGGTAGCGGGAGATATGAACAAGTGTCTATTCAGGTTATTTTAACAGCTACAGTGTCAGTGTTTTACTTACCTGCATGTTTGAGAGTACTCTACTTCGAAAGAGATAAAATCAATATTTAAGGCCATTCCTTCAGGAATAGGAACTTTGTTAGCACAGTCCACATTGTTTGGGTAGCTGTTTGGATATCCAGGACTTTTCAATGTGTTGTTTAGCAACAAACCACACTCTGCTGAAGAAAACGCAGAGTTTAAATAGGACTACTCAACATTATACTTTTAAACCAAACTTACAAGTTAGTCAAATTTCATTCAATTCAATTATTATATTCAACGCTGACGTGAAAAAGGTAAAAATTCCTCTGAATTGAAAGAGGCTTGCTTTTCAGGAATCAAGAACACAAATTACTTACAGATGTGTATGGCAACACTAGCATTTGAAAAAAAAAAATTGTTTGGCCTTAAAAAATACTCATTCCTAGTTAGCCTAGGATATCTGTTTGCAAATCATTTCAGTACAAATGTGAACACGAAGAGCACATTTGGAAATGACTAATTTGGTGCCTCGTCTTTAAAGACACAATCTCTCTGACCATTAGGGACTTTAGGATACATGGACGGCTAACATGGACGACGGTAGAATTATACTTGGAGAACTGGGCCGATGCCGACGTCCTTTTCGGGAAACTTTTAACGTTAAGAGCCGGCTTGTGTAAACCGAGGATGGCTTCGTAAGAGTATCATGCCATCTTTTAAAAAGGCTCGCGAAATGATTGTTAATACCGATGCAGAAAATCTACTAACCGATGAAGAATTCTTGTTTCTGTATGAGGCTAATAAGCCAGTCAATTTAGAACTGCCTTACTACGAGTATGAAAAATTTAACCTGGGGGAAAACATCAGCGAGGACGAATGCAAGGCCGGATTTAGATTGGAAAGGGGAGATATTGAATGTGTTGCAGGTGTGCTTCAATTACCAGCCACCTTTAAGTGTCCACAAGGCAGTGTATGCGACCGAATAGAAGGAATTTGCATTCTTCTTCGCCGGCTTGCCTATCCATGTCATTACAGCGACATGGTTAGTAGGTTTGCAAGACCAGTTCCTGTTTTGCGTATGGCATCGTACATAGTGCTAAACTATGTCTACGACCTGCATCATCACAGAATCACAACCTGGAATCATTCCATTTTGAATCCAGTAGCCCTTCAAAAATATGCTGATGCTGTCTCTGAACGAGGCGCTGCCATCAACAACTGTTTTGGATTTGTGTATGGAACAGTTCGTCCAACATGCAAACCGGGAGAGAATCAAAGGCTGGTATACAACGGGCACAAGAGGGTACATGCCCTTAAATTCCAAGCTGTGGCTCTTCCGAATGCCCTCATTGGGCATTTGCTCGGACTTGTAGGTAAGAATGCATATCTGTCCAAAAAAATATCTTTGTCAATTTATAAATCTGAAGCTCACGCGTCTCTTGTGAGTTTACCTTATGCTCATTTTTTCTTTTGTTTTTTTTTTTGTTTTTGCTCCAATCTGCTGACCAATTTAGTGCAGTATGCTACATCTCCAACCGGGCAGCAGATGTGTATATATGGAGACCCAGCATATCCATTGAGAGTAAATGTGCTGGCCCCATTTAAGGGCGCTGCCCTGACCCCACAAATGGAAGCACACACATATATGATGAGGGTTCTGGCACAGCGAGTAGTACAAAAGCTTCATGATATCTAACAAAGCTTTTTTCTCAAGAAAATCGGCTCCCTTGCTCACCTCGTTTCTCGAGAAAAGCTTTTTTAGATATCATTACAGGAGCGCACATTTTTTTTTTCGACAACCAATTTTTCGACAACCATTTTTGGGTCTAGGATCTGCTGGTATTTGTTTTTTTTGGGAGAGAACACACTTTTCGGTTGTCGAAAGTGCATCCAATATAGGAGCACATTTTTTTTTCGACAACCAATTTTCGACAACCAGTCTGGTTGCAAAAGTACAAGGTCTAGGATCTGCAGGTATTTGTTCTTTGGAGAGAATACATTTTTCGGTTGTCGAAAGTGCACCCAATTAGACAATAGATACAAAAAACAAAAAAACGTGGTTTTGCAAGAAAAACTAGTGGATTTCGACAACGAAATAGTTCTCCAACCTGCCAACGTTGTAGCTCTATTTTTCCAAAGAGCCAAAGACGCAGCAGAAGGAGTCGAAGACGACGATGCAGCAGCAGACAGAGGCCCAGCAAATACAGCGACAAAACAAACCTTCAAAAGCGAAGACGCAACAGCAGACGCGAAGACACAGCAGACGAAGACGAAGACACAGCACAACAAACCTTCGGAAGCGCAGAGGCAGCAAAACAAACCTTCGGAAGCGCAGACACAGCAGCAGACGAAGACGCAGCAAAACAAACCTGCGGAAGCGCAGACACAGCAAACACAGCGACAAAACAAACCTTCCGAAGCATGGGCCTCCGGTGCGAAAAATCCGTTGCAATGCACCTTCTTCTGTAAAACGCGTACGAAAGCAACCTATTGTCCGACATTTCCAAGGTAGACTATCTGGCCGGGAACCTCGTTCGCACGAATTTGCGCCCGTTGGAGGGTCTCCCGGCGTTCGTAGACGATATATTCGTATTTGGCTACCTTTCTCGAGAGGAGTGTGTCTTCCAGAAAGGGAAACTCTCTTGCACAAGTGGGGAGAAGGGGGCGGCAAAACTAGTGGTGGCAAGTATCGCCGACGCTTTGGAAAGAGCCCTGCGGAAACGAGGCTACATGCAGACGGCCCTTGTGCACACGGTCGCGGCTGGAGACACGAGAAGCAGCACAATACGCGCAACAATTGCGAGAATGGAGAAAGACACATTCTACAAGGCAAATAGAAAATGGAAAGAAATCCACCCGCAAAAAGAGATTGCCGGGTATTTTGTGGCGAAATGCGATGTTTCCGAAGTCCCTCTGGAGGAGTTGCACAGCGGTCTACATGTTTTCGAAAAATTCCTGGTGGGCTATGGATACGGAATCTACAGCACCGACTACACACAGGATTTTTCTGGAGTTCTGGCCCGCAAAGCGCTTGTGGACAATCTTGGTTTTCGAAAGGCGAGGGATTTCTGCACGGCAATCGACGAAAAAGAGCCGACAATTCTAGAAAACACAAACAACGTCGGGGAGCACGTCTGCACCTGGATATCCACCACCGCAGAAGGGCGCATAGCACGCACAAAAATATACAACAAAGTCGTATCGAATTTCGAGGCAGGAGAAATCCGCGAACCTGTTGGCGGCCATCTGGCATACTACGCCGACTGCCTGAACCCACACCTACGCCAAACCTTCCTACACCCAGACATGCAAGCCCGAGGGTGCAAGGCGCATCGAAGTCTCTCTGTGCGCATGCCAGCAAAACGAACTTAGGGGCAAGAAAGCCACAGACTACATCGAGAAAGTCTTGGAGCAAGTTTCCACGGAAGACGAGGAGGACGGCCTCTTCGTGATCCTACCTCCCAGAAAACAGTGGCTAAACCTCGCCGAAAGCCTGGATCGGTGTCTAGTTCTCGCAGACAGACCGCAAGGACATATTTTTGTTAGCTGGTACGCACATACAGGGACAGGAAGAATTTCGGGGATCCACGTACACCCCACACCAGCGAAAGTGCGAGACGAAGCAAAGTGAGAAAAAGCTATCTTGTGGGCAGCGGGGGACTTTGGCTTTCGGAATTGTCCAATTTTTCGGGTAAATATCCTATCCGCAGACGAAGGAGTGGAGCTAGGCCCGCTCCGTTGCTACACAATAGACGAAAACGCTCGCACAATACTCGCCGCGTGCAAAAAAACAACACATCTCCACCCAAACGGGGGCGACCTGTCGACGCTCTACCACCAACAGACAAAATTGTGTGGGAATGGCGGGACAAAAAATGCCACGCAATCGGCAACGATTCTTCGAAATACAAGCTCCAAGAAATACAAGAAATCGCAGAAGAGCGCAAAATATCCGCACTTTCGAGAAGAAACAGAGAAAAAGTTCTTGCAGAACTTAGGTACGCCAGCACAGTTGAGGAGTGGAAACGAGCGAAGTGGCAAAGAGAAGAAAAAAAGCGAAAAAAAGAGGAGGAAGCGGCAAAGGCTCGAGAGGCGGAAATTGCCAACCTGCAAAAGTACGCCGGGACAAAGAAAAAAATCGAAGCAAAAAGCAGGGAGATTCGTGCAACAGTGGTTGGCACTCTATCTGGGGGGACACAAAAAGTTGCGGAATTGCCAGCAAACAGAAAATGGGATCTCCTAGGTTTTCGAGGCAAAGAAGGCAAATTCCGTGTTGTATTGCGGCATGGAAAAGAAGCAGCAGTTGCTGTTTGGGCGACAAAAGGTTTGCAAAAAATCCTACTAGGGTGTGTGGACTGCTTCAGTTCGGCCGAGAAAGACAACTTTGGTCGGCAGCTTTTCTGGCTAGTGTCTTCCTCTGGTTTCGAAAAAACTTGGAGGGTTGGAGTTGCACATCGAACCTTCGAGAAGTTTCCAAAACGAGGAAAAACCATCGTGTGGAACCCCATCCAAGTGGTATCCGCACCAGACAGCGGAAGACTTGCATTCTTGCAGGATCTAGGAACCAAATGCGAGGAGTGCGAAACCCTTCGTGGAGAATTGGCCAAAAACTGTCTCAGAAAATTTGCGCACCGGCAAACAAAACGACGAAAAAACAACAGACTTGCCGCAAGGGGAGTACATATGCAAACGTTTCGCTACTACAACCTTTTGAAACGCATTGTGGACCATTCTGTTCTTGCCCCCGCTCGGAGAAGATGGGGAACAGGCAACAGATGAAGAAACTCCAAGACATGGAGTCTTTCTGGAAAAAGAGATAGCGGCGATGGGCGGCATCGAAGCGCTAGAAAAAAGAAAAACCCCATTACGTTGCTTGCTTGGCGAGGAGAAGATTACACCGAGCAAGAGAAAGTGCCGCAGAGTAGCGTAGCCTTCTACACGGGAACAATAGTTCCACCTTCGAAGCAGAAAACAAAGTCTCCATCGCAAGCAACAACAAAGAGTTCTCCAAGATTCCAGTCCAACCATTTTTCGCTGTCTCCGAGTCCATATAATATGTGCCGATTTGTTTTCCAACGAAGAGACAAACTCGCAAAGAGCGGACCAATCCTTCCAGCAAACCTTTTCTTCTAGCTGCTGGTATTTTTTCTCGCATGCACGGAATTATTCGAATCGGAAACGTGGAAGCTGTCCTTTTTTTCGCACAAGGTCCATTGTGTATATACTTGTGTTGCTTCTCTCCAAGTCGCTAGAAAATATACTTGCGACACTTTCTATTCCAGTGCACGAACTCCTTTGTGCACAGCCAACGGCTCTTTTTTTTTTGGTGGAAGGTACTTTTCTGGTGGTGTGTCCAACTGCTCCTTTTCGTGTGTCGTGTGGCTCTGTGCAGCCTTCCACTCCTCCAGTTTTCGAGATCCACATGTCCACAGAAGAAGGGTAACACCACCAAGCCCCAAAACAATTCCAACCGCTTCCACAACACCACAAGCAGCAGATATTGTCGCATTGGCTTCACCAACAATTCTATGTTTTTTTTTTTTTCTCGCACAGCGTTGCTATTTTTCTCTATGCTCTGCAGGATTCCATCTTTCGTTTCTTCCACTCCCACTCCCACTTCCAACCCATGCAAATATACACCGATGTCTTTCACATCTTCGAAATGGCTTTCTTGCAACCCCAACAAAAGATCCATATTTCTTTGCAAGTCGTGCACATTTTCCAAGATCTGGTACAAAAGCTCGCTAGTTTGCCCTGTTTTTTTTTTTTGTTTGTTTCGGCAGCTTGTTTCCGTTCGACAGCTTTTTTCGGATCGTTTTGTTCTGTTTTTGTTTCGGCAGCTTGTTTCGGTTCGACAGCCTGTTTCAGCTCGATAGCACCGGGTTCTTTCCAAATTCTGTATTCGGGCGACTCCTTTCCTCGCGCGTCCACAATTTCTCGAGTTTCTTCGGTAGAAAGCTTTTTGGTAGAAGGCATGTTTGCGAATATACTAGTGTGCGCAGAATTCCAAATGTTGTCTTGTTTGTGCACTGGGTTTGTACAGCAATTCCCCCGATTTTTTGTTAGCATTGCACAGTATTTGCATAGTATTTTCTTAGCATTTCACAGTATTTGTATACTAGAAGGGGAATTGCCGTACAAACCTGACAAATCGCTTTTCATCGCTTTTTACCAGGCATAACTAATCGATGATCAATGACATGAATTGGTAATCAATGATTAATCGATGGGTAATCAGTTGATTAGTCATTGATTATTGGCGATGATCAATGAGAAATCGATGACTAATCGAAGCCCAAAAATTGTGTGGCCTATCGATTACTCATCGATGACCCATCGATTACTCATTGATGTAATTGATTACCTATTGATGTTATTAATTACTCATCGATGACCCATCGATTACTCATCGACTATTAAACTGCGCACAAAAGACACATTTCTACCTTTCTAGTACCTTTTTTTCGTTGGTGATGTTTTTTATATGCGTAAAACATATTTTTCTTTACAACTGGCGTTCCTGTTGACGAAATTACGCGTTCACAAAAGGTCAAATAACCTTTACGAATCTCGAGACGTGAGGTGCTAATAATCATAAATACAGATTGTTCTTTATTGTGCAATATTTTCTTTGCCCAAATGTAAATAGGCCATCTGACTCTTAATACGTTCTTGTAAGCTGCATTAAATAAACCTGGGCACATATGTTTACATTTTATAAGTTGTTTTTATTTCGTTCTTATTCACCAAATACGGTTTTCAGCCACGGAATGATATCGATGAGTAATGAATGAAATCAATGACTAATCAATGCAATCGATGACTAATCGATGTAATCGATGCAATCGATGACTAATCAATGACCAAAAATTTTGTGGCCTATCGATTAGTCATCGATTACTCATTGATCATCGGTAATAATCAATGACTAATCAACTGATTACCCATCGATTACCTATTGATTACTCATTGATTTCATTGATGTCATTTATGTCATCGATTGGTTATGCCTGGTTTTTATTATATTTTTTGCAAAATTACACAAACAATTAAACAACTACAACCCGCTTCGAAAAAAAACGCAACAAAGCTTAACAATGAAACGCAACTGTCAATAAACAGCACTCAGCGCATACTAATACCACAACCGATGAACGATAAAACATACACAACTAAAGAGCACACAACACATACAATAATATAACGTTTTACAAAGCGCCAAATTAAAGTAAACAAAGTTAATACCATAACCGATAAACGACAAACAACTAAACAGCACGCAACACATACAATAGTATAACATTATACAAACCACCAAATTAAAGTAAAGAAAGTTCATCCCACAACCGATAAACGGTATGCGATGCAAGATAACACTAAATTTCAACCGTTTCCAGCGACCCTCAATCTAAAAATTTCTGTTTACTAAATTACGACAGCAAACGTATCAAGAATGAATTGAAGCCAATGCCTTTTCATCTCTTCATCACATAAAACAGGTCTATCCAAACTTGTGCATTGTATCTGGCGACTACGCTTCCTCAGTAAGCAACCTGTAAGAGTGGTTTTTGAACGTCAAGTTGTAAGTTATCTTTGCATGATCGATTCCTGTAGTCGGACCGATTTGTCGTTTTAACACCCTATATTTATTAAATGGCTGTATTTTGACTCTTCTTCTTCCCCTAGAGATCTGTGGAGAAAAAATGAACTTACATTTTTGTAACCGTCAATATTTACTTTGTAGAGTCTCGCTCACCGGGAGCATTATGATCATCTTTAACAAAAAATTTCCTCTGTCATGGATATGTGTGGTATGGGAATATTCATAAAAACAATTTCTTATATTCGGAAGGTCATCAATCGATTTTGGACGGTTGAAGAAGTTTTTCATCGAGTGCAGAGTTTATGCAAGTAAGGTTTTGCACGAGCGACAAACACACTGATTATGGCAGATTTGAATCTGTTCTCGCGTGCAATCCAAGGAGATACCCACCGGTTTGAAAGTAAAAAACGGTTCATTGAGGTCAGAAAAAAAATACGTGCTTTTTGATCCCAATTTACGCTGAAACTTTTGAGTTTTTATTCTCTTGTATTTACTTTAGTTTTAATGTGTGAATATAGACCACAGAATACGGTGACTTTCAGAAACACTAGAATGCTTAGAATTTTCGAAGAATTTTCCTCGATTCATCAGTGAACTCAATAAGTGTATCTTAGAATTTGTGGTAAATATTATTCCGTGAAGTGCATTTTTGTGGACATAGCGCGTTTCACAAAATGGTCAAAATTTAGCCCTTTGACTACCGCCGGTGGCCCCAGATCGGCCAAAATTCAATTTTGGCCTGTAGCAAGGCGAAAATATAGAATAAGAAAATAAGTTGTTGCTTTTTTTAAATGTATGGACCAAACACGTTTAACAGGCAAAAAATAAAAGAAAAGTATTTTTTTTTGTCGCAAAGTCGAGAGGACCGCTTTAAGTTAAGCGAGACTGACACTTAAATATCCACTGATACAAGAAGAATACTCTGAGCTTTCAAACAAGCAATTGTTATGGATATTAATAAAAATGGAGCTCCTCTCCACTACCTATACATATTCAAAGCAAAAAAGACGTGAAATTAACACCGAAGAGCAATCTCTTCAGAATTTACAAGAACTCGACTCTAAAATTTGTAACTGCGATGTGCTAGATAAGGCCGTACTAGATAAATACGAAACCGCTAAAGAAGAGTTGAAAAAATTCACTAATCCAGGCGAAAAGAGGCTATATGTTTAGATCGAAAACAAAATGGATGGAACACTGCAAAAAAACAGCCAAATATATATATATATTTTTTTATAATCTGGAGACGACCAACTATGATAAAACAAAATGTACCCACGACATAAAAGAAGATCAAAGATCTCTTCGAGATTCGACTATTTTGCATGGAGTATGCGTTGGGGAAATGTTGGTATTGAAAGTGATTTGCGATGCATTAACCCATTGACTCACAGTCCAGAAGGCTTTTATTAGCGCGCACCCACCACCACCACCCCCCCCCCCCCCCCCCCCCAAAAAAAAAAAAAAAAAAAAAAAATTCTGGCTCTTTTACGGCATTTAACACAAACGTGCGAGTGGGAAAAATATACCATATGCGTACTAAATTCAGACAAATAATTCCTTTCTGAAGTAAACGTTTATTACAACTTGACACGCTGAAAGACCAATTCATGATTTGAAATGTTGATTATCAACCTTGATAAATTGATCCGAAACCAAACTTGAAGACGGTGAAAAAAATTTCTTCACCTCCGCGCGTCATTTTAACAGCTCGCAAAAACACGAACTCTTTCTACAAAATATAACACTAGTTCAAAACACTCTGGTGAAAGATAGGTTTTCATTCTGTACAACTGTCACTGACATTTATTTAACCACCAGTGGTATTATCTTGGTACAGAAAAGGGGTAATTGGGGATAATAATTTGCGAATCATGGTGCCGTGAGATTGCGGAAAACTACTGAATTCCTTCCACAAGATTAACACTCAGATTGCTTTTTATGCTATCCATCACTATAACTAATAACAAAAAAAAAAATACTTGTTTGCATTTTCCGAAGTACTGTAGTAAATCTTTGCATGTAAAAGGTCGTAAACTGAACACAATTATTAAATAAACAACAACGCGATGGTAAGTCGGCCGCACGCTGCATATCAGATGTCACCATGCGCTTTTCAAATCAATACGCTTCAGAAGCCTAATATTCCAAACGTAAACTGGACAAATGAAAGAAACTTGAAAGAGGTTTTGTCTTAGATTAATTATCATTTCAAGATGTAGCTACTAATGTATCAAAGCTTCAAAATTCTGCATATTTTTGAAGCCGTGAGATCCTGTTTAAGCGTAAGTTTAATTTTAGCCCGACGGCTTTTTGCAGTCAATTTTTCACGAAGTGGCTTTACCGATCCTTCTAAAAATTCCATTTAAGTTCTAAGCAATATTGTACATTACCATATTCCTGTCTGAAGTCTTGAGAAGCTGCATTAAGTCGTGATCAAGTCGGTGAATTGTGGTTAAAACAAAAGATTGCGTGACGAGCTAAAAATACTTCTTTCAATGAAGACGACAAACAATAGACTTGTAACAAAAGAAAATAGCATTGGCCAATATCCTCTGACAATGAAGATTCGCAGCAGCTTTTAAGCATGTAAAACTAAGCGATTCAATCGATGAATAACACAGATCTTTAAAAATTACCTACCTGTAGTTTGCAAAAAGACTAGACAGGCTAAATGACGAGCGACGCGTGAAATAACACTTCGGGATCGATAGCCTGCAGAGCAGGCGTATTTATGGCGAGCGAACGCTCAGACTTTCTTCGCGAAATGTTTGGCCGCCATCTTGGATTTTTTAGGCCCACCCCGTCCGCTCTAACCGTAAATCAAACATGGCGGCTCAGTGGACGATGGCGCTCGCGCTCCCAAATAAGACGGCTGCACTGCAGGCTATGGGATCGAGAACTGCTGACGCATTCCTATCCAGTGACGTTTTTATCGCCCAAAGCGAAAAGTATTCCCTTGACAAATTAAAACAGTCCCTTGAGAGTGTACAAATATGTGGGTCAGAGAGTGCCAACCCAATGATCCCAATTCTTACCATTTTTCTTGTTCCAAGCAAAATAGTCGAAAAATTGTATTTATAATGAAGATATGAGGCTGCGTGGGAATCTTGCCCTTTGTTTAAATAAAATTTAGATTAAAGAACTAAATGAACTAAATGTCTATGCCACATTTGAGCGAAATCAGCCACCTGCAGTGTTGCAGTGTATATAGCCAGCGGCTGACTTTGTAAGCATGCGCACTTATGCGCAATTCATGCTCTATGGGCTGGATTGGAATAAAAACGAATACATGGCACTGGCGATGAGGTTGGAGTCACAGAACCTCGAGTTGACAAGAACTTAGATAACATAAAAAAGGCCACCCCAACGTCACCGTCGCCTCTGCACCAACGCGGAACCCTGCTCCTAACGTTTGCTATAAATGTGGAGGAGACACTCACGCAACACACAATTGCAGATTCAAGGACTAGGCATGTTTTCATTGTGGAAAGGTAGGCGATATTTCAAGAGTTTGTCGCTCGAGTCAACGAGGTAAGTCAAAGCAACACGGATAACACCACATAACATTCAAGTCCATACTGTTGAATACAGTGAGAGCAATGGATTTGAAGATTCATTAGGAAGCTTAAAATATACAAATGTGAGCAAACCGAGCAGTAATGTAATCTGGGTCAATCTGAAAGTGGAGAATAAACTGCTAAAAATAGAATTGGACACAGGCTTAGCTGTGTCGATTATGTGTTCGAGTGCACATGTTTTTAAGCACTCATCATTTGACTTAAAAGTCAAATGGTGAGTACACAGACCGGCAACCATTGCTGTTGGATCTGTGTGTGGTTAAGTGGGCCCTGTGTTGATGGAAAGGGATTGGCTCAATAAGTTACGTAAAGATTGGTATGCTATTACATCATTGAAAGCTTCACAAGCTCAACCAAAAGCTAAACATGAAGCATCTGCAGACCATGCTAGAAAAAATAAACTTGGAACATTTAAATAAGCTAAAGCAAAGGTAAGCTTCAAAGAAGACAGCCAAGACCATTTCTGCAAAGCTCGCGCTATCAAATATGTCCTGAGGCTTAAAGTTAAAGAAGAACTAAGAAGACTTCCAAAACAAGGGATTCTTACGAAAAGTTCAGTGGAGCGAATGGCCAATGCCCATTGCACTCCTTCCAAAGAAAGATGATCTCTCCGGGTTTGTGGTGATTACAGTGAGCCTAGAGCTACAAGTTCAGCAGTATCCCTTACCTTTCATCGAAGATATCTTTGTAAAACTTGCTGGCCGGCAGAAGTTCTCAAAGATTGATGTTCGTCAGGCATACCACAAATCAAAGATGGAAGAAGATTCCAGGAAATAGCTCACTATCAACAAGCACATGGGCCTGATCCAGTACAGTAGGCTTGTGTTCGGCATGACATCGGTACCTGTTATCTGGCATATATACAATGACACTTACCAGCTGGAACAGCAGTGAAAAATAGCAAGAATCCTCCTCTCTGAACGGAAAGGTCTGAGTGGAATGTTAATACTGCGTGGTCTCCAGTTATTTGCACTGTGTGTCCAGTCTTATTACCACAATACAAATTGGATTTTTGGTGCCAGGAAATTTTTAAATAGTCATATCTGAAAACAATAATATGATATCATGATCGATGTCATCGGAACGATTTTTAATCCATTTACGGTCATTTTTGACACTAACTATTCGAACCTAATTGTATCTAATCGTATCTGCGAACAAAGGGGCACTGTGCTTGAAGATTTTACTCTAAATTCCGCTATCAAGAAGTTAACAAGTGCAGCGAGGTGACCCAATAAGAAGCAAGCCATTTTCCTGCTCGGCCAATCGGGATGAAGTTATTTTGCCCCAAAACAACTAAAATTAATAATGAAATGATTAATTAATAAAAATGCTCTCTTTCTCAGTTAATTATTCAATGAATCAGTTAATCAATGGCCCAATCAATCAGTAAATTAATCAATCAATCAATCAATCAATCAATCAATCAATCAATCAATCAGTCAATCAATCAATCAATCAACCTTAAGTAAGTTTGTCCTGTGTATTATAAATACTTCACTAGAAGGAACGAAACGTTTGGTTGTTAGATAATAAGATTGTCATTTAGTTAAATTTGTTCATTTCTTATTATGTTTGCTTCTTTTAATTTAATTTGTTTGTTTATTTAATAGGCTAGCAAATTTCTTCGTCTCAAGTTTAAAAAGAACAAGTTTGATGGGTTAGCGCGAGAGATGAACAATTGTCTAGTCAGGTTATTTGAACAGCTACAGTATCCGTGTTATACTTACCTGCATGATTCAGATTCCTCCACTTCAAAAATTACAAAATCAATATTTATGGCCATTCCTTCAGGAATAGGAACTTTGTTAACACAGTACGTATTGTTTGGGTAGCTGTTTGGATATCCGGGACTTTTCAATGTGTTGTTTAGTAATGAACCGCACTCTGTTAAAGACAACACACAATTTGAATAGGATTGCTCAATTTTTTTAAAAAAAGGATATTTACTCTATGGTTCTGAAACTTTTAGTAGGTGTTCCTTCATCCTTTGCAATGATTTAAATATGATAACTGCGAGCTCATAAAATCTGACCCTGCCATGCATATGGACATTTCAAAATTGCATCGCGATTTTTGACATAACTCTTTAATTTTTCCAGTTGCTTCGAACAGAATTGTACGAATCATATATTTTTACTTTTCATTAGCTTTTTAGCTTCATTTTGTATGAATTGCCGCGGATTGAATATTTCGATTCCAATTATGCCATATGACGTCACAGCAAACAAAAATGGACCCGTTTT